>JAZKJV010011604.1:600000-962812 GCA_037367405.1 Ottelia alismoides
AATCATGAAGAACCATATGTTAGCTATTGAGAATCAAACTTTATAGTCTGATCTTGGAGACGTCTCGGTGCCCACCACAACGGGTCCTGCCAGCGCTATACAACATCTCTCACGATGCACAGGTTCAAAGGTAAATACCAACAATTATTAATTTGATTAGATCCATACGTGGGAGACTATAGGAACATGCATTCTTAGTAAGGTATGGACCTAGTTACCGAGTCAAGCAACCTAAATCTAGGGGCTCCATGCACACAAAACAAAATAAAATAAGGTGGAAAACTCAAAACAACAGGAAACACATAAAAAGAAGGCGAGAAATCACGAAAAACAGCGATGAGGTCCCCAGGTGAACATACACCCGAGCACTGGACCTCATTGTGAAGAGTAGAGTCCAAGTTATATTACATGCCAAAAATTGTCTCTCTCTCACCATAAATTACAAATCTGATATATTTTTCCTCTAAGCTAATCCTCCTCCTTGATTCCTTGGTGCTCTCTCCAACTGGTCATAAAGAGAAGACCAACCTCCTCCAAGCTTGGCTGCATCGGCCTCCTAAGAGGCAGTCCTCAGGTGACAGGCCCTCATAACAAAATCACAAAAGATTAGCATTAGTATATATAATCAAATAATCAAATCAAAGAATTAAGGAATAATTAATCAAAGAATAAAGAATCAAATAAATCATGAGTATTGACAATAATGAATCAAAAAATTAATTGCAAATGAATTATTGAATATTTACAATAATGAATCAATGAATTAGATACATTAATATATACAATGACTGATAAAAATAGGCTACGCTCATTGCTCCCCAACAAAAGCGCTATCTAATAAAGAGGGGTTTTGCAAGGGTCTGCTAATCAAACTCAATTAGCGTTGCTGATGTGACCACTCAACCAAACCCAACTTTAATCAATAATTAAACCGCAATAATTAATGAAACAAATAATAGAAGAAATGTGGAATTAAATTTATTGTGTAAATGTGCATTACAAGCAAGCATGTAGAGGTCGAACCACAGAGAGCAAAATGGTAGCCCAATGTTATTTATGTACAACCAAGTCACTAACTTATATAGGTATTTTTGTGGCTTTTTATATTTTATATATTTTTATTTTATTTTTGCTTTATAATTTTGTATTTTTTTATCTTTTAATTTTTTTATACTTTCATTTTAATTTAAATGTAACATTAAAATATATATACGTGTATATAGATACGTATGTATATGTATAAATGTAATCTAAAGTATATATAAATACTATAAGTATATAAATATGTAAAAATAGACAACATATAGTAAAAATAATGTTTTTATGATTTTCAGATTTTGTAATTTTTTTATTTTTCTGGAATTTTTGCCAATTTGTATGTATTTTTAAAGTCAAAAATATATCGAAGAACAGGTTAATATATATTCTGAAATTGATTTGGATTTGAAAAATACAAAATAAGTCCCAAAATTACCCAAATTAATTTTAATATATAAAAATAATAAAGAGATAATTATAAAGCAGAAAAATATATTTTTTATGTTTTTGTAGAATTTTGTTTATTTTTGTTGGATTTTGGAGCTTTATGATTTTTATCATTTTCTTTTTCTTTTTTTAGGGTTTTTTGTTTTCTTAACTCAATAGATGTCAAAATATACTTAATATACCTTTTTTTGTGAATTTTCAAACAACTTTTTATATTTCTTTTGGAATTTTTATAAGTAAATAGGGAAAAAAGAGGCTCCATTTCATTTTTTTTAATAAATAGATAAAATGAAAAAAATGCCAATTAAAAATCACAATGTAAAAGTACAAGGCATAAAGCATTTATCCCTATTTTGTGGATTTTGAGGAGCATAGTAGGTATTTTTAATAATTAGATCAAACACACCAATAATACATGTCCTAGCAGGGGCATTTTTGCAATAAAAATAAAGTGAAGGGGTCTCTGTGCAAAAATGCCAAAACATATAAAGTTTCTTTAATTTTTAAAGACTAATTTTTAATTACAAAACCTACCAGGGTACTCATGCAATACCCCATCACATGGGACTACACGTGATGTACACTAGAGAGACCAAAATGCAAATATAATAAACTATAGGGGCCTTCCAATAATTTTTACAAAACTATATAACGTGAATTTTATTTTATTAGACTATTCATAAATAGAAAAACTACAAGAGTTTACATGCAACTTTTCTACCTCACGTGGGACATCACGTAAGGTGATGTGGACTAGACCTATTTGCAATTACAGAAAGATCAAGGTCCTTTATGCAAAATTTCCACTTTATTTGACATGCTATGATTTATCTACATTTTTAAAACATAAATACAAAAATGTGGGGTTCAGATGTGAAATTTACCCCATATATGTGCGCCATCCAACGATGCAGTTCTTCTCACTTGCTACGGATCACTCATCCAGCAGCCGATGACACTTCGCGGATCAATGCCTGAGATAAGATCAGCTGGGCCGATCGGACGGTTATGACTTGGCGTGAACAACTCTACCGTGACCTGGCATCTGCATCTGATCCGACGGTGCTGAAGCATCAAGGAAGAACAGGGGAAGAACTCGCTTGGGGAGAGCTTCGATCCTTCCTCCCTCGCGCCTCTAGCATACTATGAAGCTCGAAAATGGTCTAAGAGTCGCCTGCGGTGGTCCTCCACATGCTGGTGGAGGCGGAGCGACTCAACAATGACCGGAGGTCCTCTGCAAAGATGATGAAGCTCGAGAGTTCCAGGTGGCTTGATCTAGAAAAATTCGACTCCATCTAGAGTCAATCCGGACCTGCAAATAACATTCACAAGGCAAAAAGGCAGGTCCGGGCACCTTATTGGGTGACGTTAGATGGTCGATGGAGTGGGTGACACTTCTATGGCGAACGACATAGGTGGAGAAGTGGATCTCCAGATTCACCAAGGATCTGGGGGAACAGAAGTTCCTGGGCGAAGGGAAGCGAAGAGGGAATGATGTGGGGGAAGAATAAATGATAAAGTGGCGGTCATGGTGCGCGAAGGAGCTCGCTGGAGGTTAACTCCGGTGAAGTACAGACGGATTAAGTTACGCTAATCTAATTATCTAGAAGATACGCTAACTATTCGAAATAGAAGCTAAGATCAAGATTAAGCAAGGTAAATGAAAAAGTAACTAGGCTGACCAGGGAGCATGGTCGCTGGCGACGACGGCCGTGGGTACACCCCCTTGCTCCTTGAGCTCAGTTAAGCATGGCAATTAATACCTCTATCATGAGGAACAATCCAAGGTGTTGAACCAGGGATCGCAAGGCTTTAATAGTGACCAAATTTGAAGAAGGAGGTGGAGGGCTTTATTCATAGACCTAATCGAGCACTCTTATTGACCGAGGAAAAAAGGGATTTAGGCATATGTACACACGATTAGAAGGTATGGCGTTTATGTACAATGATGGTAGATCAGATCGAGAATTAAGGGAGAAAATCGCGGGATGAGACATGCCCACCAAATCTAAAGCATAGGAGGCAGTTGACCCAGGTCAACTCGCGACGTGCTGTGATGGGTTCAGTTGGGAACGCTACAAGACAAAATAATAGATTTATTAAAAAATAATGATTTTAAAAAATAAATAATTTTATTAGTTTTTGTGTATAAAAATGTTTATTATTTTTTGTAGTATTTTATTATAATTTTTATTTATTTTTGGTGTATTTTATTACAAATTTATTTTTATTAGTGTTTTTATATGTATATTCATCTATATTTTATCCATTTTTATTTTTATTTTGTAAATTTTATTATTCTATTCTTTTATTTTATATATTTATAACTTATTTTGTGAGTATAAATATATTTTTATTTTTTGTGACATAATTTGTACATTTAAATAAAGAGATATGTAAATAATGTAGGTATATTTATAGGTATTTTACCTATGTTTTATAAACATCTTTTTATTTTAATGTATTTTAATGAGTTTTATTTTTGTTTTGTATTTTTAATATAATATAGACAATATTTACAGTATTAAAAAAATATGGATGAATAAAGAATAAGAGAATAGTTTTCACTGTTATTTATTTACAAGTAATAAACATATGTATTTTATCTATGTTTTCTCATAGATTTATTTTATTTTTCATTTCCTTTTGGGTTTATTACAATTTTTATATGAACATATGTTATAAATAAAATTTATGAAATTATAGAAATATAAATTTGTAAAAATAATAAAGAATGGATAAAATGAATATTTTAATTGGTAGAATGTACAATAGGGGTCAAAAACCTAACTTTTACACAGTAACTCCAAAAAAAAAACCATCATCATTAAATAGATTGTGAAAAGTTATATACAATTAGAGGTGATTTTGGTATGTTTTGATTTTTATTTTTGAAAGTTATAGGTCTGTGAAGTTTGGTTTTTGGCTTTAAAGGTACACTGTGTATTATTTTTGTACAAACTCAGTTATATATTTTTATTTACATTATTATCTACAATTTTCATGTACAAAGTTTCTTTATTTGATGAATAAATAAAAAGGAATAAATTAGGTGTCAAAAATGCATAATTAAAGAAAGAATTAATGGGATTTTTATTTTATTTCTGACCCTTATCTCCCCTTACTTTATTCCTTATCGACCAACTAAATTCTTTACTTGGTCACAGGGTTTAGGGTCATAAAATATTTTCATTATTTTATTCCTTTTTCTTTTCTTCTCTTTATTCTACAATTTTGGCATTAGAAATAGTATTATTTACACAATAAATGTAATAAATGATGGATGCTATTTTGTACAAATTAATGCTATTTTCATGCCTTAATTAAGGTTTTTAAGGCCAAAATGATAGAATAAAGGTGATGAAATGGGGATTCATTATGTGGAGGATGGCAAGTTTCACGATGTGGAGGTTCGTCATAGGCTAGCTTTGGTGAACTACGTGGGTGGCTAATACACCTCAAACACGTACTTAAAACTTAATAAAAATGCAGAAATTGCAAGATGGATGTTAATGCGTTTCAGAAATAAGAAGAAAGAACCTTGAGCTGCTAAGGACTACGAGATGGAGCTTCATGCATGTTGAAGCAGACTTTGCGGAGGTCGTGTTAATTCACAAGGAGAATCAACAATCATAGAGTTGACCTCGCACAAAATCCGGACTTCATACAACAATTAAACCATAACAAATGATCAAACAATGAAAAGCAATGCGGAGTTCAAATTTATTAATGTCTCCAAAAGATGTGTATACTTGATGAACACAAAATCTGCCTCTTTAATAATCTAAAATTATAGTAGTATAGGAGGCAAATTCGGTCGATAAAAGACCACAATCTTTGAATGTTATGGAGTATTTTTACTTGGAAAGTGTACCAAGGTCGAACACAGGGAACAGAGATTTTTAGTTGAGCGGTTTTAAATTACATCAAATAATTAATGAATGCTCGATTAATTTTTGTGTTGATAAAATACACAATGCAATGATGGAGATGCGATGAAAAGAAAATAAACAGAGATGATTATGCCCAGGATCTGTGAATTATACAATTCAATCCTCAATGAAATTTATCAATTAGTTTCTTGAGAGGTAATCACAGATCGAAAGATATTAACACCCAGAAAGATCTATCAACTCCAAGTTACAGGTAAAGAGATTAATCAATGAACATTCCTGTCAAAAATTCAATTTAAATTGCATTCTCAAAGTTAATAGTCGATCAACCAAATAGGGAGTCAAATATATTGATCCTTGATCTAACCCTGTGCAAATATTAAATTTTTGGGAATAATCAACAATGAGCAGGAGGGGTTAATCAAATTAAAACCCTCAACTGAACTCCTGCAAAAGATATCATTAATTTCTTAAGCATGAACATGTCAAAAATGGCCTGCAAAAGTCAACAGAGATTCTCAAATAATCAATATCAATAAATGACCTCATATCTGTCCACAAATTATGCAAGAAGATAAACATGGAAATGGCTTCAAAATGACATATTATATGCTAAAAATAGAGTTCGTATGATAAAGATATGATGAAATGAAATTTTAGGGACTAAAGTGTAAATAAAATAAAGTTTTTCTTTCAAAATGGTCCCTGTAGGGGCTTATCTGTAATTTTTGAAAGTCGGAGGGGCTCCTCTCCTATTTACCCCAGGCGGGGGTATACATGTAATTTCACAAACTTGCGGAGGGCTTCAATGCAATTTTCCCCGAGCGCATATGCACAATACGTGAGCCAGGAAGCTCGGTCGATGAAGCTAAGGCTCGGGGTTCCCGAGCATGTGGTTTGGTAGTGAGGCTAAGGCTCGGCCGCCGAGGCTCAGGCTCGGATGCCCGAGCCGTCGTACCAGGTGAAGGCGCTACAGATGACCCGTGCCTCGAGGCTGGGGTCGAGGCTCGGGTCTGATGTCGTGGTTTGATCATGGTCGTAACATCAAGGGCTGGCCTTGATCCTACGATCACTAGAGGTGGCGTTGACAAGGCAGTCGAGACGCTCGATGGCAGAGGGATGAGCGGCGAGCGGAGGCTGAGGCGGTCGCGAGGCGGAGACGAGACCGTGCCGGAGTAGTAGCTTAGCCGACACACGTCCAAGCTGCTGGCGTGTCACTAGGGCGAGGTGCGGACTGTGGATCTGGAAGGTGGTGTAGTGCACGACGAGGGGCGGAGCAGCAACCCTGCGAAGTGGAGGTGAAGGTGTTGGTGCTCGGGCGTGTCAGAGGGGGTCGAGCTTGGGCGGCGGAGATGCGGCGGCTCTGTTAATGGGAGTGCGGAGGTGCGAAGTGAGATGTGCTGAGGTGGTCAATGTCGAAGACGACAGAGATGTTCTGGATGTTGGGCGTGACGAAGGGGGCTGAGCTTGGGCGAGGTGCCACGTGGCAAGTCCAGGGGTTGCCATGTGGCACCCCAAAAAAATTTCAAAAATTAAAGATAAAGAAAAATAGAAAATAAATCGAAGGAGACCTCAGATCGAAAAATTTCCTTAACAAAAGTTGTTCCTCTCGACGAGGTCTACAATTTTCATGAAGGACCCATGAGCATAAGAGGTCATTTGTGTGAAGTGGCATTTTTGGTGGTTGTCCAAGTGTACAGAGAACTGGATTTTGGAGTTTTGTAATTTATTTGGTGATTTTAGAGAGGATAAAAATTGTAGAAAAATCATAATAAAATACAAGAAAATTAATTACACATTATTCTAATTTTTTTGGATTTTTAATAAATAAAAAATTAGGAAAATAAAATAGAAGTCAGAAACACACAACTTTTTTACAGACCGACAACGGACACTTGGACTCAGTCAGTTTCTTTCATTTCAGTTTGAATCTGGATTTGGATTTTTGTGTTGCTTAATAAAACTTTCATCAAAGAACACAAATTAAGAAGAAATAAAAATAAAAGGGTTTATTATGTAAAAAAAAACTCAGGTCAAAATAGCAAAAAGTCAAACTACGTAAAATAGGCCCAAAACCCAAGTTTCACATATGTGCTCCGAATTTTACAAAATTGGTCTTGTTTTGAAGATATTTAAAAATGGAGTACTTTAAAAGTGAGTAGACCAAAATCGGACACTGTATGTGGGAGATATGCTCATTTTAGTCTATCAGATGTGAAATTAGACTTTGGGTTTATTTGACATTTATTTGAGTTAGTATTTTTTTGTATTTTTATTTAATGAAGTTAGTAATATATAAACAATGAAGGAGGTTTTGGGTCAATCGGAGTTAGGATGAATTATTTACAAATGTGAGAAGTTAGCGGATTTTTGAGCTAATTTACACTGGGAATTTTTAATGCAATTATGCATGATGAAATGCAAATATTATTTACACATGTATCAATGCTAATGATACTCTGTTAATGATTAAATGCATGCGAATGTTGGGGAACATAGCCTAAATGATCAATTTTAGCATGATGAATACGAGATTCATCATACCCCTATACTTAAACCATGGTCGTCCCCGAGCATGAATGAATGTCTGACTTAGTTCAATACATTCTTGACTGTGCACGTGAATTTTCAAGGCTTAATTTGTAGAAGACCCTTAATTTGAGTGATCCTAAAATTCTGGGCTCAACCACGCTTTAATAAAAAAGAATCCAACTTCTCTAATTTTCAGACTCTCTGTTTGTACATATAGCATAAGGATACAATTTTTAGTATACTGCATTCAAGAGAGTCAAGTCGGGACATCACTCAAAGTTCCAATCCAAGAGACTCTCCTCTAGACCTAATCCTCAACACTAGGGAATAAGTCTATTATTGCTTTAGTCAATCGTCTCATTAGTTTGTCATACTTGAAAGTGTAGATGGACGATCAGATAATGGAGGGCATGGAATTGTGTCTATTTTTCTCCCCCTCACATTGGAACAAGGGGCCTCTCGAGTGCCTTATTACTGAACACAAGTATATTTTTATTCTGTTTATCAATGTGTCCGTCAAGAGAATTTGGAGTCGTCTGCACTTGTTTTTTTGGGAATACACCGGGGTATGTCTCTTTTGAGTATCTAAGATACCTTCGACACCCAGACTTGTATCGCTTACGATGCAGAGCCCTTTTATGGTGTCAGCCCGATTCCTTGGTCCTAATTAGCGCTTGGTCCAAGTGGACACTTTTAAAATGTTTGGGAGCGCTCGCCATTGGTGGAAGCTCATTTGGAATTTAACTTTGGATGATAGAGCTTTTCTTTCTCATTTCTTTTTCTTTTCTTTTGTTGGCTAGTTCCACTGCTTTTACCAAAAGTTGGCGCACACTAATCGACAATTTTCATTAAGTTTCATCACACCCTGGCACTTAGGTCAATTATTAAAGAGATAGCATATGAATCTTGTTCACGTACTGGCTGGGGTATTGCTGACACTCAGGTTTTCTGCAGCCTTCATTAACTTTATCCCATCCTCGAATATCATCAGATCGGGTCTAAACTCAAATGTCTAGTCCTTGTTCCTCAAGTGATAACTCAACTCATGTCATCAATCGTGCAGTTGTGGAAGTGATTTGTGTTGATAAAATTCTTTGAAGGTAGAGATGAAGAGTGCAATATAGCGCTCAAATCTTTCAAACTAGGGAAGTGTGGATAATTAAGTTCAGAAACCCTAATGACTAAGGCTGCCTAACTAAGAATATCAAGATCTCAGAAATCAAGTGTCCTAAAAAATCCTCAAGCCTTGAGTGATGGTGAATGTGTCAGGGCTATAACAACCGAGGAATGCATGAAATGCCAGACCATGAGTGGTGATTTTTTTTAATGCAAAAAGTTTTTTTGGTTTTGTTTTGTTTTTGTTTTTGTTTTTTTTGTTTTGTTTTGTTTGCAAAACAAGTATTATACACATAATATACACTACTTGTACCCATCCCTGATGTTCGATAAAAATGATTAAAGTACGAGCTATGGATAAAGTAGGTAGAATATATACAAATACGCCCCCTATACTTAGCGTGTGCTATGTCCTGATGGCACAAAGTGAAATGTTGACATATCTCGTACTTAGTATAGATGGGTTAAAAAGAATAGAAGTGATGTATAAACAATGGGATCGACCCCCTATACTTAAGCTCAAGTTAGCCTAAGTATAATCGGATAAATACATATGGGGAACCGGGTAGATTTGCGGATGTACTAGATCAAGGAGGTTTGCGACGGACCTTCTTGCGGGAGTGTGGAGGGAGATAATATGGAGATGTGGAGTATGATGAAGAGGGGGCTGATGAAGAAGGCCAGCCATCGTCGGAGTCGTCCTCAGGAGAATAATAGTCGTCTGCAGAGGATTTCCAACTTTTGTCGATTAGACGTAAGTGCCCTTGGATCAGAGCTGTACCTATTGCACTTATCTGATGAATCTCATCAGGAACGGATGAGGACTCTTCAGAAATCACCTGATGTCTAAGGTCAAAGGTGACTTTCTTGGTCGATTGGTTTCCTTGAAAAGTATCGGGAGGAAGTTGGACAGTCTTCATCTCCCTGTCTTGAGTAACCGATGTGGCATTCGTGAGTTCCTCATCAGATGAATCCCTGTAAAAGTTGACCAATTCTTGAAGGGTCATGCACTGCTTTGGTCGAGGGAGAATGTTCCTGTTGATTTTGTGGTTTATGGTTGGGGGTGTTGATGTCACTTCCGAATGATCGTGAATTTTGGTGACATCAGATGTTTCCGAAGTCGGTTCCTTATATGGTTCAAGTATCTCATGAATTACTACTGACTCAAAGAGTTGACCACTCAAATAATCGTGGTGATCTTCAATAATATGGTCCAATTCTTCATAAGCTCCAAAATCTTGAATTTCCCAAGGAGCAGTGATAGGGTGGTGAGAATCCGAAGTTTGTCCAACAGTTATTCTTTTAGGTGACTCTCCTAGGGTTTGTATCTTTGTGTCATGCGGAGATATCTGTAAAATATATATATTTCTTGATAATAACTGTCGGTTTCAAGTTCATTTTCCTCAAAGCTGGATGAGCCATTGGGGGTTTGTTCATTGTGGTACGAGTTCGGGAATATGATTTCCTAAGTCTCACAATCGACGATTGCCTTAGCGGAGGCTAAGAACAGCTTTCCTAAAATTATAGGAGACTCAGACAACCTTCCGGAGTGCTCAATGTCCAAGGACAATAAAGTCCACTTTATGTCCTTTACCTCAGACAATTACAATGACAGAAATGATCCCCCGCGGTCTTTTGGTAGATCGATCGGGTAATTGAACGATCACCCTAGTCTTTTTGAGTTGTCCGAGTTTGAGTTGGTCAAAGACGAACTTGGGGAGGATGTTCAATGTGGAGTCGTCGTCTAACTGAACATGAGTGAATGTAGAATCCTCAATTTCACACGTGATCTGAGTCAACCACTCGAGTTTGCGGCTTTTGATTTTATGATTCATCACCAAAGAACTAGCCATAGATATGACATGATATTCATATTCTATGGCTTTGATCAATGGAAGCTCTAAGATCAGACTTTTGCAATATGAGTCCATTTTAGAATTGTCCAATTTTTTTGAATTTTCAAAATTTTCAATTTTTTGGTATTTGTTGTAATATGGTCAGTAAGGGAGTCAGTGGTCAGTGGTGGTTGTGCTTGATTGTGAGTCACACGATGATCTAGTGGTTCGCATGGTGGTGGCCTCTCTTCTTCTGAATTTTACATGGACTGGATGAGATCATATATTCTCTCAGTGAAAGTGTCTGCTCTATTATTAATCCGAGCAATCTTATCCTCAAACATCTCATGACTAGTGATTGAATAATCATTCTCCACATGTCGTGATTCTGGCATGTAACCTCAAGTAGAGTATTGATTGATCATTATGATCTGGTCATGAGTTATATTTCCTTGACTTTGGTTTTCTCGTGGATTGTCGAAGGAAAATTGACTGTACTCAAGAGGATAGTCATCTTGAGTATGGGATGGTTCAAGAAGTTGTGAGATCATAGTAACCAGAAATCGTGTTCTACTGTCAATATCGGTCACTCTATTGTTCATCCTCGATTCGGGTCTGTCTCTTATGTCCATAAGATTGTCAGAATTTGAGAGAAGGCTATTCCAAGAAGAAGTGTGGTCATAGGGTGGGATGTATGGGTGGGAAGAGAATGGTGGCAGAGGGGAACTTGATTTTGAACATCAAGTTCTCCTGAGGAGTGTGAGAAGAAGGATATCGGGACAAGGTCGTGGAGATCGGAAAAGAAGACCACTGTGCCGAAAGCTTCTCAAGGCGGATGGAATGATTAACAAACCACGATTTGCTTGCGATTGCAAGGTCTTTGACGCACACAAATCAACCACAAAACAAACACATTGATTCACCCACTCAACACAGGTGAAGGCACGCTAGGGTTCAGCCGCTTATCTTTTCAATTTTAATTTAATGACAAAACAATCTTGTAAATTAAGCGGAGCTGTTAGGTACTGAAATATTTCTAAAAGACTGTCCCGAGTTCATACAACTAGTTGCACCTACTCTCAGCCAATATAGGTGTAAGTACAAACCATTTAAACGGCTACCCGTGTTACTTGAGGAAGGAGCCTTCCGCGGTGTCCTCTAAACACCCACTCTGCTAAGGGAAGTCGGACCGTAAAACGGCTGCCCAAGACCCTCACTAAAAAGTAGCTAATTGTTTTTAAAAACAGTAGTCTTTGTGAAATTTCTCAGTTCTGGCTCTATCCAAAGTGTGCATTCTAGTCCTGACAAACAATGAGTGGGTTTCTCTCTACCAATCACAGATTAATTTTAAGTCAATTTTACACTCACCTTGATTAGCAGTCCTGATTTTAAATTGAGGTTATCACTGAAGTTTATGTGAGCACAGAAATTCACGCTTAACGAACAATCCCAATTCCTTTAACTCCTATGTTGTAAAACTTGAGGAAGGAAATCGAAAAAGCCGATGTAACGTAAATCAATGTTGCATGCTTAAGAAGAAGACTTACAGTGAATCCTCGCGTTCTTCATGCGGGATGCAAGACAATGAATTTAAATTACACTAAATGATATGCACATATGAAAGACGTCCTCAACAGATAGTTCTATTAGAGGGAAGAATTGATTTAAAAATTTGGCTAATGTTGAACGATCTATAGTGCGTATAGTTAGTGAATGTCTGGCCTAAGAATTACGAGCACAATCAAATAAATCTAATCTAGCATATGTGCTCCTAAATTCTACGTCATGCCACAGAGAGTCCGGTCCTGAATATTACAAATTATTAGGGTACAAGGAGAGAGGGACCCTATGAATAATGCAGAAATTTAAACCTATACTAAAATCTTTCACAAAAATCAAAAATCAATCTTCCTTGCTGATCCTTGATGAATATCCAAAATATGTCTCCTAATAGTCTGCAAAGAGAGAAATTGCGGTTAGTATCTGAAGTAAGAGAGAAATGCATAATAAAATGCGAAAAAATGACACAAGAATTAATTTCACAAAAATTAATTACAAAAAATGATCTAAAACCCTAAAAATTCGCCGTTCCCCGACAATAGAGCCATTTGATGAACACAAAATCTGCTTCTTTAATAATCTAAAATTGTCGTAGTATAGGAGGCAAATTTGGCCGAACAAAGACCCCATCTTTGAATGTTGTAGAGTATTTTTACTTGGCAAGTGTACCAAGGTCGAACACAGGGAACAGAGATTTTTAGTTGTACAGTTTTAAATTACATCAAATAATTAATAAATGCTCGATTAATTTTTGTATTGATGAAATATACAATGCAATGATGGCGATGGAATGAAAAGAAAATAAACAGAGATGATTATGCCCAGGATCTGTGAATTATACAATTCAATCCTCAATGAAATTTATCAATTAATTTCTCGAGAGGTAATCACAGATTGAAAGATATTAACGCCCAGAAAGATCTATCAACTCCAAGTTACAGGTAAAGAGATTAATCAATGATCATTCCTGTCAAAAATTCAATTTAAATTGCATTCTCAAAGTTAATAGTCGATCAACCAAATAGGGAGTCAAATATATTGATCCTTGATCTAACCCCTTGCAAATATTAATTTTTTGGGAATAATCAACAATGAGCACGAGGGGTTAATCAAATTAAAACCCTCAACTGAACTCTTGCAAAAGATATTGTTAATTCCTTAAGCATGAACATGTCAAAAATGACATGCAAAAGTCAACAGAGTATCTCAAATAATCAATATCAATAAATGACCTCAGATCTGTCCACAAATTATGCAAAGAGATAGATCATGGGAATAGCTTCAAAATGACATATTATATGCTAAAAACAGAGTTCGTATGATAAAGATATGATGAAATGAAATTTCAGGGACTAAAGTGTAAATAAAAATAAAGTTTTTCTTTCAAAATGCTTCAATGCAATTTTCCCCGAGCGCACGTATGCAGCATGTGCGCCAGGAGGCTCGGTTGATGAAGCTAAGGCTCGGGATTCCCGAGCCTGTGGTTTGGTAGCGAGGCTCATGCTCGACTGCCGAGGCTCAGGCTCGGATGCCCGGGCCGTCGTAGTAGTTGAAGGCGCTTCGGATGACCCGAGCCTCGAGGCTGAGGCTGAGGCTTGGGTCTGATGTCGTGGTTTGATCAAGGCCATATGATTAAGGGCAGGCCCTGATCCTATGGTCACTAGAGGTGGCGTTGACAAGGTGGTCAAGATGCTCGATGGCGGAGGGGCTGAGCGGCGAGCAGAGGCTGAGGCGGTCGCGAGGCGGAGACGAGCCTGTGCCAGAGTAGTAGCTTAGCTGACACATGGCCAAGCTGCTGGCGTGTCACCGGGGTGAGGTGAGGACTGTGGATCTGGAAGGTGGTGTGGCGCACGACGAGGGTCGGAGCGACAACCCTGCGAAGTGGAGGTGAAGGTGTTGGTGCTCGGGTGTAACGGAGGGGGCCGAGCTTGGGCAGCGGAGATGCGGAGGAGCGGAGACTCCGTCGATGGGAGTGCGGAGGTGCGAAGTGAGGTGGGTTGAGGTGGTCAATGTCGAAGACAGCGGTGGAGCTGTTCTAGAGGTTGATGAAGAAGTGTGACGCCAGAGGTGGTTTGTGTGGATGGCGGTGGAGAGGGCAAAAAACTCCACTGCTCCGGTAGTTCTTCGCTTCAATCGACACAACGGAGGACGTCGAGAGGCTTTGTAACTCCGAGGATGGAATTGCAGCAAGGCAATCGAGCCTTAGATCACGCCACAAGGGAGGCGGCTGCTGTCACTGGCCAAGCATGGAGAAGGGCGGATGGGTGGAGCGTCGCGCGGGGTCTGGGTTTTATAGGAAGGGCGAGGCGTTATGGTGGCGTGTAACAGCCAGAGGAGGCACGTTGGAGGAGGAGAAACGGCGGGGGGGGGGGCATGAACGACTGGAGGAAGGGGAAGAAAGTGGGGTCACGTGCTGGGCACGTGACCCAGGGGCGACTGGAGAGAGATAGGTGGGGTGCCACGTGGCAAGTCCAGGGGTTGCCACGTGGCACCCCAAAATAAATTCAAAAATTAATGATAAAGAAAAATAGAAAATAAATAGAAGGAGACCTCAGATCGAAAAATTTCCTTCACGAAAGTTGTTCGTCTTGACGAGCAACTTTCATGAAGGATCCATGAGCATAAGAGGTCATTTGTGTGAAGTGGCATTTTTTGTGGATGTCCAAGAGTATAGAGAAGCGGATTTTGGAGTTTTGTAATTTTTTGGTGGTTTCAGAGAGGATAAAAATTATAGAATAAATACGATAAAATACAAGAAAATTATTTACACATTATTCTATTTTTTTTGAATTTTTAATAAATAAAAAATTAGGAAAATAAAATATAAGTCAGAAACACACAACTTTTGTACAGACCGACAGCAGACACTTGTACTCAGTCAGTTTGAATCTGGATTTGGATTTTTATGTCCCTTAATAAAAATATCATCAAAGAACGCAAATGAAGAAGAAATAAAATTAAAAGGGTTAACTATGTACATAAAAACTTAGGAAAAAAATAGCAAAAAGTCAAACTGCGCAAAAGATGCCCAAAACCCAACTTTCACATATGAGCTCTGAATTTTACGAAATTAGTCTTGTTTTGAAGGTATTTAAAAATGGAGTACTTTAAAAGTAACTAGACCAAAGTCGGACACTGTATGTAGGAGATATGCTCATTTTAGTCTATCAGATGTGAAATTAGACTTTGGGTTTATTTGACACTTATTTGAGTTAGTAATTTTTTTGTATTTTTTATTTAATGGAGTTAGTAATATGTACACAATGGAGGTAATTTTGGGTCAATCGAAGTTAGGATGAATTATTTACAAATGTGATAAGTTAGCGGCTTTTTAGGCTAATTTACACTTGGAAATTTTAATGCAATTATGCATGATGAAATGCAAATATTATTTACACATGTATGAATGCTAATGATACTCAGTTAATGATTAAATGCATGCGAATGCTGAGGAACATAGCCTAAATGATCAATTTTGGCATGATGAATACGGGATTCATCAATACTGTAAGTAATGTACAGCGTCGAATATAGGTATCAAGCAGGTAGATCGGGGTAATGAATGATAAAACTTTATTGTGATGTATTTATCTATAAGTGTGCTATTTTGTATGGGTATTTAATTTTAGATTTTTTATTTGAAATTTGATTTTTATATTTTATTAATTTGATTTTTAATAATCTGATTTTGTATTTTCTTTTTTATATTTTCTTTTTATTTTAAATATATATAAAACACTACATATGAGATATATGCACTATAGATAGGAGAGAGAGATAGTATATATACAAGAATAGGTAAAAAATAAGAAAAATATAGGAAATAAAGTATTTTCGATTTTGTTTAATTTTTTGCTGTTTTTGTAATTTTCTAAGATATTTTTCTAATTTTTATATCTATTTAAACTCAAAAATACTCAAAACAAGGAATAGAATAAGCACCCAATATTAAAATGGAGATAAAAAATAGTAAATAGATTCAAAAATTCTTTAAATTAATTTTAATATATAGATAATAATAACTAGAAAATTCAACAACTAAAACTATATTTTTTGTGAATTTTTTAAGAATTTTTTATATTTTTATAAAGTTTTTAGGGATTTTTCTATTTTTATAGTTTTCATTTGTAGTTTTTTAGTGATTTTTGGTCTAGAAGTTAAAAATACATAATTAAGAAAAATATTTTTTGGGGGGAAATTTTCGAAGAGTTTTATAATTGTTATGTATTTTCTTTTACAAATAGGGACAAAAAGACTCTTTTTGATTTTTATAAATAATAAAAAGACTTAAAATGTAAAATAAAAATATGTGCTTGAAAGATCAATTAACAAGAAGTTATGCGTTTTTTTGAGATATTTTAGAGTTTTATAGATGCATGAAATAAATATGGACAACAAAGAGAAACTACACAACTAGTAAGGACGTCTTTATAAATAGATCAAAGATCCGGGTCCATAGTATAATTTTCACCAATATATATATATATATATATATATATATAATGCAAAAATGTTCCAGGGCCAATTATAAAATTTGAAACTCGCAAGGGTCTCCAAGCAAAACAACCAAATTCACCTGTATAACACGTGCGCCCTTGGCAGATTTCAAAATATAATTTCCAAAAATATCAGGGATCGACTTGCAAATTTTCAAAAAAGTTAAAACTACATAAAAATGTTTCTGGACTTAATAGAAATACCAAGAACCCAAGGGGTCCAGGCGCAAAATGTCTGCTCACGTGAAGTGTTACGTAAGGTGATGTGGCCTGGACTAAAATGTAATTATATAAAGTTTGGGGATTTGTTATAAATATTACACAAATATCTAAACAATAGATGAAATTTTAAGTTCTGATTATTAAATACAAAATCTCTTTGGGTGAAAAGGCAAAATACCCAAAGAAGGGGTGTGGGATGACGACGAATCTAGATCCACTAATGCCACGTATCGATGCCCGGGCACTTGATGACGCTTCGGATGCACGACCATGATTGGATGATCTGGGATGATTTAATGGTGCAAGGCAGACGCGATCTGCGATCTGACGGTGTCTGTGCAAACTGGGGTGTGGCCCTAATCGGACGGTGGATAAAGGACTGGGAAGAACGTGGAAGAACTCCGGCGAGTCGAACTTCCCCGTCCCCGATCCTTCTCCTCCGTTGTCTGCTGAGGCACCAAAATAGTCGAGGATGATCCTGCAGGTACCACCTCTTGTCTGGAGGCGTCTAAAATCACCGGAGTTCACCGGCATCCTTACACGGGGGCGACGGAGTTGGGAAGATCCAGGACCCTCTGATAAGGTCCAAACTTCGCTCCAAATGGTCCTTATGCTCCATATAACTGCAGAAAATGTCAAGAGGATCGCGGGCAAACTGCCGCAACACTCCAGTAGGCGAAAGAAGGCGAAAATGGTAGATTCGTGGCTGAAATGAGTAATCTAACGACAAAATAATGTCTCTAAATAAACCTAGGACTAGATCTATGCTAAAAAATGTAGTAAAAGATAGACCTCAGTGGCCGGAGCCACGAAGTGAAACCTCGATGGTAGCTTCGACTGTCGGAGATGGTGGAAACGCCTCCTCCTTTGCCTGCACTCGCTCCAAGTAGCTGGGGACGTGCCTGTCACCAACGTCTATCCAAATCAACATAGAGGAGTCCTTGTCTAAGGTGGAAAGGTGTTCAAATTTTGAATGGAAGGAGAGGGGGGTTTTTGTAGAAAGTTGACAAGGCGGCAATAAGAACGAGGCGCTGCGAGCGTAGAAGTGATCCAAATATCAAAAAACACTTGGGCGTGTAAGATCATTGATCGAGGAAGAAAAGCCATGAAGAAAGCATCGCAAAAAGTTGCAAGATGCGACCTCAAAAAATCGAAGAAATCAAAGCGAAGCGAGTTCTTACAGGAGCAGTCCCGGCGTCATGGAGTTGACCCCCAATCAATGGATGGTGTGGCCTGATTGGGCCACGTCATCCGCAAAAAGATAACAATTTAATAAAATATTTAAATCAATTAAAATTCATAAATGATTTTATTAATTTTAGGTTTAAAAATTAAAAATATTTATTGTTTTTTAAAGTATTTTATTATGATTTTTATTTATTTATTGAGGTTTAAAATTAAAAGACACTTTTTAAGGGTTATATATAAGTATATTTGTCTATATATTTTCATCTTTTATTTTTATTTTGTATTTTTAATTTTGGTAGTTAGGTTTAATATTTTATAAGAAAAAGAGATATTTATAACTTAATTTTAAACACTTAAATATATTTTTATTTTATTTTTCTTATATAATATATACAATTACATAAATAGTTGTATTATTTTTATAGGTATAGATATAGGCAATTCATCTATGTATTATATATATATTTTTATTTTTATGTTTTACCGAGTGTTTTATTCTTGTTCTAATATATGCATATATTATAAATAATACTTACAAAATTATAAAAATATAAAATTATAAAAATGATGAATAATGGATAAAATGAATATTTTAATCGAAATAAGTATACAATAGGGGTCCAAAACCTAACTTTCAAACCATAACTTAGCTTATTGAAAGTTATATAAAATTAAAGGTAATTTTGATATATTTTGAGTTTTTATTTTGAGAGATATGGGTATGGGAAGTTGGGGTTTTGGAATCTTATTGAGATCGTAACATTTTTTCTGTACATTATTTTTACACGAAATCAATTTTTTTCTTCTCTATATATTATTATATACAATTTCAGTTCAAGTTTTCTTTATTTGAAGTATAAAAGTGTAACTAAAAATAGGTCTAAAAAATGAATAAAAATGAATAAAAACAAAAGGATTTTTATTTGTATTTTGGCCCCTTGTCTCCCCCTACTTTATTCCTAGTCGACCTAGTCATTGAGATGCCTAGGTCTCGAGGTTTTAGGTCATAAACTATTTTCAATATTTTATTCTTTTTCTTTTCTAATTCTTTTATCTTTAAAAACCTTATTTTATACAATATTTACACAATGATGCATGAATGATAAAATGCATGAATTAAGGTAATTACATGCATTTACTAGGGTTTTAAGGCCAAAATTATAGAATAAAGATGATAAGACGTCGATTCATCATCCCCCTATACTTGCCTTTGCTAGTCTCTAGCAAACATTTATGAAATAAGTGTAGAAAAAGAAAACAAAGAAAATAAAAAGAAGAAAGATGGATTAAATTTAATATCAAACTTGTCTTCACAAAATCAAAGTTTAAAGCTTAAGTCGGACATTTGGAATTTAAGAACGGGCGGAACCTTAGTGGGGATCGAATTTGAAATCCAACAGCCTTCGAGAACCCCAAAACGCTTCTCAAGTCCCCTCAATAGCAAGGTAGAATCCTTCAACTTATACGCGTATCGTTATGACTATGAATCTGACTCGTACAGTGTAAGTGATGGTGGCTCTCCCCAACTGAAATGACAAAGAGATTGACTTCTCCAGTACGACACCCCAATGATTCCCCTATACAATAACTCATTCCTTGGGGCCCTTCTAAGTTCTAGTGGCAAGCAGCTCAAGAGGAGGGGAGAAGAGAAGAATGGATGGTAGCCAGTGTAGCTACCTATCCTAGGATTGAAAGACTAGTGTAGTCAAGTTATCCAGTTGCAGAGTCATACAATTTGACTTTCAAGATCAAGCTTGCTTATTGGCTATACAAATATATACAGTCCGATAGAAATTTTATTTTGTACAGACCTATCTACTTTTTTTGGAGTTTTTTTTTTGCTTTTTACTTTTTTTTTTGAAATATTATACACAAAAACATTTACATAGGGAGTTTTTCCTCTTGAGCCCATAGACCATCCCTCTTTTGAAGCTTTATTGCAACCTACATTCTCCTGTCTTCAAAACTAATCATCACCGGACAGATTGGGGTGCACTTCCCTCCCTAAAGGAGGAAAAATGTTTCCACTTGTGTGGAAGGTGCATGTGTGAAATGTTTCTACTATCCTCCCTAAAGGAGGAAAATCCAACCCCCTCACCACTCCAACTAAGTTGAGCCAAGTAAAAGGTGCATGTGTCCAAGTTTGGACATTATCGACAAGAGTCATGTGTGTGCTCCGAAATACTCTACTTAGGCAGTCAAGAATTCATTGAACCAAGTCTCGTGATCCTCAAAGAATTAAGTCAACTAGACATGAATTACCTCAATTCGATCTCCTATAAGGTTCGTATTAAATAGGTAGATTTAAGGTCCAACCAAGCTCTAATCTTTGGATTTTACGTAGACTTGTTCAATTATCAAACTCAATCCAAAAAATACTAATGCTATGCAAATGCTATGCTTAATGCAAGAAATATTTTTGTGATGCAATTTTCAAATATTTTGAACATTTTTTGGATTTTTGTAAAGATGATGCATATGCATTTTTTTGTATTTTTCAAAAAGATTTTTTCAAAGTTTTTGGCATTTTAGTTTGTAAATGATTTTTGGAATTTTGAAAACAAAAGGTTTTGGCTACAAACTTGGTACAAATATTTACAAGAACTTGATTTTAAAGAATTTATAAGGGGTAAGTGGTCAATTTTATAAAGAATTTTTGTGTGATGTCTATATTCCTCAAATTTATTTAAAAATCATTTACAAACAATTTTGAAGACTACAATCCAAAATAAGATTTACAAATAATTTTTACAAACTTGTACATGCGTTTGAAAATCATTTTGCAAAGGTTTTTCAAACAATATGTATATAATTTTCAAAATATTTTTGCAACCATTTTTCAAACCATTCACAAATCGTTTTTCAAACATTTTTATTTCACACAAAGAAAATAAATTTTCAAACAAAATGTCTTTACAAAGGTTGAAAATGTTTAACAAAATGTTTTCCAATTAGTTTTAAAAAGATTTTTCAAAAGGATTTTCCAACTATTTTTCAAACATTTTGCAAAAAATATTGTCACCTGATTTATTAATCAGTAAATACAAAAAGAATTTGAGGAATAATAGACATCTTTTTATTAATGTTTTTAATGAATTTTAATATTATAATTAGCCATACTTATTAAGAAAAATATGAAAGTACGAGTTATGGCTTAAAGTATATATGGAGTATATACGACCCCCTTATACTTAGCTTGAACTATGTCCTCATAGATCAGAGTGGAAAGGAGAAGAAATAACTCGTACTGCGTATATAAAAGTCTAAGAATAAATGAACGAAGAAATGAATGAATGAATGATAAGTTGACTGACCCTCCTATACTTAGGATCAAATAATCCTAAGTATAGTAGACTGCACAGAAAGCAGGGAGGGTCAAGGGTGGGAATGAATATATAGTACTAAGATTATCTCCCCCCATACATAGGGAAAGATATCCCTAAGTATAGACAAGAAGAGGAGACAATGGAGAGGATCAAAGAATAGAAGCAATTGAGATGCACTCCCCCTTATACTTAGGAAAAAGTATGTCCTAAGTATAAAAGACTAACAAAAAGGGGCAACACCTTTTTGATAAAAAAGAAAATAGCAAAGGAAAAGAAGAAAAGAAGAAAAGAGATGAGAAGATGGAAAAGGATAGAAGAGAGAGTGTACACACCACTCCCCCTATACTTGGGGTAAAAGAAGCCCTAAGTATAGGCAACAACAGGAGTGATGAAACAGAATGAAGAACACTCGGCTTATCCACCACCCTATAAGTACATCCTAAGAAAGGCACATACACGAGAAAAGGGTGGATGAGCAATACAGTAGAGGGACAGAGGTAAACGAATGCGAATATACAACAAGGTGGATATACAAACGTCAAGAAGGTTGAAAGCGAACCTTCTTGCAGGACCGCTGAGGAATGGATCTGGTATGGTGCAAGGCAACATAGGGGTTCTCAGATGACATAAACTGATCGGCATCAACACAGTGAAGCTCCTCAATGGTCCTAGAGTGAAGAGGCAAAAATGTGTAAGTGGAAATAGCAAAAATAGGTCCGGCCTTGGCAGTCTCATTGATGTCAAAGTGAAAAGGGACGAACTCATCATTGGAAGAAATGTAGTCAATGGCATCCTGTGAGGTCTCATCCATATCAAAACCAAAAGGCACAAACTCATCAATGGAAGTAGGCAAATCATGTCCGTCCTTAAGAATCTCAACCAGATCATCATTTTCATCAAAAGGCTCGAATTCCTAAATACAAGAAACCAAATCAAATTCAGTCTTTCTAGTCTCTTCTGAATCTATGTGAATAGGAGCGGACTCATCAATGAATGTAGTCAAGTCATGTCCGTCCTGTCTAGTCTCTGAATTTTCCCTCCGCTTAAGGGTATCAATCGTGTAAATCCCGCGAATAACATCAGAACAACGCCAAGTCCTAGAAGAAGGAACTCCGAGGTCCATGCTTTCAAGGTCTTCCTCCTTCGAGAGGAATTCTTGGGTCTCAGTGGAATCTAACATGCAACACAAGTCTCTGATCGTCTCATCAAGTTCATGGTCCTCAAGGTCAGCCAAGATAGATGAAGGTGCATTTGGTGCAGGTCTCTAGTTGGTAGTGGGTGCGGTGATCAACATGATGGAAGCGAATCTCTATTGATCCGTAGTCAATAACGACCATAACAGAGGTGAGGAATGGTCATCCCAGGATGATTGGAGAGTGCTCTCCTGTAGAGGTCTCCATGGGCAATACAACAAAATCAACATTGTAGCTCATGCCTTGAATCGATATGACAATGTTTTTAAGGATACCCTTTGGCCTCTTGATTGATCCATCAACAAACTAAACGATCGTCCAGATTTTCTTAAGAGGCCCTAAGTGAAGAGGTTGTACCAGTGAGAAGGATAATAAACTAATCGAAGCAATGCCGTCGAAAAGAGTGTGATCACATGTGTGGTCAGAGATGGTGCAACTAATGAAAGTTGTGGCAGTGTTCTTTTTCCTAGGAATAGGATGATGTGTGATGGCATGGACAGAGACCATGTTTAAGATATGATACTCATATATGCTCCTCTACTTTCTCTTCTTGGGAGGAGGAGCAGATAAATCGGTCATGGCCTGGCTAAGTGGGAAATCAATGATCTCATGAATAGAGACCACCACTTCAGGTTCAGTCAACATTTTTTGAACTTTTGGACCTCCTCCATACAAGGGAGGAAGTCAGAATCATCATATACACGAGGCATACCGAGAGCAGTCTATACAACGGCATCCTTGAGGTCAGGGGTGGGACAGGGTGTGAAAGGTGAAGGATATGGTTAGATCCTCAAGCGCATCACGGAAGCGTGAGCGTCGCATCGAATACGATGAAGAACGACTAGTCGCACTAGTTGTTCTATGCAGCGGAAATTAAAAATTTTCTTGCGACGAAACCACATGATCCAAGAACACTTCTCGGATCGTTTCGTCTAAACCACAAACAAGTATTAGGTTTACCTCTTGAAGCGTGGTTGCGATCGAGTCTCTAAACAAAGAGACCTCCTGTCTCAAGTCCGATCCGACGGAGGAGACGCTTGCGAGCGCGGGGATGAACCGCGTGCTTCTCGCAATCCATGTTGATGATCCAAGCGGCGGATCTCCTGATCTCGACACACGAGATACGATGTCTTCTTCATGAGCGGGGCGCACCGAAGGAGACGGAGATCCACGAGCAAACCATCGAGCAGCATAACGACGATGCCGCGGCGATGGAGAACCTCTCTAGGGCATCCATGGTGGACGACCACATGAGAGAGATGGAGAGAGGACGTGTGGAGAGAATGAGAGAGAGAGAGAGATTTTGTTGCCTCAACTTATGTGTCTAGAAGAGCAATGGGGTGCCTCTCCTTTTATAGGGTTTTGGGATCCATGGATCTCAATCCATGTGTCAACACAAATCCAATGGTCCACATCAATTTGTGTTTCTTTCAATGCTCATGATTTGTTGCTAAAAACACAACAACAATTAATTTAATTTAAATTAAATATATGTTGATAAATCAACACAATTTAATTACAAAATTAAATCATCAATACATGGAGATAATGAAAGGAGAGAAAGCCTCCTTCCATGTGGAGAGGGGGGACGGCCTCCCTTTCCTAATGGGAGTGGTGGCCGTCCACCCTCCTCCATTAGGAAGGTGGCTATTTCACCTTTTATGTAATCTCCATTATTTGCAACAACTTTTGTTGCAAATTATTTCACAAAAAATAAATCCAATTTATTTTGTGAACATTGCAATCATGCCATTGAAAAATTTGTGAATCACATTCACAACCCAAAACAAAATGTAAATTACATTTTCAATTTAATATCCAATGTGAATCCAATTCACATTAACATTTAATTAACAAATGTAAATTACAAACATCTCTCTCTTATATATTATAAATCACATTTATAATATATTTGATTAATGTGGATATTGCTATCCACATTATTCATATCCATGATGATTAAATCACATTTAATCATTTTGGATCTCTATTCTCTTGTGTCCAAATAATATGAATCATATTCATATTACTTACATCTTTGATAATCTAATTATCTAAGATAGCTCTCTTTATAATATGAATCAAATTCATATTAATCATGATAATTAAATCACATTTAATTATCCACATTCTCAATGCTCGGATACATATATCAACAATAGAATTATCCATGAACTCTTTCAAGGATAATGCGCTTTCTCCGCAGATACTTGGAGATAAGGACAGGGCGATTGTATTGTTCCACGTATAGTGACATGGATATTGAGATCATATCTCAAATCCAGATCGCGGGCCTCCCATAGATGCTTGATTAAATCAAGACCGTAAATCTAATCTTCTCATTGTATCTGAATCACATTCAGATCAATGTCCAACACTTGGACCAAGATCAGATCACTTCTCTCCTGAGAGGAGTCACTAAAATCCAGACCCGTTTCATCACTCCCTAGGAATGGAAGCGTCATGGTTATACAATCGTTTATGATCACATCACCCTCAGATATTCCCAATACCTGTACATCCTGCATACTGGAAGACTCAGACTAAACCCGAAGTATTGGATCAACTTTATACTGTCTACTTCATGGTTTTATCATTAAGTTTCTCATTCGATCATTGGGAGTTGGTATCAATCATACACTTTCCAAAAGCGTATATCATACCTAGGTCTTGATCATATACTTTCCAAAAGTATATATCAAACCTACAAATTCAGTCAAGCTTCCAAAGCGAGACGACTGTGCGCACGGAATTTGATTCTTCCCAATATCTCATGAGTGAGCTCATGTCTTCCGGTTCAGTAACTGAACCTGTATGATCCCTTTGAGAGATCGTATTACTCATATGCCCTTATATGCACACCAGCGCGCCGGTGTATAGACCTTGATTAGGTCATCAACCTATTGGTCTGCCAAATGTACATACTAAGACATATAGCAACACATCTGTCTCCGGTCAGAGGATGCGTGCCTATAACATGACAACATATGATATAGGACTTTGGTTATCTCGATCTTGTTAAGTCAACTCTTTGACCTAACTAATCTGACACCTCCGAATCTCTATTCCTATGCAGAGGACCTGCATTAAGAGGTCGGTCAGATATCAGCCTTCAGAGATAAGGATTGCCATCTCCTACTCAGGCTAGAGATCATCTCTTAACAATCATTTGACGGTGCTTGATGAGTCCTCAATCTAACTCTTTAGATATTCTTCCAAGCACCATCCTCTATGATTCAATAGTTGAATCAACAGCTGTATGATCATCAAGATGGCCATGGTACATAACCCTAATTGTACTAAGGGACCTATTATGCAAATTATGTATTCTTCATTTCAGATTAAGGAGTGAATTGCAATAACATTTATTGCATAATGGCTCGCCGTGGGCTCGCATTTCCAACAATCTCCCACTAGCCCAAAGAGCCATTAACGGGCTAATCATTTAAACCCGCACTCATGTGACAATCATAGGCTATTTAGAAAATAGCTAGGTAAGCTGATTAGTCACTCTGTTCCCGCGAGACTATGCCAAGTCCTTTTACGGCACTTGCATATCCCCAGTAACAGTGCTCGCATCTAATGGGAATGTTGCATCTCATGCAACCAATACTCAATCTAGTTGGTTAGAGTGTCCCTGACATCATAACCAGTATCCCCATAATCCTTATTAGAATACCTTCATTCCCGGAGATCTCTATCTCCTAAGTTATCTAAAGTTTAGACCTTTATAGATCACTATCTACATGGTCTTAAACTTTTGAAGATAAGCCTTTGAGATTACTATCTCAAAAATCTCCTCATCTATGAAGATTTTGTTATTACTGCAATCAAGTGTTTTATCTCTACAGTAGGATTAGTAACAATTTACTACTCCCACTGCATCACAGACATCTGGTATTTGTACACTCTAGCATACACTCAGCTTCTCGTAACTAATGCACAAGTGCAAGTAGTTGTAGCATTTACTTCCTCAACTCTTTGAGGTGCTATCCCTTAAGATAGGTCAGTACCATATCTTAAGGGTTAGAAGCCTTTCTTGGAATTTCTATGAATAGAATATGTCCAAGGTATACTACAAATGTGACAGTCCAATTATCCTCTTCTCTTGGCTTCTGAACAACTTCAGAACTAAGATCTAAGAGGTATCTTTGAAATCATATTTCAAGATATGGAATAACCAGAGAATAAAACACTTATTATTATCTTTATATCATTTTAAATGATTAGGATATCATCTACATTCAGCAAGATGAACACAAAGGCACTCCCACTAAGCTTTACATGGCTCATCAAGATTCTATCTGAAATCATAACAATTATAATTCCATCAAATCTTATGGTCCAACTTCAAGAAGCTTATTTGAGTCCATAGATGGATTCCTTGGTTTGCACACCTTGCTTTCCTCAACCATGAAGCCCTGGGGCTACTTCATGTGAATATCCTCAAAGAGGTATTCGTAGAGGAATGCAATATTGACTTACATCTTGAAGATGCAATAATCAAGTTGTGTAGCTAAGATTAGCAACATTCTGATGATTTTAAGCATGGTCACCGAAGAGCAAGTCTCATTGCAAGCAATGTCTTCTCTTCCGGTGTGTGGCTCATGGCTACGAACCGTGCTTTGAGGGTCTCTACCTTCTCATCAGGTTCCCTTTCTCTTGAAGATCCATTTACACCTTTACAGGTCTTACCTATATAGGTGGATCCTATAGGGTCCATATACAACACTTGTATATGAAGTCTACTTTAGACTTTTATTGCTAACATCCATCTATCCATGCTATGATCTTCAAAAGCTTCATCACATGAAGTTCGATCATTGTCAGATTTCTCTGACACATGGAATCCTTCCTCAAACTCTTTTGAAGAGGTTTTAGTGTTTCATCTTCAATTATCCTTTTAGTTTCCAATTTCAGGAGCCTCATTATCTTTTCAAGATTAAATGAGTTCCTACACTTCATTTTCATCTTGATTCTCAAGAGTCTCAACCTCCAAGAATCACATTCTCAGAGATGAGATATTTCAAGAATCTCAAGGTCATAAAGTAGGTATCCAATACCATCCTTTATTTTCCTAATGAAGCAGCACTCTCAAGTGCTAGATTCCATCTTGCATGGAACCTTATTAAGGATATATATTGTAGTCTCTACTACACATATATACCTGGAAACTAAGGGATAATTATGCTAAAAATCATCATTGATAAGATCATGTCACACATGATCCAATTGTATCTCCCTATAACTCTATTGAGTTAAGGTGAGTTAGGAGGATTGAGATAGAAATGATATTCATATCTCCATAAGGTATCCTTTGAATTCATCTAACAGGTACATGCTACCTTGATTAGATCAAATTCATTTTATCTTCCTTCAAACTTTGGTTGTAGACCAAAATTATGAAATCTTTGAACATTTCAAAGGTTTCTTCAGGTGAAGAGAAGAAATTTCATATCATACATAATCATTAATAGATATCATATATCCATAATGTTTACTATGATATAGATGATCCACATACATCAATATGTATGAGATCCCGAATACCTTATCATCTTACACCATTCCCAAAGAAGGGTGTATTGGACATTTTATTATGAATACAATATTCATAAGCATGTAAGCTTTGAAATTTTAGACATTCTAAAGTTTCATCTCTTACTAGCCTATTGATCAAATCAATAGACAAATGTCCAAGGCTTGATGCTAGATCATTGTCAAATGATCTTCATCCTCCTATTGATCTTAAGGTTTAATTTCAGTATTTAGAAATGTTAATGAACCATTCATTAATTTTCTAATTTAGTGAAGTCCACTAGATTATTAGATTATTATCTGAAATATATACATCATAACTCTTTATGATAGTTCTATCTCAGATTCATGTTTATTTCTAACATTTAGAAACAAACAATGAGTGTATTCTTATATCTAGGTCATAGAGACATTCTCTAAGACTAAGGACTCTCCCACTGAAATTAACAAGTCTATCAATCCAACAGAGATTGTTGCAACAATTGCATCAATATCCATGTGGATAACTATAAACCTTTAAGATCAAATTTTCCAGTCTTCTAAAACATATGCAACCTATTGCAAATGTCATCAGAAGATTGAGATACAATTATTTGACTTTATCTTATCAATGATTTATGTAGATTAATCTGATGATCCATCCGAGTCCTTCTCTAAGATTCTAGATAGACTTGATAGTCATACTATCAACACATCAACTTATTGCAGTATTGGCATTCATCCAACTCTTCGGATGACATATGGAAGTCACAGATGTATAGTCAACTCTTTGATTATACTTCTTACTCGGGTCCAACCCATGCTTCCACTGCGCTCCCTTTATCTATAAGCAACCATTGCTTGAGACTAAGGATCTCTTATGTAAGAGTATTTAAACATTTATACATGCTTTATTAAATTCATACAATATGAATATTATGAAGCTTCATGAATGACCAGAGTATAGATAGTAGAATGATGACACTCATCATCTACATCCATCTAAACTCTTAAAACATAGGTTCAGGTAGGTACTCAAACAATTTGAATACATCATCTCTTATAGAGCCACCATTCTGCATGATGCAGTGAACCATCTCATTCATGTTAAATGTCAAGAGCACATGTGTATGCCAGAATATCTTCATTAATTTTATAAGGATGATTTGACAATTGCGATCATCATCGACATGTCACTTCCAAAGTACATCCGATGAGAGATCAAGACTATAGAGACATACAAACCCTAGGGTTGTAGTCTTATTATCTATTTAATTGTCATTCCTCATTATTATGAGGAAACTTGCACATTGCAACCACATACATTATGTGTTCAACTGCAAGTACAATATCTGTATCATGAGTCCAATCCATGATATTTTACTGGTTATTATTGAGTATATCATTGAGTGGGTTTTAATGAAGGATTATCTGAAATAAGAAATTTGCATATATATATATATTACTTTGATTAAGGATTTTTATATCAAAGTTGTCTTGTCTTGTCAACACTGAAAGTTCATTCCCTTAATCACTTTCAATGTAAGAGATATACTTACCATTATATCTCAACAAGATCTGGGATCTCCTTCCTTATCTTTGTTGCATCCCAATAATATGAGAACCTACAACTCGGATAAAAAGAAGCGGGAACACATTCCGCCTTGCAAGTCCAACTTGCATCTCCCAATTCGGTCTTTAACACCCGGGCCCACCACCCCTAAGGCAATGTTGACCCGTCATTAATTGAACCAACCGTCAACAGGAATACAACTCGCTATGCGCAATCCAATATCGCCCCAATAATATGAGGACCCGATATTGGGGTCACTACGCATACGTCCTAACTCTTTCGAGAAGCGAAGAGCCCGATCCAAATGGATCGTATGCAGGAGCTGTCACTTCGGACAGGCGTCTCCTACATATAATATCTGGCGACGGAACCCTTCGCCTTGACGGGAGACCATGGATGTCACTTATTTGATCCTCCATATCATATTCAAATTCTAATTAATCATTATGAATCATATTCATTATGATTAATTCTTCCAAGGGAAATAACATCTCTATTCATAATAGAGTGTTTTAATTTTAATTGGATTCCAATTAATCTAATCATATTAAATTAATGATCCAATTAATATCCAACAAACATTTTAATAGTTACTTGAATAATGGTATTATCTCAAATACGTATTATTTCGAATTTTATAAATTAGAAATACATCATGATTTCTTAAGCATTATACTAACCCTACCAGCTGTCATGGCCAGTACCGACGAGAGTGGGACGGACCACATACGTTGCAACCCGCAACCCAAATGCTCTCCGACTAGACACCATATCCACCTCGGGAAAGGATAATGCAAAATAGATCATTTTGTACTTGAGATGATCATCGGTTCTTCAACCGAAATTATACCATATAGTAATAATCAAAACAATTTTGATTAACATTATAATGAGATTTGCTAAACAAATCCCAAGTCCTATTCAAGCAACATGTTTGTTGGAATGTTGATCATGTAGATCATGTAACCAATCTTGATCTAGATCACATCTAATCATTTGTTGGTTAGGGCAAAGTCATTTAAGGACATAACTATCATCAAATATTTCACAAATATTTATGCATAATTATTCCAGGAAATTAAACAATTTAATTTCACTAATTAATTAAATGACAATCACTAGGTTCTTGATTAGGAAAGTATTTTCAGCAGTGACCCTCACTTACTAAAAATACCATATCTCAATCAAATTAAATCCAAATTAAGCAAAGTAAATTTCTAAAGTTTGCTAACTTGATTTACAACAGAACCCAAGTGATTTGCACGCATTTCAAGGCATTTCAAATCCGCAATTAATATCTTAATTACGTCATGATCCGCAGTCCCCGAAACAGTGGATACATGTTCACTAAAATGAGCATATCTAGAGCAAACGGAATCGAAATCACGCAAACTCAGATCCTACGGTTTCCTTATTTAATGGGGAATAAAATCCAAATATTATTTTCGTGTTTAAACAATTTAAACAGTGCCGAAAATAATATCAAAACAGAGATGCGAAAATGAAATGCAAGAAAACTTTCGCATACCCTAATGAACCCAAGTCGTCCTCGGTTTATGGATCATATCCAAAAACACCGACCTAAGGCTCTGATACCACTTAAAGGATATGGTTAGATCCTCAAGCGCATCACGGAAGCGTGAGCGTCGCATCGAATACGACGAAGAACGACTAGTCGCACTAGTTGTTCTATGCAGCGGAAATTAAAAATTTTCTTGCGACGAAACCACATGATCCAAGAACACTTTTCGGATCGTTTCGTCTAAACCACAAACAAGTATTAGGTTTACCTCTTGAAGCGTGGTTGCGATCGAGTATCTAAACAAAGAGACCTCCTGTCTCAAGTCCGATCCGACGGAGGAGACGCTTGCGAGCGCGGGGATGAACCGCGTGCTTCTCGCAATCCATGTTGATGATCCAAGCGGCGGATCTCCTGATCTCGACACACGAGATACGATGTCTTCTTCATGAGCGGGGCGCACCGAAGGAGACGGAGATCCACGAGCAAACCATCGGGCAGCATAACGACGATGCCGCGGCGATGGAGAACCTCTCTAGGGCATCCATGGTGGACGACCACATGAGAGAGATGGAGAGAGGACGTGTGGAGAGAATGAGAGAGAGAGAGATTTTGTTGCCTCAACTTATGTGTCTAGAAGAGCAATGGGGTGCCTCTCCTTTTATAGGGTTTTGGTATCCATGGATCTCAATCCATGTGTCAACACAAATCCAATGGTCCACATCAATTTGTGTTTCTTTCAATGCTCATGATTTGTTGCTAAAAACACAACAACAATTAATTTAATTTAAATTAAATATATGTTGATAAATCAACACAATTTAATTACAAAATTAAATCATCAATACATGGAGATAATGAAAGGAGAGAAAGCCTCCTTCCATGTGGAGAGGGGGGACGGCCTCCCTTTCCTAATGGGAGTGGTGGCCGTCCACCCTCCTCCATTAGGAAGGTGGCTATTTCACCTTTTATGTAATCTCCATTATTTGCAACAACTTTTGTTGCAAATTATTTCACAAAAAATAAATCCAATTTATTTTGTGAACATTGCAATCATGCCATTGAAAAATTTGTGAATCACATTCACAACCCAAAACAAAATGTAAATTACATTTTCAATTTAATGTCCAATGTGAATCCAATTCATATTAACATTTAATTAACAAATGTAAATTACAAACATCTCTCTCTTATATATTATAAATCACATTTATAATATATTTGATTAATGTGGATATTGCTATCCACATTATTCATATCCATGATGATTAAATCACATTTAATCATTTTGGATCTCTATTCTCTTGTGTCCAAATAATATGAATCATATTCATATTACTTACATCTTTGATAATCTAATTATCTAAGATAGCTCTCTTTATAATATGAATCAAATTCATATTAATCATGATAATTAAATCACATTTAATTATCCACATTCTCAATGCTCGGATACATATATCAACAATAGAATTATCCATGAACTCTTTCAAGGATAATGCGCTTTCTCCGCAGATACTTGGAGATAAGGACAGGGCGATTGTATTGTTCCACGTATAGTGACATGGATATTGAGATCATATCTCAAATCCAGATCGCGGGCCTCCCATAGATGCTTGATTAAATCAAGACCGTAAATCTAATCTTCTCATTGTATCTGAATCACATTCAGATCAATGTCCAACACTTGGACCAAGATCAGATCACTTCTCTACTGAGAGGAGTCACTAAAATCCAGACCCGTTTCATCACTCCCTAGGAATGGAAGCATCATGGTTATACAATCGTTTATGATCACATCACCCTCAGGTATTCCCAATACCTGTACATCCTGCATACTGGAAGACTCAGACTAAACCCGAAGTATTGGATCAACTTTATACTGTCTACTTCATGGTTTTATCATTAAGTTTCTCATTCGATCATTGGGAGTTGGTATCAATCATACACTTTCCAAAAGCGTATATCATACCTAGGTCTTGATCATATACTTTCCAAAAGTATATATCAAACCTACAAATTCAGTCAAGCTTCCAAAGCGAGACGACCGTGCGCACGGAATTTAATTCTTCCCAATATCTCATGAGTGAGCTCATGTCTTCCGGTTCAGTAACTGAACCTGTATGATCCCTTTGAGAGATCGTATTACTCATATGCCCTTATATGCACACCAGCGCACCGGTGTATAGACCTTGATTAGGTCATCAACCTATTGGTCTGCCAAATGTACATACTTAGACATATAGCAACACATCTGTCTCCGGTCAGAGGATGCGTGCCTATAACATGACAGCATATGATATAGGACTTTGGTTATCTCGATCTCGTTAAGTCAACTCTTTGACCTAACTAATCTGACACCTCCGAATCTCTATTCCTATGCAGAGGACCTGCATCAAGAGGTCGGTCAGATATCAGCCTTCAGAGATAAGGATTGCCATCTCCTACTCAGGCTAGAGATCATCTCTTAACAATCATTTGACGGTGCTTGATGAGTCCTTAATCTAACTCTTTAGATATTCATCCAAGCACCAGCCTCTATGATTCAATAGTTGAATCAACAGCTGTATGATCATCAAGATGGCCATGGTACATAACCCTAATTGTACTAAGGGACCTATTATGCAAATTATGTATTCTTCATTTCAGATTAAGGAGTGAATTGCAATAACATTTATTGCATAATGGCTCGCCGTGGGCTCGCATTTCCAACAAAAGGATGTGTGGGTAAAATATTTGGCAAGTGGGGTCTCTCCTCACATTCTGAATCAACCAAAGCTCACCAGAAATCTTTTTGTATTTTTAAATTTTGCTCATTTTTTGTATTTTGAGCGATTGCAAGCTCTCATGATAATACTCAAAAGAATCCATATCCGCAAATATTAGAGCGGCCTTATGGTTCTTATTTAAACTAGTAATATCATCAATCCTCGAATTCATTTGCTCCATCTTTTGGTTCAAGGTCTCAATCATGGAAATCATGAAAGGTGACTTGAATAGATCAGTCTCGGGTGGATGCGAAGGGAAATGTGGAGGTGGAAAATCTGAGGGTGGATGTTGATCAAACTCCGAAGACTGAAACTGTGGCTGAGGAGGATATGTACAAAAGTCAGGAGCAAAGTCCTCTTGGAAAAAGAGAGGTGGATCGGTTGGAGCGAATTATAGATCCGCAAAGTCTGGATAAAATACGCTCCAGTAGGCCATCCCAAAACAAGAGGAAAATGATCAGGAGAGCATGATGATCAAGTCAAGAGAAGTGAGAAAAAGGCGCAAATGCGCATAGGCGATCGAGAATGCACACGATCAATCACAAACACACTCACACAAAACAAACCCTCAATTCACCTATTCAACTCTATAGAGACCGAAAAAGAACAGTCTTTTTATCAAAACTATTTTAGAGTTAGGTGAGAAGTCCAAAAGTTACGCAAACACTTAGGAGGCTTGATCAGATTTGGTCACTAGTCCTTATGGTGTGCGTAAGCAAGTAAAACGAAGACAATGAGGAGATTACTCACCCCAAGAGAAGTTTTCTTTTCTTTTTGGTATTTTTTAGGGTCAAGTAATGTTAGCAGTCCTAATTTTATTGTTATCATTTTTTTGGATTTTTAGTGAGAAATGCACGAGCCTATCGAGGAGTTAATTTTACTTAACACCTAGGTGATCAAAATCAGAGGTAGAGAGGTGGAAAAGCAATGCAATTGGCAAAAACAGTGATGAATGCTAAAGTGTAAATACTCACCTTGCCTCCAGCACTCTACATGCAAGGATGCTCATCAGAATTGAAACCTATACGATATGTAAATGCAAGGTATAATTACACCCATAACCCTGAGTAATTCTTCAATCTCAATCATAACCCTGCATAATCACGAATTACATGTGAAACCTTGAATAGTCTCTCCGTCTTACATTCATAACCTTCTGTTAATTTAATAACTTAACTCAACTATACAAATGAGTTAATCTAACTCATCCTCAATCCAATGGTTAGAAATAAACAAAGAAAATACTAACCAGGAGGCGGGTTGTGAGAAAAAAGGAAGGAAAAAACTCGGATCGGTGGGGGAGTCAAAGCTCGTCGCTGGGCGCTGGAGCTCGACGAGGAGCTGGGGGCAGAGCGGTGGGCTCGGAGCGGTGCTGGGTCTGGTGGGCTCAGAGCGGTGCTGGGGCTCGATGAGGAGTTGGGGGTGGCCCTGGGGGAGGCCTTGAGGACGGGCAGCAGGGGAGTTTGTCACGGGGGGAGGGGGGTTGTGACTGGGGCACCGACAGCAGGGGAATGGGAGGGAGGGGCTCGCGAGCTTTGTGTAGGGGAGAAACTCAGATGGGGGGGGCAGGGGAGCTCGGCACGGGGGGAGGGGGTTTGGGCACGGGCTGCATGTGGCTCACAGGTGAGCGGTAATTCTTGAATCAAGAGCAACGGAGGTATCCTTCCATATGGTAGATCTTCGAGGGCTGCATTAGTTCTCTGATCGTAGAGATCAGCGGTAAAAAGCTTGATCTCTGGTGGGTTGTTCTCAGCGGACAGCGTCGATAAATCGAGAGTACAGCAACCATGCTTCGACAATAGAGGTTACTTGATGCGGAGGTGGATCAAATAGAATGATTCTTTGATATGTTCAACCGAAATCGATCAATCTCCAGGTCAAAGATTCTCTAGTTATGATGATGTCTCGACTAATATACTCCTTGGTTCAGATCTACGACAGATGTGATTTGGAATGGCAATTAGATTTCAAATCTGAAGTATATATAATCTTCTTCCAGAATCTCGAGTGCATCTCAAGTTTTATCTTCATTGGAAATTTCTTTGGATTTGATTCCTCCACTTCTAAATTATTCGTCTCATGTATATGCTGAAGATCAGAGGCTCAATCGATGCGATGGCAATCAAACTTCAGATGGTGGTTTGCAGATCTGATGGTTGATCAGACGAGATTCCAGAAAGTTGTTTCGATGAGTAACGACAACTCATTGCAGCTCTCAAGGCGGTTGCAGGTCTTGATTGAAGGTGTTCTAATTCATGCAGTTCTGTGAACACGGTGGTGGGGTTTCTATCACAGATCGAAATTCTCAAGCAGCAGGTCTGAATCGCAGGTCACTGGAATCTCTCGCTCTTCGGTCGCAGGCCTCCATGATATGCGAATGATCCTTCGAGGAGTGGTGCTTTGATTGTTAGTGTTGCGGTTCAATATGATGGATTTGTCTTCTCCTGAAATCGGAGTCACTCGGTGCTTCCATATGCCCGTAGTTGTTGTTGCAATTAGATCGTATGCGCTGCTACATGCGATAAATCTCGATGCTGCTCTGTTCGACTTCAAACGACTAATAATCCTGCAATTGCTGAAAGGGCTCGAAGTCGGCTAACTTCGACCTACATTAGTACTAAACGGGCTCGATACAGAGGTGCGGCGCGGGGGGCGGTGGTTGCAGAGGTGCAACACAGGGCGGGTTGGGGGGTGGCGTTGCAGAGTTGCGGCACCGGGGAGGAGGGTCGCACGGGGATGGGGGGTCGTGCAGAGGCAGAGGTGCGGTGCGGGGGAAGGGGGGGAGTTGCAGCAGCAGAGGTGCGCCGCGGGGGAAGGGGGGAGGTCGGTTTCACGTCGCGGAGATTGGCACTGCCGGTTGGGGCTGCGGGTAGGGGGCAATGGAGGTCGGGTTGGCACCGTGCTGGGAGGGTGTTGGCGGTGGTTGTAGTCAGGGGAGAGGGGATGTAGTTGGAGCTGCAGGTGTTGTCATGTTTTGCAAATTAGAATAGATATTAGGGGTAATTTTGTAATTTTTTAACGGAAACCGTCAAACATAACGGGCAACTCAAATGGATCTTGACACAGGGTTATGTCATGTAAGAGTTAAGTATTACTTAGGGTTTCTCATGTAATTCGCGATTATGCAGGGTTATGATTGAGATTGAGGAATTACTCAGGGTTATGGGTGTAATTATCCCTAAATGCAAGACAATGAAATCACCCTATGTTCATAAATTGCTATTATCGTGAAGAACCATTGCTAATGACTTATAATAGAATCGAAGTGTCCGGTCTTGGAGTCTACTCGGTGCCCACAATAATGGGTCCTACAAGCGTAGTATGGAGAACTCTCGCAGTCTACGGGTTCCGAGACTAAGTAAGAAACAATTCAAAATTTGACAGTTCAAAACGTCACTATAGGAACATGCAAATATAATTAGGTATTTGGCCTTAATCTATGCAAGAAATCCTAAAACTAAGGTCTCAATCACACAAAAGAAAGAAAACAAAATCGGGAAACAAATGGAAAAAATGTGATGAAAACACGGTAAAACTGCGATAAGCCCCCAAGTGAACAAACACTTGCTAATTGGGCCCGAAAGTCCAAAGTTTTGAGTCCCTGTATTATTACAAATAATTGTGGTCTCTCTCTCATAAAAATTACACATATAAATCCTATAAAAATTATCTCCAAAATTCCCTCCAAGTCTGCCTTCGTGCTAGGTCAAAGTCGCTTCACGTGGGTGCGCAGGTGTACTTGGAAGAGAGCAACTCCCTCGATCCACATTCCTCACAAAAAGTCAAACGAGAAATGGGGATTAGACAATTCAAAATAAATAGCAAATAAATAAGGCAAAAATATATATAAAAATCACAATAAAAAATTAATCCCAATCTAAAACCTATTGCTCCTTGACAACGGTGCCATTTGTTGAAGCGGATTTTGCATAGGTCGTGTTATTTGATAAGGCGAATCAATAGTTGTCAAGTTGAAAGGGACCTCGCATGAAATCCAGAATTAAGACAACAATTAACCCACAACATATGATGAAACAATGAAAGGCAATGTAGAGTTAAAATTTATTTTAATTGTTGTACAAAAGATGTGTATAGTGCAAGTAATGTAGAGTGTCGAACACAGAGAACAAGAAGGTAGATCGGGGTAATGAATGCTAAAAAATGATTGTGATGTATTTGTCTATAAGTGTGCTATTTTTTGCGGGTTTTTAATTTTAATTTTTATTTTTTATTTGATTTTTATAATTTTATTTTTAATTTTCTTATTTTTAATTTTTTTTATATTTTATATTTTTATATTTTTTCTTTTAAATATAAATATATAAAGCTAAATATAAGATATATACAATATAGGTAAGAGAGAGATGGTATACATACAAGAATAGTGAAAAAATAGGACAATATTGGAGATAAAAAATTTGGTTTTACATAATTTTTTACTATTTTTGTGATTTTTTTAAAATAGTTTGCTAATTTTTATATATTTTAAACCCAAAAATACACAAAATAGGGAATAGAATAAACAACCGAAATTAAAATGCAGCTAAAAAATAGTAAACCTAGTAAAAAATTCTCCGTATTAATTTTCATATAAAAATAATAATATATAGAAACTCAACAATAGAAATTATATTCTGGTGATTTTTTATAGAATTTTTTATATTTTTATAAAGGTTTTAGGGGTTTTTCTATTTTTTAGAGTTTCTTTTTGTATTTCGTAATGATTTTTGGTCTGGAAGTTAAAAATACGTAAATAAGTAAAATAAATTATTTCAGAATTTTTCAAAGAGTTTTTATAATTTTTATATATTTTCTTTTGCAAATAGGGATAAAAAGACACTTCTTTGATTTTTTATAAATAACAAAAGACTCAAAATGCAAAATAAAAAATGCATGTAAAATATTAGTGCAACAGTAAGGCAAGCTTATTTTTTTTGAGATTTTTTAGGTTTTATAGATGCATGAAATAAATAAAGACAACAAAGAGAAACTACACAACTAGCAATAATGTTTTTGTAAATTGATCAAAGATCGGAGGCCACAGTGTAATTTTCACCAAAAATATATAATGCAAAAAAGGTTCTAGGGACAATTACTAAATTCAAAACCTGTTAGGGTCTCTGCGTAAAACAAAAAAAATAACGTGTGTAACACGTGTGCCCCTAGAGGGATTCAAAATCTAATTTCCAAAAATATCTGGGTCAGACTTGCAAATTTCCCAAAAAGTTATAACTACATAAAAATGTTTCTAGACTTGATAGAAATACCAAAAATACTAGGAGTCCAGGCGCAAAATGTACAATCACGTGAAGCATCACGTGAGGTGTCGTGGCTTGGACTAAAATGTAATTATGCAAAGTTTGGTGACTTTGTTATAAATATTACACAAATATAAAAATGATAGATGAATATTTATTTTCTAATTTTTAAATACATATCTCTTTGGATGAAAAGGAAAACTACCCAAAGAATGGTGATAAATCTCCATTTCATCATCTTTATTCTATCAATCTGGCCTTAAAAATCCAAGTAAATGCGTGTAAATAGGCTTAATTTAGGCATTTTAGCATTCATGCATTATTTTGTAAATAGTGTATAAAATACATTTTTTAAATTCGAAATTATAGAATAAATAAAAGAAAATAAAAACAATAAAAAATTACAAATATTTTATGACCCGAAACCCCGAGACCTGGACATCTCGATATCGAGGTCGACAAGGTATAAAGTAGGGGGAGATAAGGGCCAAAATACAATAAAAATCCCTTTTATTTTATTCATTTTTAGGACCTATTTTTAGTTCGACGTTTTATACTTCAAGTAAATAAACTTTTAACTTTAAAGTTATAGATAATTAAATATAGAAAAATACAAAATTGATTCCATACAAAAATAATGTAAAGATAAAAAGTTACGATCTGAATAAATTTCTAGAATCCTGACTTCCCAGACCTATATCTCTTAAATAAAATCTTGAGTATCAAAATCACACTTTAATTGTATATAAATTTTAATAATCAATTTAATGAAGGTGGTTTCATATTTTTCAGAGTTACGGTTGGAAAGTTGAGTTTTGGACCCCTCTTGTATACTTATATAGATTAAAATATTCATTTTAATAAATTATTCGCTATTTTTAAAATTTTGTATTTTTATAATTTTGTAAATATTATTAATAATGTATGAGTAAATCAAAACATGAATAAAAACTTAAAGAAATTGTAAAAATAAAACACTTGTATAAAACACATAGGTAAAACATCTATACATATACCTATGTAGATAATACTCCTATCTATTTAATTGTAGATAACATATCAGGAAAAAATAAAAATATATTTAAGTTTATAAAATTAAGTTGTAAATATATAAAATAATAAAAATAAAAATAAAAATACAAAAATAAAAAACATTAAAATATATAGATGAATATACCTATATATTACCCTTAATAGGGAACTTGTAATTCCAGAACTCAAAAAAATAAATAAAAATCACTATAAAACTCTTCATAAAATAGGAAATATTTTTATTTAATAACCTAAAATTAATTAAATCATTTATTATTTTCAAATGAATTTATAAATCATTTTTGCAGGATTTTTCTGGTTGGATCTCGTGGACCAACCAGGGGGGCCCGAGAGTTGACCGCGGGTCAACTCTCTGACCCGCTCCTGTCCTTTCTCTGACACCTTGGTTTGTGCCTGATTTCTCTATTTTTTCGAGGCTCTCTCTTTCACCATTTCACGTCGACGTCTTCTTGACTTTTCTCCCTTGGAGATTGGTGATTCACACCTAGTGATTATCTCGGGTGTTGGATCACTGACTCGCTCTAGGCGCCTCATTATTTCCACTTGTTCCTTCACCTATTCAAAAGACCCCTTGACTTCCCTTGGACCTTCTACCACTCTTTGAAAAATGAAAGGATGGGAGTTGCTAAATAATCGCTCGAAAATTCAGACTTACTGTCGCTGAGGCGATTACTCAAACCTTCTCGTTGATCAACAATTAACCCACACAAATAATCAAGTAATTAAGAGTAAGAGTTAAAATTTATTATACACTACTAAGAATGTATAGTGGCAAGCAAGTAGGGGTCGAACACATGAAGCAAAGGTATAAAGCAAGCAAGACAAAAATCAAGCACCCAATGTCCTTTCTTATACTTAGCCAAGTAGAGACTTTTTTGTGGGTTTTTAATTTCATGGTTTTTATTTTATTTTTGATTTTATATTTTTATATTTTGATTTCTAATTTCTGATTTTGTATCCTCTGTTATATTTTATGTTTTTATATTTTATTTTTCTTTTAAGTAAAGCTATAAAACTATATAGGATATATATATATATACAAGAGTGATGAGAGAGAGAGATATAAATAGGTAAAAATATCCAAAATAAAGGAAATAAAATTTTTTAAGCTCTTTATAATTTTCTAATGTTTTTTGTGATTTTTCTGTATTTTTGCTGATTTGTTTGGTATTTTTAAAGTTCAAAATTATCGAAATTGGGACTAAACTAAATATACGATATTAAGATGGAGATAAAAAATAGTAAATAATATCCAAAATTCTCTAAATTTATTTTAAAATAAAGATAGTAAAATACAGAAAATTCAGAGATAGAAAATATATTTTTAGGATTTTTATGAGATTTTATAAATTTTTATAAAGCTTTTTAGCATTTTCCTATTTTTTGATTTTTATTTTATATTTTTTAGTGATGTTTAATCTGATGGTAGAAAATGCAAAACACACAAAATATATTTTTTGGGAATTTTTCGAGAAGTTTTTATATTTTTTATGTATTTTCTAATGCAAAAAGTGAAGAAAATGCATATCTTTGAATTTTTATAAGTAATAAAATTAAAAAATGCTAAATAAAAATATACATGATAGAGCAATGCAACAGGCACACAATGATATTTTTTTAATTTTTTTAATTGTTTATAGATGTATGAAATAAATAAAGAGAAACTACAATACTAGCAAGGGTATATTTGTAAATAAGTAAAAGTTCATGGGAAGAAAAGCAAATTTCTTAGAAATATTAAACGTTTACAAAAAAGTTACTTAGTGATTGCAAATATGCAAAGCCGCGAGGATTTTCTTACAAATTTCTCAAAATCACGTGGATCCCCACGCATGCCCCTTACAAGGACTAAAATAAAATATAACAAAACTCTAGGGGCTAACTTGCAAAATATACCAAAATATATAACTACATGCAAACATTTGTGGAGTAAAACTAAATATACAAACCCACAGGGGGTCCGCTACAAAAAGTCCATGCACACGTGTTTGAGGCACGTGACCTGAGGTGGTGCGGACCTAATGGTAAATACATAGTGGGGTTTTTTTGCAAATTTTACAAAAATATAAATGACCAATGAAATATTTAGTACTCGATAAATACTACCAAAATGGCGGGGGTGTAACGCAAATTACCCATGCTTAGCGCGATCCGACGGCAGGTGTTGATCCACTTGCCACGTGTCAACCTATGGACGCGCGATTCCCCTTCGTAGACGAGCGACCAAGGTTAGATACTGTCTCCTTGATCGAATGGTGTTGGCGAAGCAGATCAGACGACTACCGAAAGATCTGGGCTCCTGTTCTTAATCCAACGATCGAGGGGTCCCTTCGATGAACTGGGAAGAAATCGTGAGGTGTGAGCTTCCTCCTCCGCTTCTCGTGTAGCTTCAAAAAGGGCATGTGATGCTCCTACAGTCTCCTATAGATTCTGGAAGCAACAAAAGGTGCTCGTACGGAGGTGGCGGAGCTGGGGGGCTGAAGGATCTCCGACGAATGACAAAACTTTACTCTAGGCGATGCTTTGACCTCTATACCTGTAAGAAAGAGTGAAGGCATCAGGGGCAAAGTGCCTCGACTCCGTCGGAGGGTGGAATGGCCTGGAAAAAGTTTATGGTGATGATCAGCGGTTGCTGGGAGAACCCAAAGTCCTGTCGTGCACAGAGGATATGATTTCGTGATGATTTGGATGAAATCGATGATCTAGTTTTTGCTAAGTATGACTACTGATGTCCTAAGGAACTCAAAGGATATAAAAGAGAAGAGAAAACTCACCAAGGTGGCGCCAACAGTTATCTTGGGTGGCGCACTCCGGCGAGGTGGATCTATTCATTTCAACACCCGTGTGACTTCCTGGAGAGTGCTATCCGCTCCTGCTGTCACCGGGAGGGTGCTCGAGCTCTAAGGATTGAGTTTCATAGGTGCAAGAGAGATCAAAATCCAATGGGAGTCAAAGGTAGGTTTTTATGCCAGTTGATGAGCGGGTTCCAAGAATGATGCATATCTCGCGAGTCGTCGATCCACTCCCCCAATGTTACACCAGGGCTTGTATCATGGATAAATGTGCATGAAAAGTTCATAAGGAAGCATCATGAAAAGATGAAAGCGCCAACCTCTAAGTATCCACAAAGATGGCAAGAAACGAGGTTCTGACGGCATGGCAGGAGCGGGTCTGAGAGTTGACCGCGGGTCAACTCTCCGACCCTCCTCGTTGGTCCACGTGGACCAACCAGGAAAAAGCCTAAAAAATATTTTGTAAAATAATTTAAAAATAGTAATCGAATTTAGTAATTTTTGGTATTAAATAAAAAATGTTTCATATTTTCTGAAATATTTTATTATTATTTTTATTTATTTTTTTGAGGTTATAAAGTACAAATTCCATTTTAAGGGCTATATACAAGTATATTCATCTATATATTTTAATATTTTATTTTTATTTTGTATATTTAATTTTACTATTTTGGTTTATTATTTTATAAATTTATAACTTAATTTTATACACTTTAATATATTTTTGTTTTTTTTGCTTGAAGTATTATGTTTAATTAAATAAGTACATGTATTATTTATATAGGTTTAAGTATAGGTATTATACCTATGTGCTTTATACACGTATTTTATTTTTGTATTTTATAAGTGTTTTTAATATATACATATATTATTAATAAAATTTACAAAATTATAAAAAATATAATATTCTAAAAAAATTTAATAATAAATAAAATGAATATTTTAATCGGTATAAGTACACAAGAGGGGTCCAAAACTCAATTTTCAACAGTAACTCAGAAAATATAAAACCACCTTCATTAAATAGCTTATTAAAAATTATATACAATTAAAGTGATTTTTATACATTTCAAGTTTTTATTTGAGAGATACATGACTGGGATGTTGGGATTATGGAATCATATTCAGATCATAACTTTTTATCTGTAGATTATTTTTGTATGAAATCAATTTTGTATTTTTCTATATGTAATTATCTACAATTATTCAAAGTTTCTTTATTTGAAGTATAAAAAGTGAAACTAAAAATAGGTTCCAAAATGAATAAAGATTGAATTAAATAAAAGGAAGTTTTATTGGTATTTTGGCCCTTATCTCCCCTACTTTTTTCCTTCTCGATTGACGAGCCCGAAAACGCCGCGTTAAGAATGTGTTTTTAATGTTCGTGTGTGCAAATAAGAAATGTCGTTCATTGTAGGCGGTGATCGGAAACAGTAAAGAAATAACCACAAAATTTTAAGCAATTTTAATCAAGTGATTTATGTTTATTTAACTTGGGCAAGTCCCAAGGTCGATCACAAGGAAGCAAAGGAACAACCTAGAGTTATGTCTATCCAATTTCGTGTTCGGTTTTCAAGGCGGTCTTTTTTTGTAATTTTTCAATGCAATAAGGGATGCAAAATGCAAATTCGGCCTATTTTAGGGACTAAAATGTAAATTTCAATCAAACGATGTCTGAAAAATATGAAACTTGGCCACAATGTAGATTATGATGAAATGAGTGCACCGTAAATTTTTTGGAATTTTTGGATGCAATATCAATTTTTTATGAATTTTTAAATGCAAACAAAATGATTTTCAGTATTTAATTATAATAAATATTAAACCTACTTATTTTCAAGAATTAAAATTATCTAAGATCTATCACTAGGTGACGGATCTCAGAAAAATCCTAAATCTCGAAAATGTGGGGTCTAATACCTATTAAAAATTAAACAATGAAATATACAAAATGATTTTTACAGAGCAAATTATGAATGCAAATTAAAGATTTTTGGGCACTATGTTAATCAAAACAATCTCTACGATATTTGATTTTTGGGGAATTTTTAGAGTCACGGTTAATTAAATAAAATTTGAAGAGCACAGACTGGGCAAAATATGGTAATTTCCATAGAATAATTAATTATTAATCAATCGGTCATCACAAAAATATCCATGACATGTCAAACTGTAGAGAATTAAAAGATGAACAAAATTCTATTTTTAGATAAATAAAATGATGTCTAGAAGAGGTTCCAAAACTAAGGGGAATAATGCGGTACGAATGCAAATGGAATAACAAAAGTGCAGATGGGGACCTAATATGAATTACCTAAACCAGGGGGGTATTTTTGCAAATTTCCCAAAAGGCACGTGTAGCGCATGTGCCCTTGGGATGGCTGGACTGATGCGCGATATGGAAGAGCACCGGGGTTTTGAATGCAAATAACCCCGCGGTCACGTGCGCAGCACGTGACCCGGGGGATAAGGCAGCTGCTGACGTCCCTCCCCGGGACGCACGTGCGTGGGGAGGTCTCGGGCGTCACGCCCGGTGGCGAAGGCGGCGAGGGAGGTCGGCCTGGTGGGGCTCCGGTGTCGAGCAGGCGCCCAGGCGAGGTGGAGGCGAAGCGGTTGGAGTCAATGACGGCGAGGCGTTGTCGTCGAAGGTGGAGGAGTCCCGGCCAAAGGCGGACGTGAGGGCCGAGTCGCTGATGTCGATGGCGAGCGGCGAGGCGTTGGCCCTTGTCGAAGTCGGGGATGAACGGCGGCTGGGGCGGCGTAGTTACTTGGAGTCGGCGGAGGTGGAGGATCGTCGTTGGCGGAGTAGTTGAAAGGCGATGTCGTTGAATGGCGATGGAGTTGATGAAGCTGCTGGAGAAGATGAGGTCGGTGAAGTGTTGGCTCGACGCCAATGGCAGAGCTGCAGCAGGTCGTCGGGGAAGGCGCTCCGAGTCTGCAACGAGGGTCACGAGATCCTCGGATCTCGCCGCGATGGAGGAGGGCCGGTCTGTCACCCCAGGCCCATGCTTCTTCGTGCCAGCGGCGGATGGGGTTTTGGGGGGTCGGCGATGGAGTATATATAGGGGAGAGGCTGGAGATCTTGGAGCGATGGTTGGCGAGCGGAGATCACGGGGATAGCGGAGGCTGTTGGCGAGATTAGCGGGCAACGGCCGTTAGAGGCGCGGTGGTTGCGAGGCGGTCAACGGCGGGCGGAGGAATCGGGGAGGAGACAAAGAGCAGTGGTCGTTCGATCAAGCGAGATCGAACGGCCACGCACATGACACGTGGCTGGAAGTGAGAGCGCGGGCGCACGTGCAGAGCGCGTGCGGAGGGTGGCACGTGCGCTGCACATGCGTGGGTTTTAAATTTTTTTTTAGAAAAACGATAAAATAAAAATGCGAAAAATAGCTGACACGTGGCGGCCCCTGGGGCGGCCACGTGTCAGCACCAGAAAAATCGAAAAAAAAAATCTTTTGTAAAATCAATAAAAAATAGCAAATGACCTCTGATCGAAAAAGTTTCTTTACCAAAAATGCTCGTCTCGACGAGATCTATAACTTTCATGAAGACATCAAAGCCAAATTCGGTCAACTGTAAAAAGTGAATTTTTGGGGTATCCCATGTGTATAGAATACCTTGATTTTTGGTTTTCTAATTTTTTTGTCATTTTTTAAACAAGATAAAAATCCGGAAAAATAAGGAAAAATCAAAGATGAGTAAAAGACACCCTAATCTATTTTTTTGGATTTTTATTAATAAAGAAAATATATACATAAAATATAGGTCAGAAAACCGCGAAAAAATACACTGTACAAAAGAGGCCGAAAACTCAACTTTCACATACGAGCTCCGATTCACTTGAACTTGGTCTTGTTTTGAAGGTAATTGAATGTGCATTAGTTCAAAAGTGAGTAGGATCAAATCGGACACTAGATGGGGAAGATATGTGGCTTTTAGTCCGAAAATTCTGAAACTAGGGTTTGGGTTTTTGGTCCACTTAACAGGGTTAGTGATTTTTTTGTATTTTTCGTTTATTCTTGTTTGTGATGTGTACACAGTGGATGTGGTTTTGGGTTATGCGGTATCAGCATGGAGGAGTTAAAAATAGGGGAAGTTAGGCTATTTACAGGTCATTCTTGGCTTGGATTTTTGGCTTCTTATTTTATGCAGAAATTAATGCTAAAATGCAATTCTTATGAAATCATGCCTGAATGCTAATTATGCGGAATAAATGCAGAAATGCATTTGATTTTGAGGGACTTGAGCTTAGTTAATGAGACTTAGAGTGATGAATCCGAGATTCATCATCCCCCTATACTTAAACCATGCTCGTCCCTGAGCATCAAAAAGAAATGCTATGAAGTGAAATGAGATTGGGTTCCATACCAAGACCATGAACTGAAGGTGAAAGTGAAACTAAACTTGACCTCTGGATTAATAATGTGTCGGAACTTCTGTGAGACTTAGAACTTCTAAAATCAACATTCCTCAAGTTCTACACATCATTGACACAGTTTCAGCTCAGAAGTCGTCTTAGATCAATCCTCTTCCCAAAGTATACCCTATGAACATTGAATAACCGACTCGTGTGTGTGAAGGGTTTTAGCTCTTCCCATCCAGAATGCCGGACTACCATGCTCCTCTCCTTTTCAGTAACTCATCCTCGGGGAGTCAGGTATTTCCTTCTAAGGTCTGTCGTGCTGTGTTCACAATCGAAATGGGGGAGAAGCTAGAAGAAAGAGAAAAGAACTGGAGGGGATGGCCAGTGTAGTCACCTCTCCTTGTGAAGATGGCCAGTGTAGCCAAGTCTTCACCAAGATCTGCAGGTTCTTGAAGCTTGGACCTTTTTAGTCGGATTTTTATTTGGTAGAATGCTTCTTTGTATTTTGGAATTTTTGGTGGTTCTGCTTGGATCTTGTTGTGCCCCTACGGATATAGAATCTTTTTATTCTGTACATTTTTTTGCGGGTCTTAGAAAAAATTGTGCCCAGCCGTCCATCCCTTTTCCGAAGCTTTATTTCAACCCGAACTCCGGTCTTTAGATTTCCACGCTACCAGAAAAGAAACTCACATAGTCTTCCAACATCCCGTCTGGGTTGAGCTAAGTGCATAGTGCGAGAGTACAAATTAATTCCCTATTCCAGAGTTGTACCCAGAATGAAGAGATCAGGTTAGACACTAAGAGTCAAACGCTGCACATTGTCATGTGGAACTTAAAGAATTAAGTCCAAAGACCTGAAGCTCTTTAAAATCCTATTTCTCGGTGAAGTTCCTCTGAAAATTAGGTGGATTAAGGGCAAGTTCAGACCACTCTCGGTTTCGGCTCACAACTTGGTTCAGAACCCAATGACTTTTCACAAATGCAAATGCATGTGATGTTGGATGAAGTGCAAGTGTGTGAAATGCAGAATTTTTTTTGCGTGTGTGTGTGCAAAGATGAAATAAGAAGCCATTTTTTTTTCAAAAATTTTGGGCAAGTCAGTGTTAGTAGAAAAACTCTTCTTTTTTTTTTAAGTTAGTACCCACCCCGTAAATACATATAGACTTAAGCGAAAGTCCGAGGTATGGCTAAAAAATATATATATATATAGTATATATACAGACCCCCCCTATACTTAGCGAGTGCTGTGTCCTCAGAGCACAAAAAGCGTAATGAAGACATAGCTCGTGCTAAGCGTAAGAGAGTGGAAAATTTATATACAATGGGTTAGGAAGTAGAGCGGAAAAGAGTGAATGAGGAGAGTATTTACAGGTGGATGTCGGTTCCCCCAATACTTAGGCTCTGGATAGCCTAAGTATGGAAGAAGTGTGGAAATGGAGCAGTCGGGAGAATGAGAAGGATGGTATAAACAGATGGCATCGGTCGCCCCCTATACTTAGGCCTTGGCCTAAGTAGAGGAAGAAGCTGTATAAGGAGACCGATGTGGTCGGGAGGGAGGGTGAGTAGCCGAATGATTAAGGCGGTTTTCGGCGGATCTTCTTGTGAGCCTGCGGTGGGAGATCATAATGATGAGATGGAGATGAGGCATATGATTCCCAACTATGATCAGAGTTATCCTCAGAAAAATCATGATGGATAATAGATGAAGTGTTTGAGTCAGATGAAAGATATCCATCATCAAAGTTATCCTCAGAGGAGTAGTATTTGAAAGTGGAGATACTCCAAGTCCGCATATCTCTTTGTTTCTTTAATTGTTTCCTCAGAATTCATTCCTTCTTGGGGTCAATCAATTTGTCCTCAGATGATAGCTCAGAAGCACCGGTCTCAGTCAGCTCATACAAAAGAATTCCAGTGTACTTGAAGAGGGCAGGAGCATCAGCTTTGGATGAGTAGTAATTAGGAACGGGAGTTGTCCAATGAGAATTGAATTTTGGATCCTTACGAAGATATGGCTTTAGGGCTGCCGAACAGACTTCACTCATGTAGACAACCTTTTCCGGACCTGATGAGGGACCATCAGACGATACCTCTTCCGGAAGGTCAAAGGTGACTCTCTTTTTATTTCGTCGTGAAGGTGTCGGTTCACTTGAGTATCCAGATGAATAGCCATTTGAAGTTTCCTTGGTTGGTGCTCGATCTGCGTGCTTGTTTTATTCTCCCGAATGTTTGAGCATTCTCGATTTGGGATGATTTGGTCAAGATATTCAGAGAATGTTGCTCCCGAGTGTGACCATGCATATGTCTCAGGATCGTGGTAGAAAGATTTGTCTATTTTGAGATCCTCGGGGATTTGAATATTGGGGAGAGTCTCTGCATGTTCTTTCTCCATTGATTCGATGTTGGTGCATTCCTGAGTCGAGTTGATGTAATCCATGTAGTCAGAGTAGGTTGACCCAGGGTGTGCGCATGCATAAGTCTCCGGATCATATGATTCATATACATGATTCTCCCTGGTGAGAGCGGCTGGGAATGGAGCAGGGGGGGGGATTTTCTAAACCAGTAGTCTCATCAACAACCGCTATCTCAGGTGTGGCTGCGGGGTAGGGCTCTTCTACCGCTTCATGGTTACGGTTGTCGGGGACTTCGTGGGTTGCCTCAGGAGATCGTGGTTCCTCAAAGACATGGTCAGATCTAAGTGCTTCCAATGCTGTGAAATTGATTTCCCGAGTCTCACAATCAATACTCGCCTTGGCCAATGCCAAGAATGGCTTTCCGAGAATGATTGGAGACTGGGTGAATTCTCCTTGATGCTCAATATCAATGATCGTGAATTCTACTTTGAGCGGAGCACCTTGGAATTTCATGATGACAGAAATAATTCCTCTCGGCCACTTTATCGATCGATCCGCTAATTGTACAATCTCTCGTATCTTTCGAATCGGTCCGAGTTTGAGTTCATGGAATACATAAGTCGGGAGGATATTAATTGGTGAATTGATATCAATCCGAGCATGGGTGAAAATCATGTCTTTGAGTACACATTCAAATCTGGGCAACCGCTTCAATATGCGGCTCTTGGTTTTTCTCCTCAACACCAAGGAGGAGGCCATTGACAAGATGTCTTTCGGTCTTTATTCGTATCCTACCCGACTTTTTATTCACTAATTTATCTGTTATAAATCTTTTAAGGTCGGGGAAGTGTTTAATGGCCTGTATAAAGGGAAGTTCAAACGTTAAGCGTTTTTCCAGTGCTTCCCGTACGGTCGGATCCAAATTCCTCAGATCGTCTTCAGTTTCAATTTTTATGAAATTTTCCGAATTTTCAAATTTTTTGTGATTTTCAAATATTTCTATTTTTTGGTATTTTCTGGGTGGTGTGGGGTGTTCTTCAGATGGGCTCTGGAGTTCAGGGTGAGGGTCAACGACATAGTCATTTTCAGAATTGTCCATAGGTCCCTGAATATCCGCAAAATTTTCAATCTTAGATCCAATCATTTCCTCATTCATTTTTATATCCGAGCTACCAGAGATTAATCGATAGGCAAGTTCTTGAAATTTATCCTCCATTAAATCAAATTTCTTATTTATCCTCAAAATATTCTCCAAAATCTCTTCTTGGCCAAGTATGAGAGCAGTTGGGGTATGTTTTTGTAATTCAATGTCCTCTTCCATTTTTCTATATGTACTAGGAGAGGGATCTCTGGAAATATCCGATGTACGATCATCATTTTCTGAAAGTATCTCCTCAATAATCATGGAAGGTGGCTGCTCATATGGTGTAGGTATGTGGAGTTGGTCCAAGGGGAGTTGTGATCTTATGTTGTCGGCCCAATCCTCTGTATGAGTGAAGAGGGGGTTATTATGTTCAATCCAAGGTAATGATTTTTCTTTGGTTTTCAAGAATGATGGAAGAGGTGAAGAAGTATTCAATTCGATCATGAGGTTATCTTCTCCCATGAATGATGGATTGACATTTACCGAATATGAGGGATGAATTGTATGATCAATGTAAAGAGGATTAAATGAAGAAGTAGAGCCCTCAATCATTTCTTGGTTTGTCTGCTCTGAATACATAGGGTTGTCATTTATGAAACAGGTCGGATTAGCAGAAGGAAATGGATTTATTGGTGGTTGAGGGGGAGGGGTTTTGGGTCTAACCGATACGAAATCATTTTCATAGTATTGCTCTGATGGATTCTCGGATAAACGTTCAGCTATTTTTGAAAGAGCTGAAAGGAATGAGGGGTTGGGTCTGCAAGAGTTATTGGACAAGAAATCCATGATGAGGTTAAAATCAAGAGAGGAAAGAGATGATCACACTGGAAGAGAGTTTTTATCAAATGTGCGGCTTTTGATCTTAGGTCTCGGTTTACGCACACCAATGCAAACACAAATCAAACCCCAGATTCACCAACTCACACAATGAAGCCGTAAGAGTTCGGCTATTATCTTTTCGATTTTATTTGGTGATAAATCAATCTTGGCAGGAATTTAACGAGCTGAGATTTAGGATTTGGGCTCTGGCCTTAAGTGTCGTCTCTCACTCACTCAGAAAAATAGAAACATACAAGGTCGGGGTTGCTCTCCCGCAGAAATTCTTGATTTTATGGATTATTTTGATCGGCTATATTTAGTAGTCCCAATTTTTAATAAGGTGATCACTGAAAAATTAGATAAGCACAAACACACGTCTACCGTCCAGTCCCAATTTCCTTTAGAATTATGTGATAAAACAAGGGGGAGAAAGTCGGGAAAAGCCGATGCACGCGGAAAACTATGATGAATGCTCAGTTAGAAGACTTACAGTGCCTCCTCGAAATCTTCATGTGGGATGCTAGACAGAATTTAAAAATTATTCTATATGCGTGCAAGCTGATAAAAACCGCACCTAAACAGAAAGTTCTATTAGCGGGAAGAATTGAGTTAAATTTGACTAAGTTGAACGATCTATGTGCGTTTTGATTAACGTGCAATGTGGCTTAAGATCCTACGAGCACAATCAAAAAAATAAAAATGCTCGAAGAGCCGTATGTGCAGGTCTATCCAAGTCGCCACTCAAGTCAGGCCCCACCCTCACTGGAGAGTGAAACATGCCACGACACACCACAGAAAAGAGTTTAAGGTCTTTTTTACACACGCGAGAGTACAAACGGACACCGCTGTAAATGAGCAAGTAAATAAAATTGCAGAAATTAAAAATCTAGACTCTACGCTCTCTCACGACTCGACTCAATCTTAATTTAATTGCGGCTTCTTCAGATGTCGGTGAAGATGTGCCGGTTTCTTGAAAACCGCTCCACGTGCGTCGGGTACCTCGCAAGAAAAATAAGAGAGAAAATGTAAGAGAGTGACTCAAAAAATAATTAGAAATAAATGCTGAAAATAAATGCAAGAAATAAAGCGGGATTTACAATGAAAAATTCGGGGGTCAGACTACCCAAATACGGAAAACCGAATTAAAATTTTCAAAACACAAAACTAAGCCGTTTGCCTCCCCGGCAACGGCGCCATCTGATGAGCCCGAAAACACCGCGTTAAGAATGTGTTTTTAATGTTCGTGTGTGCAAATAAGAAATGTCCTTCGTTGTAGGCGGCGATCGGAAACAGTAAAGAAATAACCACAAAATTTTAAGCAATTTTAATCAAGTGGTTTATGTTTTTTTACTTGGGCAAGTCCCAAGGTCGATCACAAGGAGGCAAAGGAACAACCTAGAGTATGTCTATCCAATTTCGTGTTCGGTTTTCAAGGCGGTCTTTTTTTGTAATTTTTCAATGCAATAAGGGATGCAAAATGCAAATTCGGCCTATTTTAGGGACTAAAATGTAAATTTCAATCAAACGATGTCCGAAAAATATGAAACTTGGCCACAATGTAGACTATGATGAAATGAGTGCACCGTAATTTTTTGGAATTTTTGGATGCAATATCAATTTTTTATGAATTTTTAAATGCAAACAAAATGATTTTCAATATTTAATTATAATAAATATTAAACCAACTTATTTTCAAGAATTAAAATTATCTAAGATCTATCACTAGGTGACGGATCTCAGAAAAATCCTAAATCTCGAAAATGTGGGGTCTAATACCTATTAAAAATTAAACAATGAAATATGCAAAATGATTTTTACAGAGAAAATTATGCATGCAAATGTAAATATTTTTGGGCACAATGTTAATCAAAACAATCTCTACGATATTTGATTTTTGGGGAATTTTTAGATGTCACGGTTAATTAAATAAAATTTGAAGAGCACATACTAGACAAAATATGGTAATTTCCACAGAATAATTAATTATTAATCAATCGGTCATCACAAAAATATCCATGATGTGTCAAACTGTAGAGAATTAAAAGATGAACAAAATGCTATTTTTAGATAAATAAAATGATGTCTAGAAGAGGTTCAAAAACTAAGGGGAATACAGGGGTACGAATGCAAATGGAATAACAAAAGTGCAGATGGGGACCTAATATGAATTACCTAAACCAGGGGGTATTTCTGCAAATTTCCCAAAAGGCACGTGCAGCGCACGTGCCCTTGGGATGGCTGGACTGATGCGCGATATGGAAGAGCACTGGGGTTCTGAATGTAAATAACCCCGCGGTCACGTGCGCAGCACGTGACCCGGGGGATAAGGCAGCTGCTGACGTCCCTCCCCGGGACGCACGTGCCTCGCACGTGCGTGGGGAGGTCTCGGGCGTCATGCCCGGTGGCGAAGGCGGCGAGGGAGGTCGGCCTGGTGGGGCTCCGGTGTCGAGCGGGCGCCCAGACGAGGTGGAGGAGAAGCGGCTAGAGTCACTGACGGTGAGGCGTTGTCGTCGAAGGCGGAGGAGTCCCGGCCAAAGGCGGACGTGAGGGCCGAGTCGCTGATGTCGATGGCGAGCGGCGAGGCGTTGGCCCTTGTCGGAGTCGGGGACGAACGACGGCAGGGGCGGCATAGTTACTTGGAGTCGGCGGAGGTGGAGGATCATCGTTGGCGGAGTAGTTGAATGGCGATGTCGTTGAACGGCAGTGGAGTTGATGAAGCTGCTGGAGAAGACGAGGTCGGCAAAGTGTTGGCTCGACGCTAATGGCGGAGCTGCAGCAGGTCGTCGGGGAAGGCGCTCCGAGTCTGCAACGAGGGTCGCGAGATCCTCGGATCTCGCCGCGATGGAGGAGGGCCGGTCTGTCACCCCAGGCCCTTGCTTCTTCGTGCCAGTGGCGGATGGGGTTTTGGGGGGTCGGCGATGGAGTATATAAAGGGGAGAGGCCGGAGATCTTGGAGCGATGGTTGGCGAGCGGAGATCACGGGGATAGCGGAGGCTGTTGGCGAGATTAGCGGGTGACGGCCGTTAGAGGCGCGGTGGTTGCAGGGCGGTCAACGGCGGGCGGAGGAATCGGGGAGGAGACGAAGAGTAGTGGCCGTTCGATCAAGCGAGATCGAACGGCCACGCGCATGACACGTGGCTGGAAGTGAGAGCGCGGGCGCACGTGCAGTGCGCGTGTGGAGGGCGGCACGTGCGCTGCACATGCGTGGGTTTTAAATTTTTTTTATAAAAACGATAAAATAAAAATGCGAAAAACAGCTAACACGTGGCGACCCCTGGGGCGGCCTCGTGTCAGCACCAGAAAAATCGAAACAAAAATCTTTTGTAAAATCAATAAAAAATAGCAAATGACCTCTGATCGAAAAAGTTTCTTCACAAAAAATGCTCGTCTCGACGAGATCTACAACTTTCATGAACACACCAAAGCCAAATTCGGTCAACTGTAAAAAGTGAATTTTTGGGGTATCCCATGTGTATAGAATACCTTGATTTTTGGTTTTCTAATTTTTTTTGTCATTTTTTAAACAAGATAAAACTCCGGAAAAATAAGGAAAAATCAAAGATGAATAAAAGACACCTTAATCTAATTTTTTTGGATTTTTATTAATAAAGAAAATATATACATAAAATATAGGTCAGAAAACCGCGAAAAAATACAATGTACAAAAGAGGCCCAAAACCCAACTTTCACATACGAGCTCCGATTCACTTGTACTTGGTCTTGTTTTGAAGGTAATTGAATGTGCATTAGTCAAAAGTGAGTAGGATCAAATCGGACACTAGATGGGGAAGATATGTGGCTTTTAGTCCGAAAATCCTGAAACTAGGGTTTGGGTTTTTGGTCCACTTAACAGGGTTAGCGATTTTTTTTGTATTTTTCATTTATTCTTGTTAGTGATGTGTACACAGTGGATGTGGTTTTGGGTTATGCGGTGTCAGCATGGAGGAGTTAAAAATAGGGGAAGTTAGGCTATTTATACGTCATTCTTGGCTTGGATTTTTGGCTTCTTATTTTATGCAGAAATTAATGCTAAAATGCACTTATGAAATCATGCCTGAATGCTAATTATGCGGAATAAATGCAGAAATGCATTTGATTTTGAGGGACTTGAGCTTAATTAATGAGACTTAGAGTGATGAATCCGAGATTCATCGTCGATCTAGTCATCGAGATGCTTAGGTCTTGGGGTTTCCGGTCATAAAATATTTGCAGCATTGTATTCTTTTTCTTTGCTTTTCTTTATTTTATAATTTTGGCTTTGAAAACCGCATTTTGTACACTATTTACACAATGATGCATGGATGCTAAAATGCCTAAATAAAGCCAATCTACACGCATTTACTAATGTTTTTAAGGTTAAGATGATATAAAAAGCACAAAAAAATTTTATTTCTTGTATTTTGAATATCTTTACCTATTTTTATCTCTCTCTCACCTCTCTTGTATATATATTCCATATAGTTTTATATCCCTATTTTAAGAGAAAAAGAAAATATAAAAATAAAAAAGATAAAAAGGAACTACAAAATCAGAAAATCAAAAATCAAAATATAAAAATAAAAGTTCAAAAATTACATAAAAAATATAAAATTAAAAACCCACAAAAGGCCTCAACTTGACCAAGTGTTTGAAAAGATAGTGGGTGCCAGATTTTTATCTTGCCTGCTTAACACCTTTGCTTCTTGTGATTGATGAATTTCCATTTCAACATCTTTGTTCTATCATTTTGGCCTTAAAAACCCTAGTAAGTGTGTGTATATAATCTTAATTTAGTCATTTTACCATTCGTGCATCATTGTGTAAATATTGTACAAAATACAGTTTTAAAAGCCAAAATTTTAGAAGAAAGAAAAGAAAGAAAAATAATAAAATATTTCAAATATTTTATGACCCGAAACCTTGAGACGTAGGCATCTCGATGACTATGTCGACAAGGAATAAAGTAGGGGGGAGATAAGGGCCAGAATCCAACAAAAAATACTTTTATTTTATTAATTCTTTATTCATTATGGGACCTATTTTTATTTCCACTTTTTATACTTCAAATAAAGAAACTTTGTACATGAAAGTTGTAGACAATTAAATATAGAACAATACAAAATTGATTTCACACAAAAATAAATATAGATAAAAAGTTACGATCTTAATAATATCCCAAAATCTCAATTTCCCAGACCTGTATCTCTCAAATAAAAACTTGAAATGTACCAAAATCACTTTACTTGTATATAATATTAAATAAGCTATTTAATGTAGGTGGTTTCATATTTTTCTGAGTTACGATTTGAAAATTAAGTTTTGGACCTTTATTGCATAGTTACACTGATTAAAATATTCACTTAATTTATTATTCATTATTTTTATAATTTTTTATTTGTCTAATTTTGTAAATATTATTTATAATATATGTACAGATTAAAACACGAATAAAAACATAAAGAAAACACAAAATAAAATACTTATATAATATACATTGCTATAATACCTATAAAGATACATATAAAGAATATACTTCTATTTACTTAAATGTATATAATACATCAGAAAAAAAGAATAAAAATATATTTAAGTTTAGACAAATAAGTTATAAATATATAAAATAATAAAACAAAAAATAAAATTAATTATACAAAATAAAAATAAAAATAAAAATAAAAATATTAAAATATATAGATAAATATACCTACATAACCCTTCAAAGGGAACATGTAATTTTATACCTCTAAAAAATAAATAAAAATCATCATAAAATAATTCAAAAAAATAAATATTTTTTTTCAATAATAAAAAATTAATTGAATAATTTTCTATTATTAAATGAATTTACAAAATATTTTTTCAGGATTTTTCCTAGTTGGTCCATGTGGACCAACCAGGAGGACAGGTTAGTTGACCGCAGGTCAACTCTTTGACCCCCGTCCTATTCTTGTCAGAACTGACATTTTGACCCGACTTCTTGTATGTTTCGAGGATGAATCTTACGTTATTTTGTGATGCACCCTTCTACACTTTTGATCCTCATATATTGGTCATGCACGCCCAAGTGCAACATTGGGACGTGGATCATCGATGCGCCCGATTTGCATCGTTCTTGGAAGCCACCCGTCAACTCGCATAAAACTGACCCTCACCTTCCCTTTGACCTTTGGTCACTCTTCCTCCGTCCAAACCTAGACCTAGGACCTTAACAACCTTCTTGGAAACAACATGAACCAGTTAAGCTCTTTAGGAGGCTGTGGAGGTGTTGAATCGAGTTGATCCACCTCGTCGACTGGAGCTAGCCGCTGGCGCCCTTCCTCGGTGAGTTTTCCCCTCTCTTTTATGTACTTTTTATTACCTTAGGATACCAGTAGTCGATCCCCACTCTTCTATATCATCGAATTGATCCGAATCATTGCAAAAACCCTCGATCTCCGCCCGGTCGAGCGTCATGTTGCCGGTCGACGTGAGTCACTTCATCCGGTCATTTCCACCCCTCCGTAGGGTCGAGGCAACTTGCCCTCGACCCTTTTACCTATTTTCTGTAGTTCCAGGGATGAACGAGAACCTGGGGTTCATTTTGACTAAATATCGAAGATACTAGGGAGCTTCAGGCTCCACCACCCTCGTGCGTGAACGTCGGTGCCCTCCAATGATTTTTGACACCTCCAGTCGATAGATGGTACCTGAAGGAGCTTTCGTAGTGATTTTGTGCTTCCCGTGATGTCGGAGGAGCAAGATTGGAGGAGGGGTAGGTTGCCCTCGTCGACCTTCTTCCATGTTCTTGCCGAGCGTGTCTCCACCGTCGGATCTGCTATATCCTCCCAAGTGTACAACGATCGTTGGATGACATAGTGCCGAAGCCGTCTGATCATCGACCTCGATCTAATTGTGGTCGGTCATCGATTGCTCGGATCATGAGATGTGTCCAAGTGAGCTGCCATTCGCCATCCGATCCGTTGGGAGAGGGTAATTTACGCTCAGGCCCTCGCCAATTTTGTATTTAATGTTAAACTCTAAATCTTTCAGCTGCAGTTATAGATTTTTGTAAAATTTCCAGAATCTCCCCCCAAACGTTGTTATGTTACGTTTAGGTCCCGGCCATGTCACCTCACACGACTTGTGCACGTGAGGCGTAGCCATTTTAAAGAGCCACCCTTGTCGTTTAGCGTATTTAGATGTAGTCAATAAACTTTTGTATGTTGTTGTAATATTTTTGGAGAAATTGCATTTTAGTCCCTAGGATTTTTATAATTACCATTAGGTCCCTACTAGGTCACGTGCCTCATGCACGTGACTTTGGCAATTTTGAAGATATACACATAGGGTTTTGTCTATTTTTTTATAGTTCAGAAAGTTATGTTGTTTAGTTATATAATTTCAGGCAAAAAAAGCAGCAATGGTCCTTGAGCTTTGATATATTACACAAATACCTCTATTAGTGTGAATTTTCTTTTTGTTTCTCTATTATTTCATGCATCTATAAAATCCAAAAAAAATCCCCAAAAAATCACCCTAGCTTCATATGGCATCGCATTTCAATGACTTATTTTTATTTTCCATTTTTACATCATTTTAATATTTATAAAAATAAAAAACAATTATTTTCATCCATGTTAGCATTAGAAAATACATAAAAATTATAAAACATTTTTGAAAAATTCCAAAAAATTATATTTTGTTTATTTTTGCACCTTTTAACTTTAGACAAAAAATCACAAAAAATACCAACGAAAACTCATAAAAATTATAAAACCCCTAAAACAACTATAATAATAAAAAAATTCCTAAATAGTCCTAAAATATAATTTCTGTTTCCTAATTTTCTTTTTTTTATCTTTATAATAAAATTAATTTGGGGAATTTTTGACTCTGTTTGATATTTTTAATCCCCATTTTAATCTTGAATTTTTGTTTTATTCCTTGTTTCAAGTATTTTTGACTTTAAAAATACAAAAAAAAATTAGCAAAAATATATAAAAATCACGAAAAAATTAGAAATTATAAAAAGCACAAAAACATTTTATTTCTTGAACTTTGCTTATTTTCACATATTGTTATAAGTACATTATCTCTCTTTTCCTTATTGTATTTATATCTTATTTTAGAAAAGAATATAAAAAAGTATAAGTTATAAAAAAGAAAATATTAAACCAGAAAATTGAAAATGAAAAATACAAAAATATAAAATCAAAAATTAAATAAAAAATATAAATTAAAAACCCACTAAAAAAGGTTTCCACTTGGATAAGTGTGTGAAAGGATATTGGGTGTGTGATTTTCTTTATCTCGCTTGCTCTATGCCTTGCTTCCTGTGTTCGACTACTACTTGCTTGCCATTATACAATTTTAGTAGGGTATAATAAATTTTAACTATTGCTTTTAATTGCTCAATTATTTGTGTGAGTTAATTGTTGATCAACGTGAGGATTGGAGTAGTCGCCTCAGCGACAGTGAGACTTAGTTGTCAGGCCATTATTTAGCGACTCCCATCTTGTCATTTTTCAGCAATTGACCCCTACTTTCTTGCCACTATACATTTGTAGTGGGGTATAATAAATTTTAACTCTTTCTCTTAATTGCTTAATTATTTGTGTGGGTTAATTATTGATCAACGAGAAGGTTTGAGTAGCTGCCTCAGTGAAAGTGAGCCTGAACTATCAGGCCATTACTTAGCGACTCCCATCTTTTCGTTTTTCAAATGGCGTCGTTGTCGGGGAGCAACGACTTGTAGAGTAGGCCTTTGTCTTTTTACCTGCTTAGCCATTTTTTATTAACTCTCTTTATTTGATCACTAAATTTCCAACAGTCTGACATCTCTTTCTTGTCTTCTTGCGAGGGACCACAGATCGAGGAGGATCGCCTAGGTGATCTTATGCAGCCTTGGGAAGCAGAGTCGGCTATTCTACCCTTGCTAGGAGGAGAGAGCAGGAGGCTATAGAGAGAGAGGATAGTTTAGGATTTTCATTTTTGGTGAGATAAAGAGATTTAGTTGTCTATTAATTTGTAATAATACAGGTACATAGGACTTTGGACACTCAGGCCCAATTTCGAAGTGTCTGTTCACTTGGGGGCTCACCGCAGTTTTTGGCGGATTTCATCGCCTTGTTTTATTTTGTTTCCCGATTTTGGTTTTCTTTATTTTGTGGGATGAACCCTTAGTATTTAGGCATGCTTGATCGTGTAATCTAAGGCCAAACACCTAATAACCATTGCATGTACCTATAGTCTTCACGTTTGGACTTTAATTAATTAATTGCTTCACACTTAGTTTGAAACCGTGTGCTGTGAGATCTCTCCATACAACGCTAGCAGGACCCATTGTGGTGGGCACCGAGGAGGCTCCAAGATCGGACCTTAAGTTCCGCTCTTTGTGTTTGGCATTTGGTTCTTCACGCTAGCAATTTCCTGCTTAGGATGATTTCTGTGTGCATATCGGCATTGAGTATAGGTTTATAAATTCTTATTTTGCATCCCGCATGGAGAGAGCTGGGAAGCACTGTAAGTCTTCTAACTAAGCATTCATCATTTAGGAACTAAGGTGAGATTTCCATCTTAGTATCGCCTTGCATTGCTTTTCTGATCTACTCCCTCTATTTTTGGATCAATTAGAAATCAAAGAAAAACACCAAAATATTAGGCGCTTATATTGAATCTACTTAAAACAAGTGATACCACAAAAAAATTAAAAAAGGTTCTGCTAAAAATACCTGACTAAATAAAATTGATTAATTGGACTCATTTCTTTGGGGTGAGCAAAGCCCTCATTTATTTTCAAGTTGCAGTGGAATGTCTCCTTCCCAGTGAGTTGAGCGGCTTCATAAGGATTAGAGCTCAAAACCCACTTTGTGGTTGCCTTGTGTATCGCATGGATTTACGAAGTATTGGCGCTTCTATCGTACGTAGACGAGTAGGGCTTTGTCGACAATAATGCTATCTATTGTGTTGAGCATTGACCTTGTTCAAAGTATCGAGCATAGGCCACGCCTTCACGGGGGTGTGTTTCTCATCGTCTTGCATCCGAGTAGGTTCTAGCATGCTCACGGGTGATTCTGTTGCGAGCGAGTTGCGAAGTATTGGTTTCACCTATCAGCTTCCTCCCTCCATTTCTTTGGTCGTGTTGGGATCCAAGAAGGGTTACAAGGACCTTAAAAAGTGCAGACTACATGTTATAAAGGAGGAGGACAAGTATGGGATACTTTTTCCGGCAGTACCCTCGCTCCTATAGGCGTAGAGCTCTAAGGACTCGTTACAAGATAAATTGCTTGAATTCAAATAAAAAAACAACAAAGATAAATGCCGAACCTTCACAACTTCACGAGTCAAGTTGGTGAATCCGTTATTTTGAGGTTTGATTGATTAGTCTTATTAAGGTTATGATCAAAAACATCATGCATTTGCGCATTTTTGCTCTCCTTCCATTTGAGCCTCGCTCATTGTGAGCCATCTACTATTTTACATTCCTTTTATTTCCTATCTACCTTCGTACTCTTCATCCATCATCTATCCCTTTTGACCCTCTCAAGATGTCGTCACACAGAAGGTTTAGTCGGGATCCTGCCGATGCCCCCATCAATTCCATGTCACAACATCTTCAATAAGGCGGGGTGATCTCTAAGAATTTAGTTCGTATCTTGCGAATTTCTCCTTGGACTCCCCTATTGTCTCTTCTCTCAACACTTGCCTTTCCCCAATAAATCCGTTGTTCGAGATGGACTCACAACCCGAATTAGCTCTACCCCTTCAAATAAATTGGGATTGGCTTGTCCCAGAATTAACCCTCTGTGGATGGAGATTGATTTCAGTCAATATCCTATGCTCCGTTCACAACATTCTAGCATTGACCTTAATTCCAGACTCATCTCAAATGGTGGTGTTCAGAAAGAAAATGATTAGGGTTTACTCCATCGCGCAGATTGTCAACCTGATCACGATCCCAAGGTTCAAGTCTATTTCGAGATGGCTCCAACTGGAAGAGAAAAGGGTCCGCAGCCCCATGCAGCCGAACTAACAGACTTGGGGGAAGGACAACACAGTAAACAAAATGAGCTCAACAGTCAGTTGCTCACTTCTATCCAGGCTATCAAACAACAACTGAGCAATCAGGATTTGGCCCAAACCGCATTCCAAGATATGCTTAATAACTTAAGGAGAAGGGTCGATAAGAGAGACAACATATGGGAGGATGAGCCAGATCAAGAGTTCAATCCGGGAGGTGTTGGAGACAAATTTTCATTGGTAAGACCCGAGTTTGATAGAATGGATGTAGAACCACCGTAGCCAAAGATGACCTTGAAACAAACATAAAACCCTATAGCGGGCCGTATTACTGAGTGGATCCAAAATCCACAAATTCAAGCCTACTTCAAGCTGAATCCGTAGTTTCTGTCTCTGCTTCCCACATTCCATGGGAACACCACCGAGGACCCATATATCCATCTCAAGAAGTTCATCCACATCTGTGCCACTGCTCACTACCATGGTATTCCATTGGGGGTAGTTAAGATGACCGCCTTTCCTTTCAGCCTCCAAGATAAGGCCTTATATTAGGTCTACCACTTGGGGAAGGTAGTCACGACCTGGGAGGAGCTTAAGTCCACATTTATCCACAAATTCTACCCTCTTAGTTGCTTGAATCAGATGCGTGCCCACATCTCCAGCTTCTGTCAACAACCCCACGAAACCATCCATGAAACGTGAGAAAGATTTGAAGATCTCCAGGACAATTACCCCCACTATGAGATTCCAAAGACTAGTCTCGTGCAACATTTCTTTGGTGGTCTCACACTTGAGAGCTAAAAGCTTTTTTATGCCGCTTGCGGTGGCTCTCATTTTAACAAGGACGAGGATGTGGTGTGGAATGTCTTGAGGAGATGGCAGAAGGAGAGGCCGCTCAGTCCTCATCACATGCCTACATAAAGATGCCCTCCACCATCAGCAAGCCAGTAAACATGGCTACCCATCCCAAAGAAAAGGACGAGAGATCTAACATTAGCATTATCGGAAGCCACTTGTCTATGGTCGACATTATTGAGAAGAGGTCCCAAGACCTCGAAAAATTATCTGTCATCGAGAAGAGAACCCAGGGTCTGGAGAAGTCAACTTGATTTCTCAACAACTGGAGCAGCTAATTCGAACCCTGAATGCCAACACTTGCAACTCTGTGTCTGCTACTATCCAGAATTCCGCTGAACAGAAGGAATCACCATGTATACAACCTCCTCAGCCTAGTCTTCTGCAGCTTCCACCAGTTCAGCACGCATACTTTGTGTAGGTACCGTTGCAGCCCCCGCAGTCCCAGAATAAGATGGTTGTCTATCAAACAGAGCTGCAACCAGTATGTCCATAGTAGTTTCCTCCTTCCCCTCAACAAATTCAAGAGATCAATGCTGTGTGGGAATATGAACAACAACTGACCCATCATTAGGGACACCTCTAGGGTCAAAACATGGCCAATGGACCACCTTACCAGCAACAGCGGGGAGGTAGGAATTTCCTGCCTCAAAATTACCAGCCGTAACAATATGGGAACAAATGGAGGCAACCATACCAGCAACAGCAACCCGGCTACCGCAATCAAAGCCACCCTCCACAGCAACCGACTGCAACATATCACAATTCATATCCCTCCCAACAGTATTCACAGTATCCCTCTCGTTTTCCCCCTTACCATTTTTCGCAAGGTTACCAACAATAACCCCCTCCACATTATAAGAATCAGAGGCCCCAAGGGGGCGATTCATCTGAAGTGGCACCGGTGAACCCGACCCTCGCTTGTCTTGAACAACTTGTCAAAAATATCACTGAGATGACCCAGAAGATTGACGACCTGACAGATGCCAAAACCCTCATACCAGCCTAGGTCGAGGCCAATCCGAATAACTTCCGATGCAAGGATCATGTAGCTTGCAGTGATCTGCCCGATTTAGGTAGAAATGATTTGTTTATATCTAATACTGTTACTCTCAGGAGTGGTAGGACACTACAACTATCAGCAGCTGCGAAGGGAAAACACATTGAATCTAACGGGGAATCATCGGTCCAACTAGCATGAGGGCAACGTAACATTTTTGAAGGAACACCATCTGCACTAAAATCACAAAAGATGAAGAAAGAACAAAAACACAAAGAGATGACAACAACCTTAGTGGATATCAATCGACATTGGAGACGAGTGCACATGTACCGAAACCAGCTTCAAACTTTAAGAATTTTGTACCTGCAGTGAAGCCAAAGCCAGCACCAGAAGCCGAGCATGTAGTTTTTGGTCCACACATTGCAGATGATTTTGTACCTTTTGGCCATCTACCTGTAAAAAATAATATGGACACTATTTTGGATGACATCGTTGAATATTCTGTAAATATTCCTTTCCCAGAAATAATGAAAAAATACAAAACTGAAAAAGTTGAAAAATGCTTTGTCCGACCCTGCTATCATTGAGATTATTCAGAAATTAGTCTTGAATATGTCATTAATGAATTCTCTTAAGTACATGCCAGTTGTGAAGAAAGGAATGAAAGATGCATGTACAAATAAGCGTAGGCCTCATTCGTACAAATGTAGAAACAAAGGTGGCAAACCTGAGAAGCACATCCTTATATTGGTCATAGTCAAAGCTACCAACAATCTCCCAGATAAGAATCCAGATATTGGAGCGCCTCTTGTATGCTGTCAAATGTTCAATTAGGAGTTTGAACGCACTATGATGGACAATGGGTCTTTTGTTAACTTGACGACATCCTCATTGCTCACCGAATTCAGACTAGGACCGCTCAAGCCCACCAAGATGATTTTGCAGTTCGCAGATAAATCAGCCAAGCGGTTGAGGGGCATATTGGAGGATGTGATAGTCATGGTTCAGGGGAAGTAGTTCCTGACCAATTTTGTCGTACTAGATATGGATGCCTCTGTGCCTTTTCTCCTCACCCCAATCATACTTGGATGACCATTCCTGAGGACGTCGAATGCAGTGGTTAATTATGGGACTGGAGAAATTACTTTCAGTGCTGGCAGTGAAACGATAAAAATAAAAACCATGTATGATGCCAGGCCGTCTGAAGGAACATCTGCATCATGTGCAAGGGTGATTGATTATTCTGAAGACTGCGACTTTCTAGCCGAAATTCAAGATACCAATCTCTTTATGGGTGACAACTAGATCCATGAATTCCTCTCTCCCATGGAAGGATTGGAGACCGCAGTCGAATTTCCCCTTATCAAACATGATGAGATAGTTTGGTCTACTTGAGGAGACCTAGGTGGCAATGATGTACCTTCAAGATCAAGAGTAGATGATTGAAGAAATCTACAAGGAAGAAGAGATCATTGAAACATTCTGTAAATTATTGAAAGATGGGGCATAATAAAGCATGGTGGACGAAAAATAGATGAAAGGGTCACCACTAGAAGTAATAGTTGAAGTCACTTTTGAAACAGCTCCTAGACCACGTGAGTAGAAGAAAATGCCCTCCAATATGGAGTATGCTTTCCTTACGGGAGAAGCTAACATTTACCCAATCATTATCAATGCTCATCTGACCGCAGACCAGGAGTCTCGTCTGATGGAGGTTCTTGAACGTAATCGCAAGGCGATAGACTGGAGAACTTTAGATCTCCATGGGATCAATCCATCTTTGTGCTTGCATCATATTTTCCTGGTGGAAGATTGCAAACCCTCTCGAGAACTTCAGAGAAGATTCAATTCTAATCTACGGGAAGTCATTATGAAAGAGATCCAGAAATGGTGCGATGCAGGATTTCTTTATCCCATCTTCGACAACAAATAGGTGAGCCCTCTGCATGCGGTGCTAAAGAAATCAGGGATCACCATTGTAAAGAATGACAAAGGACAGGAGATCGCGACCAGGGTATCCACTTCTTGGCGAGTATGCATAGATTACATAAGACTTAATCTCACCACTAAGAAGGAACACTTTCCTTTATCCTTTATCAACCAGATTCTGGAGAGAATAGCCGCGAAGGAATACTTCTGCTTCTTGGATGGCTACTCTAGATAAAATCAAATTGTTATCGCTCCTGAAGACAAAGAGAAGACCACGTTCACCTGCCCTTTTGGTACACATGCCTTCAGAAGGATGTCGTTCGGGCTTTGCAACGCCCCAACCACATTTCAAAGGTGTATGCTCGCAGTCTTTGCTGATATGGTGGGAAATTTTCTTGAGGTCTTTATGGATGATTTTTCAATCTACAGGGACTACTTCGATCAATGTGTGGATTATATAGACGAAGTCTTACGAAGGTGCTGCAAAGTAAATCTAGTGCTCTCATCTGAAAAGAGCAATTTCATGGTGACTGAAGGAATTTTGTTGGGTCACGTTGTTTCTAAATGTGGCATGGAGGTTGAACGAGCCAAGTGGAGGTGATTTATAAACTTAAGCCACCTACAACAATCAAGCAAGTCAGGTCATTCTTGGGCCATGTCAGTTTTTACATACAATTCATTAAAGACTTCCGTAAATTTGCTAGACCTTTGACCGAGTTTCTCGGATAGGAGAATGAATTCATTGTGTATAACTGTGTACTCCTTACCTTCAATCAGCCGAAAGAACTTATCACCCAAGCCCCTGTCTTGCAGCCACCAATATGGACTCAACCTTTTGTGATAATGACCGATGCGTCAGATTATGCCATTGGTGTTGTACTCAGACAGAGGAAAGATAATGTACCAATTGAAATTCACTACAATAGTCGAATGCTTGATGAAGCCCATCGAAACTACAGGGTCATTGAAAAATAGCTGCTAGCAATAGTCTTTGCCTTGGAAAAGTTCAGATCCTATCTCCTCGGATCCAAAGTGATCATCTACACTTACCATTTGACCATTCGATATCTACAGGAGAAGAAGGATGCCAAACCACATCTTATCCGGTGGATCTTTCTCCTCCAGGAATTTGACCTTGAAATCAGAGATAAACCTGTGGTCAAGAATGTCATGGTCGATCATTTATCGAGGCTTTCTGAACCAAAATCTCCTAAGCTGAGCCTGCAACCAATCACAGAGACCTTTCCAAACGAGGTAATTCTATCATTCACCTTTCTTCCATGGTATGCATATATTGTGAATTATCTCGTGACCAAGAGAACCCCACAGGATTGACCGAAGGTGAAAATAGATAAATTCTTGTCTAAAATCCATTTCTACCAGTAGGAGGATCCATATCTGTTTCTTGAGGGGGCAAACTGTATCTGGAGGACGTGCATTCCTCAGGAGGATGTTCCAAGTTTCCTCGCCTTGTGCCATGATCAAGACTCCAGAGGACATCATTCAGGCAAATGAACGTCAACAAAAGTTCTTCAAAGTGCTCTTTGGTGGCCTACATTATTCAAAGATGCATACCATTATGTCAAGTGCTGCACTGAATGTCAGAAGATAGGCGGAACCATAGGAATGAGAGAAACAACGCCTCTAAAATTCATTCAGATATCAGACATCTTCGACGCATGAGGCATCGACTTTATGGGCCCATTTCCCAACAGTCAGGGCTATGAATATATTCTGCTTGCTATCGATTATGTGAGTTGCTGGGTGGAGGCTATCCCCACCCGAACCACTGACAATAGGACAGTCTGTCTATTTTTTAGAGATTACATCATAGAACGGTTTGAGATCCCCAAGATTCTAATATCTAACGGGGGTAGTTCATTTCATAAATAGAGAGGTGAAGAAGTTGGCTCAAGAATTCTGCATTGATTATTGTGTTGCTTCACCTTAGCACCCACAATCCAATGGCCTAGCTTTTCAAATAGGGAGATCAACACAATTTTACAGAAGGTTAAGCTTACAGATCGCTAGAACTGGTCTCAGCTGCTTGATTCCGTTCTTTGGGATTAATGAAATGCATACAAGTCATCCTTGGGAATGTCTCCCTACCACCTTGTCTATGGCAAGCTATGTCATCTGCCCGTTGAATTGATTCACAATCTTTATGGGCAATTAACATTTGTAATTTGGATTCTGAGAAAGCTGGGAAGAACTGAAAATTGGATCTGAACCGATTATTGGAATTCAAAAACTATGCATACGACAACAACCTGATGTACAAGGAGAAGGTCAAAACATGGCATGACAAGTATATCCGTCGCAAGTCCTTCGAGCTGGGTCAGAAGGTGCGGTTGTTTGATGCAAAATTAAAGATCTTTCCAGGTAAATTGAAGAGCAAGTGGACTGGGCCATTTCTAGTAAGGCAGGTGCATGACAACAGGAGCGTACTAATATCTAGATTGTCAGCTAACGCACAACCATTTGTAGTAAATGGACAACTTTTGAAGCCTTACCCATAACATGATACGTTTATGTCTGTCATTGACTCTATTCAAGTGATCTACGAGGATGAACTTAATACTTCTAAATAGGCAGTAGAAGACAAAGCAGACCAAAACATTTTCGAATGATTTTTCTTCTTCTCATCTTTTCCTTCTCTCCTATCTATTCTACCTACAAGATGTCACCCCCTTCATCATTACTACACTTAGGATGCACTTTATCCAAAGTGTAGGGGGATGTGCATCCTGAGTTGTTCATATTCCTTCTTCTATATCATTTCTTCTTTTCTTCTTTTCCACTCCTGTCTTCTTTATCTACCGAAAATGTGTTGGCCCTTTTCGTCAGTCTTCTATACTTAGGACGTATTGTGTCCTAAGTATAGGGGGTGTGCACCCCGATGTCTTATATTCTTTGGTCCTCTCTATTGTCTCCTCTTCTTGTCTATACTTAGGAATATCTTATCCTAAGTATATGGGGAGACAATCTGAGTATGATCTATTCATTACCACCCTTGATCCTCCCTGCTTTATGTACAGTCTGCTATACTTAGGATTATTTGATCCTAAGTATAGTTGGGATGGTAAACTTCTCATTTGCTCATTCATTCCTTATTCCATTATTCTTTAGACTTTTCTACACTCAGTATGAGTTATGTCTTCTCTTTTCTCTCTGATCTATGAGGACATAGCTCAAGCTAAATATAGGGGGTCATATATACTTCATATATACTTTAGCCATAACTCGTACTTTCATATTCTTGTTAAGAATTATGGCTAATTATACTATTAAAATTCATTCAAAACCTTAATAAAATGATGTCATTATCCCTCAAATTCTTTTTCTATGTACTGATTAATAAATCAGGTGAAAATGTTTTTTGCAAAATGTTTGAAAAATAGTTTGAATTTTTTTGGAAAATCTTTTAAAACCTATTTGGAAAACATTTTGTTACATGTCTTCGACCTTTTTAAAACAATTGGTTTTGTAAAATTATTTTCTTTGTGTGAAATAAAATGTCTGAAAAATGATTTGTAAATGTTTGGAAAATGGTTGAAAAAATATTTTGAAGAATCTGTATGTACTGTTTGAAAAACATTTGCAAAATTATTTTCAAATGTGCGTACATATTTGTAAAAATGATTGCAAAAATTATTTTGGACTATAATTTTCAAAATTGTTTGAAAAATCCTTTTAAAATAAGTTTGAGGAATATATACATCTCAACTAAAATTCTTTATGTATATACATATTGAATTGACCACTTACTCTTTGTAAATCCTTAAAATCCACTTCTTGTAAATATAATACACATCCATGTGTAAATATTTGTACCTAGTTTTTAGCCAAAATTTTTCGCTTTCAAAAATCCCCAAAACATTAGCAAAAATTAAAAATACCAAAAAAATTGAAAAATCTTTTTGAAAGAAAACCCCAAAATGCATTTGCATCATCTTTTCAAAAATACATAAAAAGTTCAAAATATTTAAAAATTGCATCACAAAAATATTTTCTGCATAGCATCTGCATTTTTCGGATTGAGTTTGTTAGTTGAACGAGTCTAAGTAAAATCCAAAGATTAGAGCTTGATTGGACCTTAAATCTACCTAATTAACAGGAACCTTATAGGAGCTGGAATTGAGGTACTTCAGATCTAGTTGACTTAATTCTTTGAGGATCACGAGACTTCGTTCAAAGGATTGTTGACTGCCAAAGTAGAGTATATTGGAGCACACGCACAACTCTTGTCGATAATGACCTAACTTGGACACCTGCAACTTTCACTTGGCTCAACTCTTTTGGAGTGGTGAGGGGGTTGGATTTGATGTTATGAGACACACATAAGTGGAAACATTTGTACTCCTCTAGGGAGGGAAGTGCACCCCAACCTGTCCAGTGATGATGAGTTTTGGAGATAGGAGAGTGTGGGTTGAAATAACGCTTCAAAAGAGGGATAGTCTACTGGCTCAAGAGGAAAATCTCCTTATGTAAATGTTGTTATATATAGTATCTCAAAAGAAAAAAACTCCAAAAAGTGGACATGATTGCACAAAAATAAAAATGCCTGCCGGAGTGTATATATTTGTATAGTCAATAAGCAAGCTTGAGCTTCAAAGTCAAATTATTTGAGCCTGCAGCTGGATGACTTGACTACACTGGTCTTGCATCCTAGGATAGGTAGCTACACTGGCTACCGTCCATTCTTCTCTTCACCCCCTCCTCTTGAGCTCGTTGCCACTTGAACTTAGAATGGAATACCCTGCTCCTAGAGGAATGAGTTATTGGATTGGGGAATCATTGGGTTGTCATACTGTAGAAGTCAGTCTCTTTGTCATTTCAGTGGGGAGAGGCACCATCACTTACATTGTATGAGTCAGATTCATAGTCAGAAGGATATGCATATGAGTTGAAGTATTCTGACCTGGCTATTGAGGGGACTTGAGCAGAGTCTTGGGATTCTCGAAGGCTGTTAGATTTCCAATCCGATTCTCATTAAGGTTCTTCCTGCAATAAAATTTCAAAGGTCTGACTTCAGCTCCAATCTTTGATTTTGTGAAGACAAGTTTGATAATAAAACTTAATCCAATTTTCTTCTTTTTCTTTTCTTTGTTTTTCTTTTCTGCACTTATTGCATAAGTGTTTGCTAGGGACTAGCAAAGGAAAGTATATGGGGATGATGAATCTCTGTTTCATCATCTTTATTGTATCATTTTGGCCTTAAAAATCCTAGTAAATGCGTGTAATTATGTTTAATTTAGGCATTCTAGCATTCATGCATTATTGTGTAAATTGTGTATAAAATACGGTTTTTAAAGCTAAAATTATTTAATAAAGAAAATAAAAAAGAATAAAATATTGCAAATATTTTATGACCCGAAACAACGAGACATGGACATCTCGATGTCGAGGTCGACAAGGAATAAAGTAAGGGGAGATAAGGGTCGAAATACAATAAACATCCCTTTTATTTAATTCATTCTTTATTCATTTTTTGAGACCTATTTTTTGTTCAACTTTTTATACTTCAAATAAAGAAACTTTGAACTTGATATGTTGTAGATAATTAAATATATAAAAATACAAAATTGATTCCATACAAAAATAATGTACAGATAAAAAGTTACGATCTGAATAAGTTTCCAGAATCCTGACTTCCCAGACCTTTATCTCTCAAATAAAAAGTTGAAATATATCAAATCACCATTAATTTATATAACTTTTAATAATCTATTTAATGAAGGTGGTTACATATTTTTCGAAGTTGCGGTTTGAAAGTTGAGTTTTGGACCCCTCTTGTATACTTATATCGATTAAAATATTCATTTTATTTATTATTCACTATTTTTATAATTTTATATTTTTATAATTTTGTAAATATTATTTATAATGTACGAGAAATTAAAATAGGAATAAAAACATAAAGAAGTTGTAAAAATAATATACGTGTATCAAACACATTGGTAAAATACGTATACCTATACTATGTAGATAATACTCCTATTTAGTTAATTGTAGATAATACATCAGAAAAATAAAATAAAAATATATTTAAGTTTATAAATTTAAGTTATAAATATATAAAATGATAAACAAAAATAATAAATTAAAAATCGAAATAAAAATAAAACATTAAAAAATATAGATGAATATACATTTATATAGCCCTTTGTAGGGAACTTGTAATTCCAGACCTCGAAAAAAGAAATAAAAATCACTATAAAATACTTCATAGAATAAGAAATATTTTTTATTTAATAACCTAAAATTAATTAAATCATTTATTATTTTCAAATTAATTTACAAATCATTTTTACTGGATTTTCCTGGTTGGTCCATGTGGACCAACGAGGGTCGCCTGAGAGTTGACCGTGGGTCAACTCTCTGACCCGCGCATGTCCTTTGTCTGACACCTTGGTTTGCGCCCAATTTCTCGATTTTTTCGAGGATCTCTCTTTCACCATTTCACATCAATGTCTTCTTGACTTTTCTCCCTTGGAGATTGGTGATTCACGTCTAGTGATTATGTTCGGTGTTGGATCACTGACCCACTCCAGGCGCCTTGTTCTTTCCACCCATTCCTTCATCTATTCAAAAACCTCCTTGACTTCCCTTGGATCTTTGACCACTCTTACACCCACAAAACCCAATCTTGGGAGCTCGAAGACCTTCCTGGTGATAGCAGGAGTGGAGTGCACCCTCCAGGAGGCATCGCGGGCGTCGAATCAAGTGACTCCAGCTCGTCGGAGTAGGGCTTCCCAAGCTAGTCTCCAACGCCCTCCTTAGTGAGTTTCTTATTTCTTTTGTGTTTCTTTTAACTCCTTAGGTTACCTGTCGTAGAACCTTGCTTGTCGATCTCGTCGAATCGATCCAACTCATCGAAAAAAATCACCCGATCTTCGCTCGGTTATGCGTCGCATTGCCGGCCGACGTGAATCACTTCATCCCCGCCAGTCCTGCACACTTTTCCCTCCTGGAAGGTCACGACACTTTGCTCGTGACTTTCTTAACTCTTTCCTTACAGGTATAGATGTCAAAACAACGACTGGAGCCCATTTTGGTCAACCGCCGGAGATCGCTCAGCCTTCCAGCTCTACCACCTCCGTGCGAGCGCGTCGACCCACCTTGGTGCCTTTTGTTGCTTCTGACATCTATAGGAAGCCTGCAGGAACTCCCGCGGCCATTTTCGAGCCATCATAGGCCACAAACGAGGAGGATTGGAGGTAGGGAAGCTTGGCTTGTCGATGTTCTTTCTCATTCTTCCCGATAGCTTCTTGATGACGCCTCCCACACCCTTGGTTAATTCGGTCAGATTAATGTCCAAATTAATTAGATGTCTTTCGTTGCAGTCGGATACGAAAGGGCTAATCAAAACCACTTTAATTAGATTCGAGTTAATTTCAAGCAGCAGATTTTTTTACTTGGTGAAGTCCAAGGTCGAACTCAGGGAGGCATCTGTCTCCTTAGGTTAATTTTTAGCAAAATACAATGTTCGATTTTTGGGGAACAATATGTTTGGTCTTTTTCTATTTTCTTATGCAAGACACATGCAATATCCAGCCAATTTAAAGTTAAATCAATTTAAGATATCGAATGAAATCCAAAAATTATGAAAATTGACCAAATGATGGATTATGATGAAATTAAGATACCCTAATTTTTTTGGGAATTTTTAGACACTAAATGAACTTACAGTCAATTAAACATGCAGACAGGGTGATTTTCACTGATATATTTTTACTAAATAACAAATCACATCTTTTTCAGGAAATAAAATTATCCTAGATAGTTCTAATGATAAGGGATCTAGGAAAATTGACAAACCTTAATTTCAATGTGAGATGAACCTATTAAAATTAGAATAAGAAGATCACTAAACAATTTATTCAGACCTCGATATGTGTGCAAATGACATGAAATGTTTATGCAACGTTGACTTCACTATCCTAGAGCTACTGTGAATTTTTGAGAATTTTTAGAATCACAGGAAATTAATTATAAATTAGAAGGTCTCACTGGGCAAAATAGTACACAAATCAACCAATTAATTCATTGAAAATTTATCTGCAATTACAAAAATGTGACAAGGGGCACAACAGATTGAGGACAAGTTGCTCAACAAAATGCAATTTTTGGAATTTAAAAATGATGTAAAATGCGACCTAGGGATGCGTGCAAAGACAAGGGTGTATTTGCAATACAAGAAAACAAAATTACATAGAGGAAATATGCTGACAGGGACTTAAATGCAATTACCTATAATGCTGGAGAAAGAGGTGCAAATTCTCCACAGGCATGTGCTCCTCACGTGTGGTCTGCTTCACAGGGACCTTTTTGTAATTTCAAAAAGTCCCGAGGGCCTCTGTGTAAAATTCCCATGCCACACATGCTCCTCACGTGTCGGCCAAGGCTCGGGCGGCATACGAGGCTCGGGGCTCGGCTCGGATGCTCCTGGAGGTTCGGTTGGAGGCTCGGCTTAGCCTCTGGTGGTCCGAGCCTAGGGTCGGGGAAGAGGCTCGGACCAAGGGATGCGTGGCGTGTTGCGGACCCTTGGATCAAGCTCGATCCAACGGATGGCGGTGAAGATGTGTGGCGAGATCTCAGGCCGTCAGATCTAAGTTGATCCAACGGCTCTCGGCTGCTGCAGAGGTGGGACACGTGGCTCGCTAAGCGCCGTTAGATCTGGAAAGATCCAACGACACCTGTGAGGGTCGGCTGAGTGACGACGTTGCGTGACTTCAACCGTTCGATCGAAGTGATCGATTGACAGCTGGGGCTTCTCCTCAGATGGTCCTCCGCCGCCTGAGGAGGAGATGGCGGGGCTCCAGCGACTAGGCCTTCACTCCGCCCATCCCTCCTCGTGTCGATGAAGCTCTTCGGGGTGTCGAAGATATCCCAGTAGCAGCGTGGCGATGCGGCGAAGGTGACGGTGGTCTCAGGAGCTGGAAAAGGCCATCGGAGCTCGCTGGTGACGAAGCTCGAGGATGACTCCGGTGAAGTTCCGGCCAATGCGCAAGATGGTCCCTGCAGATGTTAGAAGGATAGCCGAAGCATTGGGTGCACTTGTGGAGACGTAGGGATGGTCGGCGAGGCCTAAGGTGAAACAGAGGCGGTCTGGCGGTGGTGCTTCGGCCAAGTGGCGGTGCTGGAGATCGATGGAAAGTGAAATGAAGCATCGGAGTGCGTGAAGGGGTCTGCGAGGATGAGAGCTCCGATGCGGAGCTCGGCGGAGTGGAATCGAGGCGAGAAGGTGGACGTGGACGACGAATAAAATGCACGAAATCGAAGCGAAAATAAAATAAGGATCGGAGGGAGATGGAGGTGTTCACCTAGGGTTTGGAGCTCGAGTTTGAGTTCCAGATCGCCGCTCGAAGGGACGGTGAGTCCCTGAGCTCAAGCAACTGCTCGACGGAGGAGGGCTGTGACACGGCGGTGGCCGCGTATCTCGCCGAAGAAGACGACTGTCTTCGCTCAAGGAATCGCGCAATTACTGTCACTAATTGATCGCTCCGAGCTCGGGATATCTCGTAGGGGTGGAGGATAGGTGTGACGATGGCCGGTGGTGGAGTATTTAATGGGTGAAGTAGATGACCGACCTTGTCATGGAGCGAAGTTCATGGAGGTAGTGGGGCGTAGCTGACGGTCGACGTAGGAAATGAAGTGGCTGGCGAGGATGATGGATTAGTGGGGAAGGACGTGGAGGTGATGGTGGTCGTCGACGGTGGTGGAGGCACGACCAAGAATAGGAAGGGGGTGCCCCTCCCGCAAGGCGGAGAACGTGGGAGAGAGGGGCGCTTGGAGGTGGAAGAGGAAGTCTCCACTGTTGGATCTTGTGATCCAACGGTGGTGATCGAAGCAGGATGGAGCGGTTAAGATTAGATCCGGGCGAAACGATCTGAGGGTCAGGAGCCCTCCACGTGGCATTATGGGGGCGAAGTACGCGTGAGCGGTGTGGATTGCATCAGGAGTGGCCAAATCCAAAGGTCAAGATGGCGCCGGCTGTCGTGCGCAAGAGAGGGCACTGACGAGCGGCGGGGATCAGATCGGAGGAAGATCGAAGGGTTGTGATGCACATCGGGCTGAGCGGTTGAGATGGAGGGATGGAGTGCATCATCCAACGGTGCAACAAGCACCACGTGGCGCGCTGAGGAAGAGGCACGAACGGGCAGTTGAGATGAGGCGGAGGATTTGATCTGGCGGTCAAAGTGAAAGGCGTACGTGCTCATCCAGTGGCCGTTGGATTGAAAGTGTCATCCAACGGCCGAGAGCAGAGGCGGCTTGGGCAAGGGTAGAGGGCCGCGTGGCGCAACCAGATGGCGCCAAGTGGCCTCCTGTGATTGGTTGGACAAAGAAATAAGGGTAGAGAGAGGAAGAGGCTGAATTTGGAAAAACTCAAAACATGAAGTTGTAGATCTAGATGAGATCTACAAGTTTCATGTTGACCAAAGATGGAAATGAGGACAAATATGATGCATAAATACAAAGATACAAATATACATACATGTAGTATACAAAGAGGCCCAAAAACCCAACTTTTTCATACGAGCTCCAAATTGGATGAAATTAGTCTCATTTTAAAGTTCTTTTAATGTGTATTATTCTAAAAGTGAGTAGACCTATTTTGGAGTTGGTATGAAGGATCTATGGGCATTTTATGGTCTAGGGGTTCTAGGGCTTTTTTGGCTATTTTATAAGGGGGATTTCTGGCCTTCTTCCCTATATTATTAACTAGGAAGTACATATTATAAGGAAGAGGTTATTTTGATAAGTGTATATTTTACAAGGGATTTTGGCTTCTTATTTAAATGCAAATGGAGTGCTAAAATGCATGTTTTATGTATGCATGCATGAATGCTAATTATGCAATATAAGTAGAAATATGCCTCTAATTACTCGGGAACAAAGCTCTATTTTTAACTTTTAGAGTGATGAATCACAGATTCATCAACCCTCTATACTTAAACCTTTCTCGTCCCCGAGCAACTAAAATGAAATGCAAGAGTGAAATGAGATAGGGTTCCATACCAAGGTCATGAACAAAAGTTGAAAATGGAGCTTGACTCGACCTTTGGATTAATTTTGTGGCGGAACCTTATTGGGATCTGAATTTAAGACCTAACAGACTTCAAGTTCCACAAGTCTTCTATTCAAGACGCCTCAACAGTCAGGTCAGAACAAATTCTCAAACGCAAATTTCTGATGATTGTGATTTTTACTTGTAATGTGTAAGTGAAATGTAACTCTCCACATCAGAAATGGCTCAGAACCAGCCTCCTCTAACAAGGTTACTCAATAACCCGGTCCAGTAACTCTTTCCTCGAGGAGCGGGGTATTCCCTTCTAAGTTCAAGTGCGACCAACTCAAGAGGAGGGGGTGGAGAAAAGAATGGACGATAGCCAGTGTAGCTACCTATCCCGGGATGCCTAACCAGTGTAGCCAAGTCATCCAGTTGTAGACTTCTTGCTAATATACATACTCCGACAGACATTTTTTTTGGCATGTCTATTTTTTGGAGTTCTTGCATTTTTTTTCTTTTTTTTTTCTTTTTTTTGGAACTATATACAAGGTGCAACATGTAGATCAAGAGTTTTTCCTCTTGAGCCAGTAGACTATCCCTCTTTTGAAGCATTATTGCAAGCCCACAACATCCTGTCCTTAGACTTCAACACCACCAGACTAGGTTGAGATGCACTACCCTCCCTAGAGGAGGATGGATGTTTCCACCCGTGTGCTACTCCAAGCTAAAGGATTCTACCTCCTCACCACCTCATCAATGAAGAGCTACGTGCATTGTGCTTGTCCAAGTTAGGTCACTGTCTAAAAGAATCATGCGTGTGCACGAGATATTCTATTTAGACTAATCAAGATGACATGTGAACATAGACTTGCAGACTCAAAGAATTAAGTCACTTGACCTGAGAAATCTTAACTCCAGTTCCTATAAGGTTCCTCTGAAATTAGGTGGATTAAGGTCAAATCAAGTCCATCCCCAATATCTACTCATAACTTGGTTCAGAACCAACTAACTTTTCACTTTGCATATGCAAGATATGCAGATGAGAGGTGCAGATGACATGCTATGAATATGAAATGCAAGACTCTTTTTCTTTTCAGATGCAGAGATGATATAAGAAGACTTATTTTCAACACATTTTTTTATAAGTATACAACAATTTGTATTATTTACAACAAATTTTTTTATTTTATAATAGTATACAAATTTTTTTGGTATACATCCTATTTTACAACAAATCTTACAAGACTATTATTTACAAGAATTTTACAACCTTATTAATTTTTTACAAAAATTATACGTATTATACATATTATACAATTTTTTTTAGATTTTCACCCACCCCGTACTTATTGCATAATATATACAAAAATACGCGAATATACGCGAAAGTACGAGTTATGCTTAAAGTATATATGTAATATATACACGCCCCCCTATACTTAGCGTGTGCTATGTCCTCAGAGCACGAAAAGCGACTAAAAAGACATAGCTCGGGCTAAGCGTATGAGAGCTAAAAGTACAAAATGTATAGAAGTCGTTACGCCCCCTATACTTAGGCTCTGGCAGCGTAAGTGTAGAAAAAGATGAAAAATGGGGCGGACGAGGGCAAGAGATGAAAGGGATGAATATATACATGGCGAGCATCGGTCCCCCCTATACTTAGGCTCTGGTCAGCCTAAATATAAGACGTGAGTGAGTATGAGGACCAATGTGATCAGGAGGATGTACAATGAATAGATGCGGCTCACTCTCCCCCCTATACTTAGGATCAGGTCATACTAAGTATAGTCATAAACTGAAATGATATGGAACCGGGGTGAGTGATTCGAATCACTGGGAAGGGAGGGAGAGAAAATATATACAAGAAAGAATGAGAATATACAAGGATTAAGATGGTTTGTGACGAACCTTCTCACGGACGCGAGGAGGTGGATAATATACATATGTGTCGTTGTCGAAATCGTCCTCAGATGAATAATAGTTAGGTGTAGGGATCGTCCAACGAGGGTCGACACACGACTGCTTGCTTAGATACGGCTTAAGAACAGTCGAACTGAGCTCACTCATATAAATCACCTTGTTCGGACCAGATGAGGACTCCTCAGAAAATTCCTTCTCTGGTGTGTTGAAGGAAACTTTCTTAGTCGGTTTTCTAGAACCTGGATCATTGAGAGGGAGATGAGAGCGACGCGCCTTGAGATGTTCAGGGAAACACCTCGAGGAATCAATTCTCGACTTCCTCTCACTAGATGTCCGACTAGAAGAGGGAGAAACCATGTTTTTATGTGGATTCAATTTACTCTTGGTTGTTTCCTTTGAAGGCCCGGGATGGGGTGTAGTGCTGACCATGGGTTCCTCATCAGATGAGTCACCATATAGATTGTAATATTCCCGAAGGGTCAGCACACGGCTCGGGAATGTGCCAGTGATCTCTGTTGTCTTGGCATTATTGGGCTCTTGTGTCGGAACATCAAATTGATCAAGGCAATCAACAAAGGTCATGTCCGACTTAATGAGAGCTTCTTGTCGTGAGTCCTCCTTAGAAGCTGTCACGGTGGTGGTGCAAGCAGTTGATGAAGTGAAAATGTGGGGAGTCTCAGAACCAACGATCGTCCGAATAGTGGGTCTCTCAGGTGTAGCAGAGGGGTGGGACTCATCTACCTCTCGATGGTCACGCCTGTCTGCGGATATGTAGGTCACCTTAGAGTAAAGTGTATCAAAGAATGGGTGAGGTCGGAGTGCTCCCAATGCTGAGTAATCGATCTCCCGAGTCTCGCAATCTATAGATGCTTTAGCTGAGGCTAAGAACGACTTCCCGAGAATAATCGGAGACTGGGTAAACTCTCCTCGGTGCTCGATGTCAATGATCGTGAAGTCCACTTGGAGTAGAGCACCTTGGAAAGTAACGATAATTGAAATATTTCCTCTAGACCGTTTGATGGATCGATGAGCCTGCTGAACGATCTCTCTCGACTTTCTGATTGGCCTGAGTTTGAGCTTGTCAAAAGAGAGGTCGGGAGGATATTTATTGGAGAGTCATCATCGATTCTTGCATGGGTAAAGATAGTGTCTTTGATTTCACATTCAACCCTAGGCAACCGCTTCACTCTGCGGCTCTTGGTCTTTCGTCCCATCACTAAGGAGGTGGCCATAGACACTATGTGTCTTTCAGTCCTGGTTCTCTTATTTCCTGACCTCTTGGGCATCAATTTACTCTTTACAAATCTCTTGAGGTCAGGGAAGTGATCTATGGCTTTTATTAAGGGAAGATTAAAAATCAATTCTTCATCGAGTGCTACCTTATGACATGATCCAATTTTTTTAGGTCTTTTTCATTTTCAATTTTTATGTGGCTTTTTGATTTTTCAATTTTTTTGGTATTTTTGATGGATGAATTATCAGACTCTGGATTGGAGGGTAAGTTGTTAGTAGAAGAGGGAGATAGAATGGACTCCAGCTGTACAGACGGTGTGGGTTGCCTGATGTTTGCTTTATTTTCAACTTCAAAACTACTCATGCCTTTTCTCACTTTTATACCCAGGCTGGCAGAAATTGATTGTAATATTCCCATGACATCTCTCAACTCGTTACCAAATGATTCATTTTTCTTAATAAGTCTAGAGATGCACAAAATTCTCATGACAAATCATGGGAGAGTTCTGCTCAAGTGGAGTATACTGCTGAGACTTTGGATGCTCATACTCAACATACCTAGAATCTGGCATGTAATGCTGGGTCGAGTATGGACCATCTAGATGGCAAATATTGGTCGGAGCCTTATATGATGAAAAGAGGACTGATAAGTCTAGCTCCTGAGTCCAATCTTGTGAATGTATAGGCTCTCCAAATGAAGGCTGGTTAATGGAGGCTTGATCACTAAAGTCAATCAAGTCTGGGAAATCAGGATGTGCAGGCCTCTCCATTTGGTATGTTCGATCGACCATGTTGTGCGCCAAGGTCAAATCGGGATGTGTATATGTAAATTGTTGTATGTTCCCTACTTGAGGTGAGACTGAATTATGTGGGGGCATATAATTTTGCCAGTCATCTGTCTCAGCAGTGGCTTGCTCTTCATTTGATTCTTTGATTCCTGCAAGCTCTCGAGAGTAAGGACAATCAGCCCAAGGTGGAAGTGGATCCGGGGTGCTAGAATATGGAGTAGGTGACAAATGCGAAGAAGTGGAGAAGTCAGTCGAAGTTCTGACTTCATAATCGGATAGAGGTGGAGCTGACCACGGGTAAGGGTCTCCTGTGGGCGGCGGAGGATACATGGAAGAATGAGAAGGTGAAAATGATCCGTATATGATCGATGAGGAATGACCATAGGTCTCAGGGTATGGGGACCAATATCCCGACATCTTGAAGAGAAGATGATGAATGTAAGTAGAGCGAGGTAGAAAATGCGCAATTACGCAGGATAACACACATGGACAGACACAAAGACAAACGCAAGAGCAAACGTTGAATTCACACTCAACACGGTGAAGGACCCGAAACCGAGTCCAATTAATCTTGTCAATTTTAAGTGTGATTTTTCAAGCAAGATAGCAAGGAGTTACGCGGCCTATAGGGAAGTCGGCTCAGAGCCGGATGCGTCTTCCCTGTTTAATCAGTCGCCTAAGATACTTGCCGGTCCTCCTATTCTTCGCTCCTATACGGAGTTGGGGACTCAAAGACGTGCCTCTATCTACCTGCAAGCAGGCGGAGGCGGACAAAGCTAGGCCTTGTCGCGAAGTACCGCTGGTTCGCCCCTGACTACCCGCGAACAGGCGGAGGCTACTTGGTACTGGTCAGTGAATCTAAAAATATCCTACTCGTGATATTTGCTAGGATCAGTTGGCCCGTGATATGGAAGGCGGGGATTTTGGCTCTGCCTTAAGGTGTTCACACACACTCAAGTACCCTCACTCAGCCTGAAAACAAGGTCGGGGTTACTCTCCAGCAAACAAGGGTTAATTTTAGACATTTTTTTGTCCAATTCAATTAGCAGTCCTGATTTTAAAGATTAGTTGTCACTGATATTAATCCATACAAGCAATCACGTCTACCATCCATTCCCAATTCCTTTATCGTAGGTTAGAAAACCGAGAGAGAGAGAATCGGAAAAAGCCGATACAATCGAGAAAACGATGATGAATGCTTGAGTAAGAAGACTTACAGTGCCTCCAGCTCTCTACAATGCGGGATGCAGTACTGAATTGAAATTTTACACTAAATGAATGCAAGCGATGAAAAGCCGCTCCTAGACAGGCAGTTCTATTAGTGAGTGAAGAACCAATTATATTTGTCAGGCAGTTCTATTAGTGAGTGAAGAACCAATTATATTTGTCTAAGTCCTGCGGTCTAAGTGCGTCTTTTAAGTGATGTGTGGTCCTAGAGGATTACGAGCACAAGCAAACCCTAGAGTGGCTCGAGTAGCCGCTAGTGCAAGCCTATTCTAAAATTCAAACCACACAACAGACAGGGACACAATTCCACTATGTTAACACGCGCGAGAACCCAAATGGGAACCACTGTAAATGCATACACTTTTTTTTACAAGTTAGCAAAAACTTTTTGGCATCTCAACAACCAACTTTATCCATGAAACGTCGGCCTCCGATGCACTTCGAGATGCGTCGACTTCAAGAGAACCGCTCCGAGTCCACCGGGACCTCGCACAAAAAGAAGGAATTATATCAGAGAGAGATATATACAGAAATGGTCAGAAAAATAATTAAAGAAAAAAATGAATAATTACAATGCGGCTCGGGGGTCAGACTACCCGAGTGAATGGGAAAACGTAAATCTAATTTTTCTAAAGTGATCCTAAGCCATTTGCCTCCCCAGCAACGGCGCCATTTTGATGACGCCTCCCGCACCCTTGGTTAATTTGGTCATATTAATGTCCAAATTAATTAGATGTCTTTCGTTGCAGTCGGATACGAGAGGGCTAATCAAAAACAACTTTAATTAGATTCGAGTTAATTTCAAGCAGCAGATTTTTTACTTGGTGAAGTCCAAGGTCGAACTCAGGGAGGCATCTGTCTCCTTAGGTGAATTTTTAGCAAAATCCAATGTTCGATTTTCGGGGAACAATATTTTTGGTCTTTTTCTATTTTCTTATGTAAGACAGATGCAATATCCAACCAATTTAAAGTTAAATCAATTTAAGATATCAAATGAAGTCCAAAAATTATGAAAATTGACCAGATGATGGATTATGATGACACCAAGCTACCCTAATTTTTTTGGGAACTTTTAGACACTGAATGAACTTACAGTGAATTAAACATGCAGATAGGGTGATTTTCACTAATATATTTTTAATAAATAACAAATCATATCTTTTTCAGGAAATAAAATTATCCTAGATAGTTCTAATCATAAGGGATCTAGGAAAATTGACAAACCTTAATTTCAATGTGAGATGAACCTACTAAATTAGAATAAGAAAATAACTAAACAATTTATTCAGGCCTCGATATGTGTGCAAATGACATGAAATTTTTATGCAATGTTGAGTTCACTATCCTAGAGCTACTCTGAATTTTTGAGAATTTTTAGAATCACAGAAAATTAATTATAAATTAGAAGGTCTCACTGGGCAAAATAGTACACAAATCAACCAATTAATTCATTGAAAATTCTACCGCAATTACAAAAATGTGACAAGTGGCACAACAGATAGAGGACAAGTTGCTCAACAAAATGCAATTTTTAGAATTTAAAAATGATGTAAAATACGACCTAGGGATGCGTGCAAAGATAGGGGTGCATTTGCAATACAAGAAAACAAAATTACATAAAGGAAATATGCTGACAGGGACTTAAATGCAATTACCTATAATGCTGTGGAAAGAGGTGCAAATTCTTCACAGGCACGTGCTCCTCACGTGTGGTCTGCTTCACAGGGACCTTTTTTGTAATTTAAAAAAGTCCTGAGGGACACTGTATAAAATTCCCAGGCCGCACGTGCTCCTCACGTGTCGGCCTAGGCTCGGGCGGCGTACGAGGCTCGGGGCTCGGATCGGATGCTCCTGGAGGTTCGGTTGGAGGCTCGGCTTAGCCTCGGGTGGTCCGAGCCTAGCGTCGGGGAACAGGCTCAGACCAAGGGATGTGTGGCGTGCCGCGGACCCTTGGATCAAGCTCGATCCAACGGATGGCGGTGAAGATGTGTGGCGAGATCTCAGGCCGTCAGATCTAAGTTGATCCAACGGCTCTCGGCTACTGCAGAGGTGGGACACGTGGCTCGCTAAGCGTCATTAGATGTGGAAGGATCCAACAACACTTGTGAGAGTCGGCTGAGTGACAACGTGGCGTGACTTCAACCATTCGATCGAAGTGATCGAACGACAACTGGGGCTTCTCCTCAGATGGTCCTCCGCTGCATGCGGAGGAGATGGTGGGGCTCCAGCAACTAGGCCTATTGCTCCGCCCGTGAATTTTCTGAGGATTCCTCATCTGGTCCGGACAAGGTGATTTATATGAGTGAGCTCAGTTCGGCTGTTCTTAAGCCGTATCTAAGCAAGCAGCCGTGTGTCGTCCCTCGTTGGACGATCCCTACACCTAACTATTATTCATCTGAGGACGATTCCGACAACGACACATATGTATATTATCCACCTCCTCGCGTCCGCAAGAAGGTTCGTCACAAACCGTCTTAATCCTTGTATATTCTCATTCTTTCTTGTATATATTTTCTCTCCCTCCCTTCCCAGTGATTCGAATCACTCACCCCGGTTCCATATCGTTTCAGTTTATGACTATACTTAGGATGACCTGATCCTAAGTATAGGGGGGAGAGTGAGCCGCATCTATTCATTGTACATCCTCCAGATCACATTGGTCCTCATACTCACTCATGTCTTATACTTAGGCTGACCAGAGCCTAAGTATAGGGGGGACCGATGTCTGCCATGTATATATTCATCCCTTTCATCTATTGCCCTTGTCCGCCCCATTTTTTATCTTCTTCTACACTTAGGCTGCCAGAGCCTAAGTATAGGGTGACGTAACGACTTCTATACATTTTGTACTTTTAGCTCTCCTACGCTTAGCCCGAGCTATGTCTTTTTAGTCGCTTTTCGTGCTCTGAGGACATAGCACACACTAAGTATGGGGGGGTGTGTATATATTACATATATACTTTAACCATAGCTCTACTTTCGCGTATTTTCGCATATTTTTGTATATATTATGCAATAAGTATGGGGTGGGTGAAAATCTTAAAAAAAAATTGTATAATATGTATAATACGTATAATTTTTGTAAAATATTAATAAGGTTGTAAAATTCTTGTAAATAATATTCTTGTAAGATTTGTTGTAAAATAGGATGTATACCAAAAAAACTTGTATACTATTATAAAATAAAAAACTTGTTGTAAATAATACAAATTGTTGTATACTTATAAAAAAATGTGTTGAAAATAAGGCTTCTTATATCATCTCTGCATCTGAAAAGAAAAAGAGTCTTGCATTTCATATTCATAGCATGTCATCTGCACCTCTCATCTGCATATCTTGCATATGCAAAGTGATAAGTTAGTGGGTTCTGAACCAAGTTATGAGTAGATATTGAGGATGGACTTGATTTGACCTTAATCCACCTAATTTCAGAGGAAACTTATAGGAACTGTAGTTAAGATTTCTCAGGTTAAGTGACTTAATTCTTTGAGTCTGCAAGTCTATGTTCACATGTCATCTTGATTAGTCTAAGTAGAATATCTCGTGCACACGCATGATTCTTTTAGACAGTGACCTAACTTGGACAAGCACAATGCACGTACCTCTTCATTGATGAGGTGGTGAGGAGGTAGAATCCTTTAGCTTAGATTAGCACACGGGTGGAAACATCCGTCCTCCTCTAGGGAGGGTAGTGCATCTCAACCTAGTCTGGTGGTGTCGAAGTCTAAGGACAGGATGCTGTGGGTTGCAATAATGCTTCAAAAGAGGGATAGTCTACTGGCTCAAGAGGAAAAACTCATGATGTACATGCTGCACCTTGTATATAGTTCCAAAAAAAAGAAAAAAAAAAGAAAAAATGCAAGAACTCCAAAAAAATAGACATGCCAAAAAAAATTCCTGTCTGAGTATGTATATTAGCAAGAAGTCTGCAACTGGATGACTTGGCTACACTGGTCAGGCATCCCGGGATAGGTAGCTACACTGGCTATTGTCCATTCTTTTCTCCACCCCCTCCTCTTGAGCTGGTCGCACTTGAACTTAGAAAGGAATACCTCGCTCCTCGAGGAAAGAGTTACTGGACCGGGTTATTGAGTTACCTTGTTAGAGGAGGCTGGTTCTGAGCCATTTCTGATGTGGAGAGTTACATTTCACTTACACAGTACAACTAAGAATCATAGTCATCAGAAATTTGCGTTTGAGGATTTGTTCTGACCTGACTGTTGAGGCGTCTTGAATAGAAGACTTGTGGAACTTGAAGTCTGTTAGGTCTTAAATTCAGATCCCAATAAGGTTCCGCCACATAATTAATCCAAAGGTCAATTCAAGCTCCATTTTCAACTTTTGTTCATGTCCTTGGTATGGAACCCTATCTCATTTCACTCTTGCATTTGATTTTAGTTGCTCGGGGACGAGCAAGGTTTAAGTATAGGGGGTTGATGAATATGTGATTCATCACTCTAAAAGTTGAAAATAGAGCTTTGTTCCCGAGCAATTAGAGGCATATTTCTACTTATATTGCATAATTAGCATTCATGCATGCATACATAAAACATGCATTTTAGCACTCCATTTGCATTTAAATAAGAAGCCAAAATCCCTTGTAAAATATACACTTATCAAAATAACCTCTTCCTTATAATATGTACTTCCTAGTTAATAATATAGGGAAGAAGGCCAGAAATAACCCTTGTAAAATAGCCAATAAAGCCCTAGAACCCCTAGACCATAAAATGCCCATAGATCCTTCATACAAACTCCAAAATAGGTCTACTCACTTTTATAATAATACACATTAAAAGACCTTTAAAATGAGACTAATTTCATCCAATTTGGAGCTCGTATGAAAAAGTTGGGTTTTTGGCCTCTTTGTATACTACATGTATGTATATTTGTATCTTTGTATTTATGCATCATATTTGACCTCATTTCCATCTTCGGTCAACATGAAACTTGTAGATCTCATCGAGATCTACAACTTCATGTTTTGAGTTTTTCCAAATTCGGCCCCCTCCTCTCTCTACCCTTATTTCTTTGTCCAGCCAATCATAGCAGGCCACGTGGCGCCATCTGGTTGCGCCACGCGGCCCGCTCCACTTGCCCAAGCCGCCTCTGCTCTCGACCGTTGGATGACACTTTCAATCCAACGGCCACTGGATGACCACGTACGCCTTTCGCCTTGACCGTCAAATCAAATCCTCCGCCTCATCTCAATCGCCCGTTCGTGCCTCTTCCTCAGCGCGCCACGTGGCGCTTGTTGCACCCTTGGATGATGCACTCCATCCCTTCATCTCAACCGCTCAGCCCGCTGTGCATCACAGCCCTTCGATCTTCCTCCGATCTGATCCCCGCCGCTCGTCAGCGCCCTCTCTTGCGCACGACACCTGGCGCCATCACGACCTTTGGATGAGGCCACTCCTGATGCAATCCACACCGCTCGCGCGTACTTCGCCCCCATCATGCCACGTGGTGGGCTCCTGATCCTCAGATCGTTTCGCCCGGATCTAATCTTAACTGCTCCATCACGCTTCGATCACCACCGTTGGATCACATGATCCAATGGTGGAGACTTCGTCTTCCACCTCCAAGCGCCCCTCTCTCCCACGTTCTCCGCCTTGCGGGAGGGGCACCCCCTTCCTATTATTGGTCGTGCCTCCACCACCGTCGACGACCACCATCACCTCCACGTCCTTCCCCACTCATCCATCATCCTCTCCTGCCACTTCATTTCCCACGTCGACCGTCAGCTACGCCCCACTACCTCCATGAACTTCGCTCCATCACCAGGCCGGTCATCTACTTCACCCTTTAAATACTCCACCACCGGCCATCGTCATACCTATCCGCCACCCCTACGAGATACCCCGAGCTCGGAGCGATCAATTAGTGACAGTAATTGCGCGATTCCTTGAGCGAAGACAGTCGTCTTCTCCTGCGAGATCCGCGGCCACCGCCGTGTCCCAGCCCTCCTCCGTCGAGCAGCTGCTTGAGCTCAGGGACTTACCGGCCCTTCGAGCGATGATCTGGAACTCAAACTCGAGCTCAAAACCCCAGGTGAACACCTCCATCTCCCTCCGATCCTTATTTTATTTTCGCTTCGATTTCGCGCATTTTATTCGCCGTCCACGTCCACCTTCTCGCCTCGATTCCACTCCGCCTAGCTCCGTGTCAGAGCTCTCATCCTCGCAGACCCCTTCACGTACTCCGATGCTTCATTTCACTTTCCATCGATCTCCATCTCCGCCACTTGGCCGGAGCACCACCGCCAGACTGCCTCTGTTTTGCCTTAGGCCACGCCGACCATCCGTACGTCTCCACAAGTGCACCCAATGCTTCGGCTATCCTTCTAACATCTGTAGGGACCATCTTGCGCATTGGCCGGAACTTCACCGGATTCATCCTCGAGCTTCATCACCAGAAAGCTCCGATGACCTTCTCCAGCTCCTGAGACCACCGTCACCTTCGCTGCATCGCCATGCTGCTACTGGGATATCTCCGACACCCCGGAGAGCTTCATCGACACGAGGAGGGCTTCTCTGGTGTGTTGAAGGAAACTTTCTTAGTCAGTTTTCTAGAACCTGGATCATTGAGAGGGAGATGAGAGCGACTCGCCTTGAGAGGTTCGAGAGAATACCTCGAGGAATCAATTCTTGACTTCCGCTCACTAGATGTCCGACTAGAAGAGGGAGCAACCGTGTTTTTATGTGGATTCAATTTACTATTGGTTGTTTCCTTTGAAGGTCCGGGATGGGGTGTGGTGCTGACCATGGGTTCCTCATCAGATGAGTCACCATATAGATTGTAATATTCCTGAAGGGTCAGCACATGGCTCGGGAATGTGCCAGTGATCTCAGTTGGCTTGACATTATTGGGCTGTTGTGTCGGAACATCAAATTGATCAAGGCAATCAACAAAGGTCATGTCCGACTTATTGATAGCTTCTTGTCGTGAGTCCTCCTTAGAAGATGTCACGGTGGTGGTGCAAGCAGTTGATGAAGTGAAAAGGTAAGGAGTCTCAGAACCAACGGTCATCCGAATAGTCAGTCTCTCAGGTGTAGACCAAAGGTGGGACTCATCTACCTCTCGATGGTCACGACTGTCAGCGGATATGCGGGTCACCTTAGAGTAAAGTGTATCAAAGAATGGGTGAGGTTGGAGTGCTCCCAATGTTGAGAAATCGATCACCCGAGTCTCGCAATCTATAGATGCTTTAGCTGAGGCTAAGAACGGCTTCCCGAGAATAATCGGAGACTGGGTAAACTCTCCTCGGTGCTCGATGTCAATGATAGTGAAGTCCACCTGGAGTAGAGCACCTTGGAAAGTAACGATGACTGAAATATTTCCTCTAGACCGTTTGATGGATCGATGATTCAGCTGAACGATCTCTCTCGACTTTCTGACTGGCCTGAGTTTGAGCTTGTCAAATAGAGAGGTCAGGAGGATATTTATTGGAGAGTCATCATCGATTCTTGCATGGGTAAAGATAGTGTCTTTGATTTCACATTCAACCCTAGGCAACCGCTTCACTCTGCGGCTCTTGGTCTTTCGTCCCATCACTAAGGAGGTGGCCATAGACATTATGTGTCTTTCAGTCCTGGTTCTCTTATTTCCCGACCTCTTGGGCATCAATTTACTCTTTACAAATCTCTTGAGGTCAGGGAAGTGATCTATGGCTTTTATAAAGGAAGATTAAAAATCAATTCTTCATCGAGTGCTTCCCTTATGACAGGATCCAATTTTTTTAGGTCTTTTTCATTTTCAATTTTTATGTGGCTTTTTGGTTTTTCATTTTTTTGGTATTTTTGATGGATGAATGATCAGACTCTGGATTGGAGGGTAAGTGGTTAGTAGAAGAGGGAGACAGAATGGACTCCAGTTGTATAGACGGTGTGGGTTGCCTGATGTTTGCTTTATTTTCAACCTCAAAACTACTCATGTCTTTTCTCACTTTTATACCCAGGCTGGCAGAAATTGATTGTAATATTCCCATGACATCTCTCAACTCGTTACCAAATGATTCATTTTTCTTAATAAGTCTAGAGATGTCATCCTCCACAAAATTCTCATGACAAATCATGGGAGAGTTCTACTCAAGTGGAGGATACTGCTGAGACTTTGGATGCTCATACTCAACATACCTAGAATCTGGCATGTAATGCTGGGTCGAGTATGGACCATCTAGATGGCAAATATTGGTCGGAGCCTTATATGATGAAAAGAGGACTGATAAGTCTAGATCGTGAGTCCAATATTGTGAATGTATAGGTTCTCCAAATGAAGGTCGGTTAATGGAGGCTGGATAATTAAAGTCAATCAAGTCTGGGAAATCAGGATGTGCGGGCCTCTCCATTTGGTATGTTCGATCGACCATGTTGTGCGCCAAGGTCAAGTCGGGATGTGTATATGTAAATTGTTGTATGTTCCCTATTTGAGGTGAGACTGAATTATGTGGGGGCATATAATTTTGCCAGTCATCTGTCTTAGCAGTGGCTTGCTCTTCATTTGATTCTTTGATTCCTGCAAGCTCTCGAGAATAAGGACAGTCAGCCCAAGGTGGAAGTGCATTCGGGGTGCTAGAATATGGAGTAGGTGAGAAATGCGAAGAAGTGGAGAAGTCAGTCGAAGTTCTGACTTCATAATGAGATTGAGATGGAGCTGACCACGGCTAAGGGTCTCCCATGGGCGGCGAAGGATACATGGAAGAATGAGAAGGTGAAAATGATCGGTATATGATCGATGAGGAATGACCAGAGGTCTCAGGGTATGGGGACTAATATCCCGACATCTTGAAGAGAAGATGATGAATGTAAGTAGAGCGAGGTAGAAAATGCGCAATTACGCAGGATAACACAAACGGACAGACACAAAGACAAACGCAAGAGTAAACCCTAAATTCACACTCAACACGGTGAAGGACCCGAAACCGAGTCCAATTAATCTTGTCAATTTTAAGTGTGATTTTTCAAGCAAGATAGCCAGGAGTTACGCGGCCTATAGGGAAGTCGGCTCAGAGCCGGATGTGTCTTCCCTGTTTAACCTGTCGCCTAAGATACCTGCCGGTCCTCCCTTTCTTCGCTCCTATCTGGAGTTGGGGACTCAAAGACCGTGCCCCTATCTACCTGCAAGCAGGCGTAGGCTGACAAAGCTAGGCCTTGTCGTGAAGTACCGCTGGTTCGCCCCTGACTACCCGCGAACAGGCGGAGGCTACTTGGTACTGGTCAGTGAATCTAAAAATATCCAACTCGTGATATTTGTTAGGATCAGTTGGCCCGTGATATGGAAGGTGGGGATTTTGGCTCTACCTTAAGGTGTTCACACACTCAAGTACCCTCACTCAGCCTGAAAATAAGGTCGGGGTTACTCTCCCGCAAACAAGGGTTAATTTTAGTCAATTTTTTTGTCCAATTCAATTAGCAGTCCCGATTTTAAAGATTAGTTGTCACTGATATTAATCCACACAAGCTATCACGTCTACCGTCCAGTCCCAATTCCTTTATCCTAGCTTAGAAAACTGAGAGAGAGAGAATCGGAAAAAGCCGATGCAATCGAGAAAACGATGATGAATGCTTGAGTAAGAAGACTTACAGTGCCTCCAGCTCTCTACAATGCGGGATGCAGTACTGAATTGAAATTTTACACTAAATGAATGCAAGCGATGAAAAGTTGCTCCTAGACAGGCAGTTCTACTAGTGAGTGAAGAACCAATTATATTTGGCTAAGTCCTGCGGTCTAAGTGCGTCTTTTAAGTGATGTGTGGTTCTAGAGGATTACGAGCACAAGCAAACCCTAGAGTGGCTCGAGGAGCCGCTAGTGCAAGCCTATTCTAAAATTCAAACCACACAACAGATAGGGACATGATTCCACCATGTTAACACGCGCGAGAACCCAAACGGGAACCGCTGTAAATGCATACACTTTTTTTTACAAGTTAGCAAAAACTTTTTGGCGTCTCAACAACCGACTTTATCCACGAAACGTCGGCCTCCAATGCACTTCGATATGCGTCGACTTCAAGAAAGCCGCTCCAAGTCCACCAGGCCCTCGCACAAAAAGATGGAATTATATCAGAGAGAGATATATACAGAAATGGTCAAAAAAATAATTAAAGGAAAAAATGAATAATTACAATGCCGCTCGGGGGTCAGACTACCCGAGTGAATGGGAAAACGTAAATCTAATTTTTCTAAAGTGATCCTAAGCCGTTTGCCTCCCCGACAACGGCGCCATTTTGATGATGCCTCCCGTACCCTTGGTTAATTCGGTTAGATTAATGTCAAAATTAATTAGATGTCTTTCATTGCAGTCGGATACGAGAGGGCTAATCAAAAACCACTTTAATTAGATTCGAGTTAATTTCAAGCAGCAGATTTTTTTACTTAGTGAAGTCCAAGGTCGAACTCAGGGAGGCATCTGTCTCCTTAGGTGAATTTTTAGCAAAATCCAATGTTCGATTTTCGGGGAACAATATTTTTGGTCTTTTTCTATTTTCTTATGCAAGACACATGCAATATCCAGCCAATTTAAAGTTAAATCAATTTAAGATATCAAATGAAGTCCAAAAATTATGAAAATTGACCAGATGATGGATTATGATGAAACTAATCTACTCTGATTTTTTTGGCAATTTTTAGACACTAAATGAACTTATAGTGAATTAAACATGCAGACAGGGTGATTTTCACTAATATATTTTTAATAAATAACAAATCACATTATTTTCAGGAAATAAAATTATCCTAGATAGTTCTAATGATAAGGGATCTAGGAAAATTGACAAACCTTAATTTCAATGTGAGATGAACATATTAAAATTAGAAAAAGAAAATCACTAAACAATTTATTCAGGCTCGATATGTGTGCAAATGACATGAAATTTTTATACAATGTTGAGTTCACTATCCTAGAGCTACTGTGAATTTTTGTGAATTTTTAGAATCACAGAAAATTAATTATAAATTGGAAGGTCTCACTGGGCAAAATAGTACACAAATCAACTAATTAATTCATTGAAAATTCTACTATAATTACAAAAATGTGACAAGTGGCACAACAGATAGAGGACAAGTTGCTCAACAAATTGCAATTTTTGGAACTTAAAAATGATGTAAAATACGACCTAGGGATGCGTGCAAAGACAGGGGTGTATTTGCAATACAAGAAAACAAAATTACATAAAGGAAATATGTTGACTGGGACTTAAATGCAATTACCTATAATGCTGGGGAAAGAGGTGCAAATTCTCCACAGGCACATGCTCCTCATGTGTGGTCTGCTTCACAGGGACATTTTTTGTAATTTCAAAAATTCCCGAGGGCCTTTGTGTAAAATTCCCTGGCCGCACGTGCTCCTCACGTGTCGGCCTAGGCTCGGGCGGCGTACGAGGCTCGGGGCTCGGCTCGGGTGCTCCTGGAGGTTCGGTTGGAGGCTCGGCTTAGCCTCGGGTGGTCTGAGCCTAGGGTCGGGGAAGAGGCTTGGACCAAGGGATGCGTGGCGTGCTGCAGACCCTTGGATCAAGCTCGATCCAACGGGTGGCGGTGAAGATGTGTGGCGAGATCTCATGCCGTCAGATCTAAGTTGATCCAACGGCTCTCGGCTGCTGCAGAGGTGGGACACGTGGCTCGCTAAGTGCCGTTAGATCTGGAAGGATCCAATGGTACCAGTGAGGGTCGGCTGAGTGGCGACGTGGCCTGACTTCAACCGTTCGATCGAAGTGATCGAACGACAGCAGGGGATTCTCCTCAGATGGTCATCCACGGCCTGCGGAGGAGATGGCGGGGCTCCAGCGACTAGGCCTACGCTCCGCCCATCCCTCCTCGTGTCGATGAAGCTCTCCGGGGTGTCGGAGATATCCCAGTAGCAGCGTGGCGATGCAGCGAAGGTGATGGTGGTCTCAGGAGCTGGACAAGGCCATCGGAGCTCGCTGGTGACGAAGCTCGAGGATGACTCCGGTGAAGTTCCGGCCAATGCGCAAGATGGTCCCTGCAGATGTTAGAAGGATAGCCGAAGCATTGGGTGCACTTGTGGAGACGTAGGGATGGTCGGCGAGGCCTAAGGCGAAATAGAGGCGGTCTGGCGGTGGTGCTCCGGCCAAGTGGCGGAGCTGGAGATTGATGGAAAGTGAAATGAAGCGTTGGAGTACGTGAAGGGGTCTGCGAGGATGAGAGCTACGACGCGGAGCTCGGCGGAGTGGAATTGAGGTGAGAAGGTGGACGTGGACGGCGAATAAAATGCGTGAAATCGAAGTGAAAATAAAATAAGGATCGGAGGGAGATGGTGGTGTTCACATGGGGTTTGGAGCTCGAGTTTGAGTTCCAGATCGTCACTCGAAGGGCCGGTGAGTCCCTGAGCTCAAGCAGCTGCTCGACGGAGGAGGGCTGTGACACGGCGGTGGTCGCGGATCTCGCCGGAGAAGGCAACTGTCTTCGCTCAAGGAATCGCGCAATTACTGTCACTAATTGATCGCTCCGAGCTTGGGGTATCTCGTAGGGGTGGCGGATAGGTGTGACGATGGCCGGTGGTGGAGTATTTAAAGGGTGAAGTAGATGACCAGCCTGGTGACGGAGCGAAGTTCATGGAGGTAGTGGGGCGTAGCTGACGGTCGACGTGGGAAATGAAGTGGCTGGCGAGGATGATGGATGAGTGGGGAAGGACGTGGAGGTGATGGTGGTCGTCGACGGTGGTGGAGGCGCGGCCAAGAATAGGAAGGGGGTGCCCCTCCCGCAAGGCGGAGAACGTGGGAGAGAGGGGCGCTTGGAGGTGGAATACAAAGTCTCCACCGTTGGATCTTGTGATCCAACGGTGGTGATCAAAGCGGGATGGAGCGGTTAAGATTAGATCTGGGCGAAATGATCTGAGGGTCAGGAGCCCTCCACGTGGTACGATGGGGGCGAAGTACGTGCGAGCGGTGTGGATTGCATCAGGAGTGGCCTAATCCAAAGGTCGTGATGGCGCCAGGTGTCATGCGCAAGAGAGGGCGCTGACGAGCGGCGGGGATCAGATCGGAGGAAGATCGAAGGGATGTGATGCACAACGGGCTGAGCGGTTGAGATGGTGGGATGTAGTGCATCATCCAAGGGTGCAACAAGCACCACGTGGCGCGCTGAGGAAGAGGCGCGAACAGGCGATTGAGATGAGGCGGAGGATTTGATCTGAAGGTCAAGGTGAAAGGCGTACGTGGTCATCCAGTGGCCGTTGGATTGAAAGTGTCATCCAACGGCCGAGAGCAGAGGCGGCTTGGGCAAGGGGAGCGGGTCGCGTGGCGCAACCAGATGGTGCCACGTGGCCTGCTGTGATTGGCTAGACAAAGAAATAAGTGTAGAGAGAGGAGGGGGCCGAATTTGGAAAACTCAAAACATGAAGGTTGTAGATCTTGATGAGGTCTACAAGTTTCATGTTGAACAAAGACGGAAATGAGGTCAAATATGATGCATAAATTCAAAGATACAAATATACATACATGTAGTATACAAAGAGGCCCAAAAACCCAACTTTTTCATACGAGCTCCAAATTGGATGAAATTAGTCTCATTTTGAAGGTCTTTTAATGTGTATTATTCTAAAAGTGAGTATACCTATTTTAGAGTTGGTATGAAGGATCTATGGGTATTTTATGGTCTAGGGGTTCTAGGACTTTATTGGCTATTTTACAAGGGGATTTCTGGCCTTCTTCCCTATATTATTAACTAGGACGTACATATTATAAGGAAGAGGTTATTTTGATAAGTGGATATTTTACAAGGGATTTTGGCTTCTTATTTAAATGCAAATGGAGTGCTAAAATGCATGTTTTATGTTTGCATGCATGAATGCTAATTATGCAATATAAGTAGAAATATGCCTCTAATTACTCGGGAACAAAGCCCTATTTTCAACTTTTAGAGTGATGAATCACAGATTCATCACTTCTCTACCGTGGGATCTTTCTTCGCCGCAAAGATCTGCCAGCTGTCGTTAGATCCTGCCATACCTACACTGTTCGATCGTTGAAGGGGATCTAATCTTGCCCACAGAAGCTGAACCGTCATCACGTATCCCGGTGCTGACACGTGTCCAAGTGGCATCCCTCCACCGTAGGATTGTGCAGTCGTGGGTATTTTGCATTTCGAACCTCGCCTAGTTTTGTATTTAAATATTAAAACTCAAACTTTCCTCTACCGTTCTTTAAGTTTTGTAATATTTGCATTAAGGTCCCCAGACTTTGTTTAATTGCATATTAGTCTAGGCCACGTCACCTCACGTGAGGGTTCACGTGAGGTGGAGATTTCGTAGCATGACCCTTGGGCATATTTGTATTTCTGTTAATTCCTGAAATATTGGTATGTAGTTATATATTTTGGGATATTTTGTAAGTTAGTCCCTGGAGATTTGTTATATTACATTTTGGTCCTTGCCTGGGAACGCACATGTTGATACACGTGATTTGGGATATTTGCAAGACAACCCTTGTGGGTGTGAGTATTTGCATTCAGTCCATTAATTTCTTGCTAACGTTGTATATTTTTGAGAAATTTACACTGTGGACCTTGAACTTTCTAATAATTACAAAAATGCCTTTGCCATTAATGCAGTTTCTCTTTGTGGTTTTTATTTAATTCATGCATCTATAAATCTCTAAAAAATCCAAAACAATAACATAGTATTACTATCGCATTATATTTTTACGCATATATTTTTATAGTGCATTTTAAGGCATTTTAAGGTTTATAAAAAAATCACAAACATGCATTTTCAACCCTATTTGCATAAGAAAATCCATAAAAAATATAAAACCTTTTTGAAAAATTTCAAAAAATTATAATTTGTTTATTTTAGTGTGTTTTATATTTTGATCAAAAATCACTAAAAAATATAAAACGAAACTCGTAAGAATAGAAAAACTCTAAAAATCTTCATAAAATTTATAAAATCCACGAAAAATCCTAAAAACACAATTTTTGCTTATGAATTTTCTATATTTTATTATCTTTAATTTAAAATTATTTTGGATAATTTTTGATACTGTTTGATTTTTCATCTCCATTTTAATTTTGGATACTTATTTTATTCTTTATTTTGATTATTTTGAGTATTAAAATTACCAAAAAAAATTAATAAAAATATAGAAAATTCACAAAAATATTAGAAAAATTTAAAAAGTACAAAAACATTTTATTTGCTGTATTTCAAGTATTCTTACCTATTTTTATCTCTCTCTCATATTTCTTGTATATATATATATATATTATATAGTTTTATATCCTTTTATTAAAAATAAAAGAAAATTTAAAAATATAAAATATAAAAAGGAAATACAAAATCAGAAAATCAAAAATAAAAATATAAAAATAAAAATTCAAAATTTAAATAAAATATATATAATTAAAAATCCACAAAAGTCTCAACTTGGCTAAGTATTTGAAAAGATATTAGGTGCTAGATTTTCATCTTTCCTACTTAACACCTTTGCTTCTTGTGATCGATCCCTACTTGCTTGCCACTATACATTCGTAGTAGGGTATAATAAATTTGAACTCTTGCTCCTATTTGCTTAATTATTTGTGTATGTTAATTGTTGATCAATGAGAAGGTTTGAGTACTCGCCTTAGCGACAGTGAGCCTGAATTGTCAGGCCATTGCTTAGTGACTTCCATCTTTTCGTTTTTCAAAGGGGCACGTGCCGACGACAAATCTGGATCCAGTAATGTGATGTATCAATGCTTGAGAACTTGATTACGCTTCGGATGCACGACTACGATTAGAAGATATGGGATTATCTAACGGTGTAGGGCAGACGCGATCCGACGGTGTCAATGCGAACTGGGGTGCGACTCTAATCAGATGGTGGATAAAGGATAAGGAAGAACATGGAAGAACTCTGATGAGCCGAATGTCCCCATCCTCGATCCTCCTCTATGGTCTGATGAGGCTCCAAAATGGTCGAGGATGGTCCTGCAGGTACCGCCTATCGTCTGGAGGCATCCAAAATCATTGAGGTTCACTAGCGTCCTCGCACGGGGGCAGCGGAGTGGGGAAGCTCTAGGACCACCCTACAAGGTCCAAAATTCGCTCAAAATGGTCCTTATGTTCCAGATACTAGCAGAAAATGTCAAGAGGGTCGCGGGAAAACTGTCGCGACCCTCTAGTACGGAAAAGAAGGCAAAAATGCAGATCTTAGGCTAAAATGCGTAATCTAATGAAAAGATTATTGCTCTAAATAAACCTAGGACTAGATCTATGCTAAAAAAATGCAATATAAGATAGACCTCAGTGGCTGGAGCAACGAAGTGAAACCTTGACGGCGTCGCTAATCGCCGGAGATGGTGGAGATGCCTCCTCCTTTGCTTGGACTTAGTCCAAGTAGTTGGGGATGTGCATGTCATCCGCGTCTATCCAAATCAACCTAGAGGAGGCCGCGACTAGGGCGAATAAGTGTTCAAATTTTGAATGGAAGGAGATGGGGGGTTTTGTAGAATGTTGACGAGGCGACGAGAAGAACGAGGCGCTGTGAGTGAGGAAGTGATCCAAAGATAAAAAAATGCTTGGGCGTGTAAGATCATTGATCGAGGAAGAAAAGCTATGAAGAACGCATTGCATAAAGGTGCAAGGTGCGATCTCCAAAAATCGAAGAAATCAAGACGAAGAGATTTCCAATAGGAGCAGACCTGGGGTCATGGTGTTGACCCCTGGTCAACGAATGGCATGGCCTGATTGGGCTACGCCATATGCAAAAATACAAAAATTTAATAAAAGATTTGTAAAAATCAATTAAAAATAATAAATTATTTTACTAATTTTAGATTTGGAAGAAAAATATTTATTATTTTTTAAATTATTAAAAATAAAGTATTATAATTTTTATTTATTTTTTAGGTTTAAAATTAAAAGCTACCTTTTAAAGGCTATATAGGTATATTTGTCCATATATTTTAATCTTTTATTTTTATTTTGTATTTTTTAATTTGATTAATTGGGTTTATTATTTTATATATTTATAGCTTAATTTCGTACGCTTAAATATATTTCTTATTTTATTTTTCTGGTATGATATATACAATTAAATAAATATTTGTGTTATTTATATTGGTATATATATAGGCAATTCATCTATATATTTTATACAAGTATTTTATTTTTATGTTTTATTGAGTGTTAAATTCCTATTTTAATACATACATATATTATAAATAATATTTACAAAATTTTAAAATTATAAAATTTATAAAAATGAATAATGAATAAATTTTAATCGTAATAAGGATACAATATGCGTCCAAAACCTATCTTTCAAATCGTAACTCCAAAAACTAAAAAACCACCCTTACTAAATAACTTATTAAAAATTATATACAATTAAATTTGATTTTTATATATTTTGAGTTTTTATTTGAGAGATATGGGTATAGGAAGTTGGGGTTTTGAAATCTTATTCTGATCATAACTTTTTATCTGTATACTGTTTTTGCATGAAATTAAATTTGTATTTTTCTATATATTATTACTACAACTTTCGTGTTCAAAGTTTCTTTATTTGAAGTTAAAAAGTGGAAATAGAAATAGGTCCCAAAAATGAATAAAATAAAAGGGATTTTTGATTGTATTTTAGCCCCTTGTCTCCCCTACTTTATTCCTGGTCGAACTAGTCATCGAGATGCTTAGGTCTCGGGGTTTCGGGTCATAAAATATTTTCAATATTTTATTCTTTCTCTTTTCTTTTCTTTATTCTCTAATTTTGGCTTTAAAAATCGTATTTTATACACTATTCACACAATGATGCAGGAATAATAAATTCATGAATTAATGGTATTTACACGCAGTTACTAGAGTTTTTAAGGCCAAAATGATAGAATAATGATGATGAAATGGAGATTCATCAACACTGGCAGTTGACAGAGGTGGTGGAAGCACCCGAGTCCTTGCCCAAATCCGCCGAAGAAGTGGTGGGGAGGAGGCCGTCACCCTCCAATATCTACAACACATGAGATGAGGATGCGAAGATTGATTAAAGGGGTTCAAAATGGAAGATGAAGACAGGGAGGGGGCGTGCTTTTGTACATGTGACCGAGATAAGGGGAATATCGAGGGATAATAAGAGATGCAGTGATGCATGACCCGATGTGATGCTTGGGAGTTTATCACCAATAAACGAGGAGCAAAATCCGAAGATTCGATCTAAAGAGTTGCAAGGAGCAGTCTAAAAAATTCGAGAAACAAGCCTAGGAAGCAAGTCTTACAACCACATGAGGATGGCGGTGTAGTTGACCGAGGTCAATTGGCACTGCGCCCTGGTTGGTCCACATGGACCAACCAAGAAAAATCTCATGGAAAAAAATAAATATAAAATCAGTATAAAACAATAAACGAATCCATTAATTTTAGGATATAAAATTTAAAATATTTATTATTTTATGTAGAATTTATTACGAATTTCATTTATTTTTTAGGGCTTATCAATTTTGATTTACTTTTTAGGGGTCTAATATAATTATATTCATATATATATTTAAGTCTATTATTTTTTGCATTTTTTATTTTTATTAATTGAATTTATTATTTTATATATTCATAACTTATTTTTAGATACTTAAATATATTTTTATTATATTTTTTAATGTAATATATACATTTAATTAAATAGGTGTATTAATTCTATAGGTGTAGGTATTTGATCTATGTATTTTATTTACATAATTTATTTTAATATTTTCTTTATTGTTTTCTTATTATTTTAAAATGTGCATATATTACAAATAATATTTACAAAATTATAAAAATATAAATTATAAATTAATAATAAATAAAATGATTATTTTAATCGTTATAGTGATTTTGATATATTTTGAGTTTTTATATGAGAGAGATGGGTGTGGGAAGTTTAGATTTTGGAATCTTATTTTGACTGTATTTTTTCTCTATATATTATTTTTGCGTAAACTCAAATTTGTAATTTTCTATATTTTATTATCGACTACATTCATGTTGAAAGTTTATTTATTTAAGGTATAAAAAGTGAAACTAAAAATAGGTCCCAAAAAAGAATAAATAATGAATTATTAAAAGGAATTTTTATTGTATTTTGGGCCATTATATTTTCCTACTTTATTCCATTTCGACTTAGTCATCGAGATCCCTAGGTCTGGAGATTTCAGGTCATAAAATATCTTCGATATTTTATGCTTTTTCTTTGTTTTTCTTTATTCTATAATTTCGACATTAAAAATTGTATTTTATACACATTTTGTACAATAATGCATGAATGCTAAAATGCATGAATTAAGGGTATTTATACACATTTAATAGGATTTCTAAGGACAAAATGATAGAATAAATATGATGAAATGGTGATTCATCAGAGATTCAAAGGGAGTTGAAAGATATCTTTCGACGGCCACACTTGTCTTTCAGTAAAGGTACCTCCCAGTTTGAAACTCTATCCGAGTTTACTACTTTCACCTTAACAAGAACGAAGTGAACTACATCTTGAACCCCAAACCTTATTGTTAAAGTTTATAGTAGATATAAAAAAGTGTTGTTCATAATACAATCTTTAGGGTTGGTGATCTTAAATGTCATGCACCCTTATCCTGTTTTATGATTGTATTAAGGAAAGACCATCTTCCTTTAACTACGGTTCACTGTAACACTCATATAGGTGTCATTCTTTAATAATACACTACTAACATCCTACCGAAAAGCTTGAAACAATTCAAAGACTACGGTATTCCTAAACTTGCAGCTTAAATGGCACTCAGGCTTACGGGGATAAGACACTCATGCATAAGCATTAAGATAAGAGTGCCAACCAGTTCTCCAAATAGCTTGTTATTACTACATTGAATATACTTTGTGGAATCTCCACTCAGATATGTTGAATTTCTACTATAGAGAAACTCCCAATGTGTCTCACTCCCATCCCAAGTCTAAACTTAAGGACTAAAGATATATAAAGTACCTTAGTCAACTGATCTGCCGTATTGTTATTGGATCCAATAAAAACCAACACTTCTCAAGACACAAAATCATTTAACGTTTTAAGTCTGATTTGTATGTGTCTCCTTGTTTTCTGATTAAGCTTTGAACGCCTGATACCAAGATCGCAACAACTAGATAACCTACCATTGGAGTTTTAGAAGGAAGTTTCCTTATCCACTCAACCTCAATTCTAGTGGTGTCTAAAGTACACAGCTTAGCTTCAAAGTTAGCCCGATCTAGAATGGTCTGCTTCACAGACCACCAAGAGACTGCACTTCTTACATAGGTAAAGACATACCCAGTAACACCATTACTTCTAGACTCCTCTATTTTCCTTAGCCAACGTGCATCATCATATTCTTCTAATATAGATGGTTTACCATAATGCAAACTTAGGGAAATAGTTCCCTTCAAGTACTTCAGCTCAGATACTCCACTCTTGTTCTTAAACAAAATTTTGTATGAATCAAAAGGAGTGCTTATAGATTTGCAATCTTGATATCCAAAATTTTCAAGTACCTTCTCAAAATAGTGATATTTAGAAACTACAATCCCATCAACTGACCTTGTCAGTTTGAGACCTAAGATCACATCACCAACACCCATGTCCTTGTTCTAAAACTTGCTTCTTAATAATACTTTAATCTCATTATTAATCCTCTCTTGTGACCCAAACAACAATATGTCATCAACATACATGCACAAAACAATACACTTATCACCTTTCACCTTGAAATAAATACATTTTTTAAATTCATGAACCTTAAAGCCACATGACAAAATAGTTTTATCAATTTTTTCATGCCACTACTTTTGTGCTTGTTTCAATCTGTAAAGGAGTTTAACAAGCCTGCAAAATTTTCCCTCATTCTCAGGAGTCACAAGCCCATCTGGTTGATCGATCTCCTCCTCAAGATCGCCATGCAAGAATGCGGTATTCACATCCATATGGTGGATTGAGAGATCATATACACATGCCAATGTTATGAGCATATGGATTGTGGTTATCCTAGTTACAGGGGAATATGTATCAAAATAATCGATACCTTCCTTTTGCCTAAAGCCCTAAGCGACTAATATGGCTTTATACTTTTCAATAGATCCGTCAGACCTAAGATTTACATTAAACACCCATTTGTACCCAACGGTAGAGCACCCTTTGGATAAATCAACCAGTTCCCAAGTTCCATTTGCTATAATTCAATCCATCTCAGATTTGATGGCTTCCTTCCATTGTATGTCCTTAGATGGAGCCATGGCTTCCTTGTAACTTGGTGGATCACACTCAATATGGTAGACAACAAAGTCACTATCCAGATCCCTTGCAATCTTTGATCGTTTGCACATCGTTGACTCATTTTCTTTTGAAAGGTCATTAGGTTCGGGTTGAGTCTCAACCCCTACATTCGTGATCCTTTCCTCTTGATTTGGAATAAATCTTGATGTTGAGGAAATATCATTGGTTAGATTTTGAGGAATCTCAATCTTCATAGGTAAGACCTCCTTAAAGAATGTAGCATCATACAGTTCAACTATAGTGTTGATATCTATGTCTGGTATCTCAGATCGAATTACCAAGAACATATATGCATAGATATTTTCTAGATAACCTAAGAAGATCGCATCAATAATTCACTGGGTCTAAAACCTTAACGAGACATCTCCATACTTTGAGATAACTTAAGCTTGGTTTCCTATTTTTCTAAAATTCAATAGGACACTTTTCTATATGTCTTATAGGGACCATATTAAAAATATGGCAAGTTGTATTCAAGGCATCACCCCACATATAAACTGGAAGTCCAGAACGATGTAGGAGAGCATTGATCATGTCTGTTAAGGTTCTATTTTTCCATTCTACTATCTAATTTGATTGTAGTGAATATGGAGCAGTAACTTTATGAACTATGTCAAACAACATGCATTATTCACTAACAAGTTCGAAGTATATTAACCTACTCTATCTGACCTAAGGCGTTTAAGGACTTTTCTTGTTTGTATCTGAGCCTCATTCTTAAATATAAGATATTTCTCTAAATCTTTGTCATTAGTTTTCATTAGAGAGACATAGTAGTATCTACTGCCATTATATATAAAGATGATAAAATATTTCTTATTGTTTATGATCAACACACACTATTAAACTCACAGATATCCGTGTGCACTAAATCCAAGATATCACTATCTTTAGAGACATAATAAAAAAATTCCTAAGTGTCTTATCTTGCACAAAATTTTCACATTTTTGAGTTTATAAATATTGTGTTTAGGGATAGACACTAAATTCATCATTCATTTAATTGAATTTAAGTATACATGTCCCAATCTAACATGTCATACATCACAAGATTCTAAATTATTAACAAAATGAGACTAATGAATATGTGATTCATCACTCTAAAAGTTGAAAATAGAGCTTTGTTCCTGAGTAATTAGTTGCACTTTATCACTTATATTGCATAATTATCACTCATGCACGTGTAAATAATATCTGCATTTTAACATTCACATTTTCATTAAATAAGGAGCCAAATTCATTTGTAAATATTCATCTGTATACTATATAAAATAACATATTTGTATATATTTTATACTTACTCGGAATCCAATAAAATTAGATCTTTAATGTATATATTACTAACACTAACAAAGGAAAAATATAAAAATACTAACTTGTTAAATTGACCAATAAAACCCATATCCAAGTTTGAGACTTTGAACCTTGGAACATGCATATCCCTCTTATACAATGTCCGATTTAGGTTTACTCACTTTTGAAAGAATATATATTTAAAGACCTTTAAAACAAGACTAATTTCATAGAAATCAGAGATCGTATGTAAAACTTGGGTTCTGGGCACCTATTGTATATTGTACATATTGACGAAAATACCCTTCATTTTTATCTTTTTATTTTCTTAAATATTAAAATCTAAAAATATATATTAAGTTACACATATTTCTTTCATATTTTTTCTAACTTTATTTTGATTTTTATATTATTTAAAAATAACAAAAAATTGTAAAAGATAAAAATATGGTGTTTTATATCTATAAGATACCACCCAAAAATATTTTTGTATAGATGACTTCCTTTGATTTTTGGTCCTTCATGGTCCTTCACAGAAGTTGTAGATCTGGTCAAGACGAGCAAATTTATAGGTGACTACTTTTGAATTTGACCCCTTTTTATTTCTTTTTGATATTTCTTTACATTTAATATTTGAATTTTCTGGGAGGGGCACGTATCACCCCTTTTTTATTTTTGGATTTTATTATTATTATTATATATTTTAATTAATTATTTTTTTACATATTATTTTATTTTCATTTTTCAAATATTTTCTTCTACCTTTATTTTCTCTTCATTATTTTAATAGCCTTCTTATTTTATTTATTATTTTACTTCTTTATTTGTTCCCTACTCCAAGTCTCCAGTTCCTCCACTTTCTCAACTTATTTTCTAACTCCCTCCTCCTCCTTTTTATTCTCTTCCCCTCTATAATTTTTCGTCATCCGTCGATTTGAGAGAAGAGAGGTCAAGCCCATTTAACCTCCTGGTGGCAGCTGAAGGAGACAAGTTGAGCAACGAGAACCTTTTAAGCGAGATCTATGATACCACGTTGCTGTGTTGCAAGCTTCCAATCAAGCTTGCTCAGCTTCGGGGTGCATCCACCACGCCGCTCGAGATGTGCAACATAGCTCCTCCAAAATCCGACGATCCTCACAGGTAAATATTCTATCCTATCTTCAAAATTCATTTTATCTAACACATTTTTTTTTCTTATAGTTCATATCATAATCATCAAATTTCATCATCCATCACCATCATATTTATTCCCTAAATCCACCTATATTTTTAATCATCCATGATACTGATGAATCTGCGATTCATCACTCTAAAAGTTGAAAATAGAGCTTTTTTCCCGAGTAATTACAGGCATATTTCTACTTATATTGTATAATTAGCATTCATGCATGTATTGATAATATCTACATTTTAGCATTCATATGGCATTAAATAAGAAGCCCAATTTCACTTGTATATTAGATAAAATACCTTATATGTATATATTTTATACTAACTCTGAATCCAATAAAATCAACTCTATTGTGTTTATATGACTAACACTAATTAAAGAAAAATATCAAAAAAATACTAACTTGTAAAATTACCCAATAAAACCCCAACCCAAGTTTGAAAGCATGAACCTTAAAATGTGCATATCTCTCTCATACAGCCTCCGAATTAGGTCTACTACTCAATTTTAAAGTAATATTCATTAAAAGACCTTCGAAACAAGACCAATTTCATTAAAATCGGAGCTCGTATGCAAAACTTGGATTTTGGGCCCCTTTTGTATATTGTACAGATTGACCGTTTTGCCCATGTATTTTATCATTTTATTTTCTTCATTATTAAAAATCCAAAAAAATAGATTAAATTGTAAATATTCTTCAATATTTTCTCTACTTTTATTTTAATTTTTCCCTCTTTTAAAAATGACAAAAAAATTACAAAAGATAAAATGTGGTATTTTATATCTATAAGGTACCACCCAAACAGGTCTTACCCATATAGGTGGATCCTCGAGGGTCCGTATACAACACTTGTATATGAAGTCTACATTAGACTTTTATTGTTAACATCCATCTATCCATGCTATGATCTTCAGAAGCTTCATCACATGAAGTTCAATCATTGTCAGATTTCTCTGACACATGGAATCCATCCTCAAACTCATTTGAAGAGGTATTATGCTTCATCTTTAATTGTCCCTTTAGTTTCCAATTTCAGGAGCCTCATTATATTCTTAAGATTAAATGAGTTTCTACACTTCATTTTCATCTTAATTCTCAAGAGTCTCAACCTCCAAGAATCACATTCTCAGAGATAAGATATTTTAAGAATCTCAAGGTCATAAAGTAGGTATCCAATACTATCCTTTATTTTCCTAATGAAGCAGCACTTCTCAAGTGCTCAATTCCAGCTTACATGCATGGAATTATATGTAGTCTCTACTACATATATACCTGGATACTAAGAGGAATTTATGCTAAAAATTCATCATTGATTGAAGCATGTCACACATGATCCAATTGTATCTCCCTACAACTCTATTGAGTTTAGGTTCATTAGGAGGAGTGAGATAGGAATGATATTCCTTTCTCCATAAGGTATACCATGAATTCATCTAATAGGTACTGATTACCTAGATTAGACCAAATTCATTTTTTTTATCTTCCTTCGGACTTTGATTCCAAACCAAAATTATGAAATCTTTGAACATTTCAAAGGTTTCTTTAGGTGAAGAGAAGAAATCTCATATCATACATAATGATCAATAGATATCACATATCCATAATGTTTACTATGATATAGATGATCCGCACACATCAATATGTATGAGATCCTGAATACCTTGACATCTTACACCTTTCCCAAAGAAGGGTGTATTGGACATTTTTCTTTGAATACAATATCCATAAGTATGTAAGTTTTGAAATTTTAGACATTCTAAAGTTTCATCTCTTACTAGTCTATTGATCAAATCAATAGACTGTCCAAGGCTTGATGCTCGATCATTGTCAAATGATCTTCATCCTCCTATTTATCTTAACGTTCAATTTCAGCATTTAGAAATGTTAATGAACCATTCATTAATTTTCTAATTTAGTGGAGTCCACTAGATTTTAGATTACTTTCTGAAATATCTTCATCATAACTCTTTATGATAGGTCCATTCCAGAATTCATGTTTATTTCCAACATTTAGAAACAAACAATGAGTGTATTCTAATGTCTAGGTCATAGAGACATTCTCTAAGACTAAGGGATCTCCCACTGAAATTACGAAGTCTATTGATCCAATGGAAATTGTTGCAACAATTGCATCAATGTCCATCCGGGTAACTATAAACCTTAAGATCAAATTTTTTCAGTCTTCTAAAACATATGCAACCCATTGCAAGTGATGTTAGAAGATTGAGATACAATTATTAGACTTTATCTTATTCAATAAGTAAGTCAATATCAATGATTTATGTAGATTATTCTGATGCTCCATCCGAGTCCTTCTCTAAGGATTCTAGATAGACTTGATAGTCGTACTATCAACACATCAATTTATTGCAGTGTTGGCATTCATCCAACTCTTCGGATGTCATATGGAAGTCACAGAGGTACAGTCAATTCTTTGACTACACTTATTACTTGGGTCCAACCCATGCTTCCACTGCGCTCCCTTTATCTATGAGCAACGATTGCTTAAGACTAAGGATCTCTTATGTTAAATTCAAAAGAATTCAATGTAAGATCATTTCAACATTTATACATGCTTCATTAAATTCATACAATATGAATACTATTAAGCTTCATGAATGACTAGAGTATAGATAGTAGAATAATGACACTCATCATCTACATCCATCTAAACTCTTAAAACACAGGTTCAGGTAGGTACTCAAACAATTTGAATACATCATATCTTATAGAGCCACCATTCTGCATGATGCAGTGAACCATCTCATTCATGTTAAATGTCAAGAGCACATATGTATGACAGAAAATCTTCATTAATTTTATAAGGATTATTTGACAATTGCGATCATCATCGACATGTCACTTCCAAAGTACATCCGATGAGAGATCAAGACTATAGAGACAGACAAACCCTACGGTTGTAGTCCTATTATCTATTTAATTGTCATTCCTCAATATTATGTGGAAACTTGCACATTGCAACCACATAAATTATGTGTCCAACTGCAAGTACAATATCTGGATCATGAATCCAATCCATGATATTTTACTGGTTATTATTGAGTATAACATTGAGTGGGTTTAATGAAGAATTATCTGAAATAAGAAATTTGCATAAATTTATATAAATATATATACACACATTTTACTTTGATTTAAGAATTTTTATATCAAAGTTGTCTTTCCTTGTCAACACTGAAAGTTCGTTCCCTTAATCACTTTCTATGTAAGAGATAAACTTACCATTATATCTCAGCAAGATCTGGGATCTCCTTCCTTATCTTTGTTACATCCAAATAATATGAGAATCTGCAACTCGAATAAAAAGAAGCGGGAACACATTCCGCCTTGCAAGTTCAACTTGCATTTCCCAATTCGATCTTTAATACCCGGGCCCACCACCCCTAAGGCGATGTTGACCCATCATTAATTGAACCAACCGTCAACATGAATAGTATTCGCTATGCGCAATCCGATATCACCCCAATAATATGAGGATCCGATATTGGGGTCACTACGCATACGGTCTTACTCTTTCAAGAAGTAAAGAGCCCGATCCAGATGCGCTTGAATACAGGAGCTGTCACTTCGGACAGGCATCTGCCATATACAATCCCTGGCGACGGAACCCTTCGCCTTGACAGGAGACCATGGATGTCACTTATGTGATCCTCCACCTCATATTCAAATTTTAATTAATTATCATGAATCACATTCATATAATTAATTCTTCCAATGGAAATTATAACTCTATTCATAATAGAGTGTCCCAATTGGACATAATATCAATTTAATCATATTAAATTAATTATCAATCCAATTCAATCAATCAAACTTGATTATTTTACTTGAATATATATATGGTAATATCTCAAAATACATGTTAATTCGAATTTTAATAATTAGAAAATACACCTTGATTTTCTCTGGCATTATACAGTCCCTACCCGCTGTCATGGCCAGTACCGACGAGAGTGGGACGGACCACATACGTTGCAACACACAACCCCAATGCTCTCCAACTAGACACCATGTCCACCTCGGGAAAGCATAATGCTAGATATATCAATTTGTACTTGAGATGATCATCGGTTTTTGAACCGAAATTATACCATATAGTAATAATCAAAACATTTTTTATTATAAGGCAATTTGCTACACAAATTCCCAATACTATTCAAGCATCAAGTTTGAAGATTGTGTTTCCAATTATGATTTAGATCACAATCAATCAATTAATTGGTTGAGGCCAAGTCAATTAGGTAAATAATCATCTTCCAATATTTCACAAATATTTTTCAAGATTATTTCACGAAATTAACAATTAATTTCACTAATTGACAATCACTTGGTTCTAGATTAGGACTGCAATTTTAGTAGTGATCCCTACTCACTAAAATTAACATATCTCAATCAATTTAAATCCAAATTAGACAAAATCAATTGTCAAAGATTGCTAACTTGATTTAGGACAGAAGAAAAGTGATGTTTCACGCATTTCGAGGCATATTATAACAGTAATTAAATCTTTAATCATGTTAAAATCTACTATTCCCGCAACAGTGCATACATGTTCATTAAAACAACCATATCTAGAGTATATGAAATCCGATTTACATAAACTCAGATCCTATGGTTTCCTTATTTAATGGGAAATAAAATCCAAGTAAATAATTTGTGCTTAAACATTTTAAACATGGCCGAAATTATTTACTAAACAGATCTGCAAAATCAAATGCGATAAAACTTTCGCGACCTTAACGAACCCAAGTCGTCCTCGGTATTTCGAATCATATTCAAAAACCATCAACGTGGCTCTGATACCACTTGAAGGATATGGAATTTATCCTCAAGCGCATCACGGATGCATGATCATCATATCGGATACGACGAAGAACGACTAGTCGCACTAGTTGTTCGGTGCAGCGGAATTTGAAATTTTTTATTCGATGAAACCACGTGATCCGAGAACGATTCTCAGATCGTTTCATCTATAACCATAACAAGTATAATGCAATACCTCTTGAAGCATGGTTGATCAAGTCTCTAATAGAAGAGACCTCCTGTCTCAAGTCCAATCATCGACGAGACCGCTTGCAAGCACGGGGATGAACCGTGTTATCCTCGCGATCCAAGAAGTTGATACAAGCGTAGTTGCTCCTGATCTCGTCGCATGAGATCGAACGTCTCCTTCGTGAGTGCAGCACTCCAAGAAGACGGAGAATCGAAGAACGTCGAAGCGGCAGCCGCGGTGGCGAAGGCGACGACGATTCTCTCCTCTAGGGTTTGGTGGACGACCATCAAGTAGAGGGAGAAAGAGTTGGCGTGTATGGAGAAGAAGGGAAGAGAGAGAGCCACCAATATTCTATGTAAATAGAGAGCATGGTATGCCTCTCTATTTATAGGGTTTTGGGATCCATGGATCTCAATCCATGGGATATATAAAATCAATGGGTGAGATTGATTTATGTCAATCCAATGGCTAAGATTGTTGTTAGTAAAATCAACAAATTTAGATCAAAATATATTTGACAAAATCAAATACAAATTAATCCAAAATTACACCAAATAAATAAGGAGAGAATATACATGGAGATTACATCTCCATGTACATTCCATATGGACGACCACCCATTCCTATTTGGAATTGGGTGCCGCCCAAGCTTTCCATAAGGAGAGCAATCTCAAGATATGTCATGAGATTGCATATCTCCATTGAAATCTCTTTATTTATTTCCAACAACTTTTGTTGGGTTTTATTCATCAAAAATAATTCACAATTATTTTTGAGAATAATGCAATCTTGCCATGGAAAAATTGTGAATCATATTCACAACCCAAAACAACATATAATTTACATTGTTAATTAATTACACAATGTGTATCCAATACACATAATAATAAATCAACACAAATAAATTATAATTATCTCTCTCTAATACATTATAAATCACATTTATAATATATTATGAATAATTGGATATTTCTATCCACATTATTCTTATCCATAATAATTAAATCACATTTAATTATATTGGATAATTTCTTCATACGCTAAGATGATTAAATCACATTTAATCATGATTTCTTCATTGCTTAGATATCATGGAATTATTCTCGAACCCTTCAAGAATAATGCAATCTCTCCGCAGATACTTTGAGATAAGGACAGGGCGATTGTATTGTTCCACGTATAGTGACTTGGATATTGAGATCATATCCCAAATCCAGATCGTGGGCCTCCCATAGATGCTTGATTAAATCAAGACCGCAAATCTAATCTTCTCATTGTATCTGAATCACATTCAGATCAATGTCCAACATTTGGACTAAGATCAGATTACTTTTCTACCGAGAGGAGTCACTAAAATCCAGACTCGTTTCATCACTCCCTAGGATTTGAAGTGTAATGGTTATACAATCGTCTATGATCACATCACCCTCAGGTATTCCCAATACCTGTACATCCTGCATACAAGAAGACTCAGAATAAACCCGAAGTATTAGATCAACTTTACACTGTCTACTTCATGGTTTTATCAGTAAGTTTCTCATTCGATCATTGGGAGTCGGTACCGATCATATACTTTCCAAAAGCATATATCATACCTAGGTCTTGATCATATACTTTCCAAAAATATATATCAAACCTACAAATTCGGTCAAGCTTCCAAAGCGAGACGACCATGCGCATGGAATTTGATTCTTCCCACTATCTCATGAGTGAGCTCATGTCTTCCGATTCAGTAACTGAACTTGTATGATCCATTTGAGAGATCGTATTACTCATATGCCCTTATATGCACACCAGCGCGCCGGTGTATAGACCTTGGTTAGATCATCAACCTATTGGTCTGCCAAATATACATACTCAGACATATAGTAACACATCTGTCTCCGGTCAGAGGATGTGTGCCTATATCATGACAGCTTACGATATAGGACTTTGGTTATCTCAATCTCGTTAAGTAAACTCTTTGACCTAACTAATCTGACACCTCCGAATCTCTATTCCTATGCAGAGGACCTGCATCAAAGAGGTCGGTCAGATATCAGCCTAAAGAGATAAGGATTGCCATCTCCTACTGATAGCCGCTCCCGCTACCCTTGTTAATTCGAGCAAATTAATGTCTAAATTATTTGTAAAGGTTCGTTGCAGTCGGATAACGAGAGGGAATATCAAAAACAACTTTTAATTTAGTAAGTCAATTTCGAGTGGCAATTTTTTTTTACTTGGTGAAGTCTAAGGTCGAATTCAGGGAGGCATATGTCTCCTTAGGTGAATTTCTAGCAAAGTCCAAGTGTGTGATTTTCGGGGAATAATTTTTTTTCTTTTTCTAATTTCTATGCAATACACATGCAAAAATCAAGCCATTTTAGATGTTTAATCAGAAATATTTTCAAATGAAGTCCAAAAATGATGAAAATTGGCCAGATGATGAAATATGATAAAATTCAGATACCCTAATTTTTGGAATTTTCTGACACTAGATGAATTTACTGTGAATTTAAAACGAATGCAAGGTGATTTTCTAATTTAATTTTAATAAATATCAAATCACAAAATTTTGGGGAACTAAAATTATCCTAGATAGATCTAATGATGAGGAATCCAGGAAAATTGTCAGACCTTAATTTTAATGTGAAATGAACCTATTAAAAATGAATTAAGGAAATCATAAATTAATTTATTTAGGCCTCGAAATGTGTGTAAATGTGATGGAATTTTTATGCCATGTTAAATTAACTATCCTAGAGCTACTGTGATTTTTTGGAAATTTTTGGAGTTACAGAGAATTAACTATTAATTAAAATGTCCAATTAGGCAAAATATCGTAGAAATAAACCAATTAATGAATTAAAAATTCCATTGCTATCATAAAAATTTGACAAGTGTCACAACAGATAAAGGACAAGTTACACTTCAACATGCAATTTTTGGAATTTAAAAATGATGCAAGATGAATACCAAGGTATGTGTGCAAAGACAGGGGTGTAATCGCAATACAAAAAAATTAAAATTACATAAAAATAAATATGCTGACAGGGACTTATATGCAATTACCTAGAATGCTGGGGGATGGAATGCAATTTCTCCACGACTACACGTGCTCCTCACGTGAGGGTGCTTCACAGGGTCTGATTTGCAATATCTGAAAGTTCCAGGGGCTTTTGTGCAATTTACCCAGGCGCACGTACTGCTCACGTGGGGCTCCTAGGTTCGGGTGGCGTCGGCGGCTCGGGACGAGGCTTGAGCTCCCTGGAGGTCTGGAGGGAGGCTCGACGAAGCTTCGGGTGGTCCGAGCCTAGAGGTCGGGGAAGAGGCTCGGACCCGATGTCGTGGCGTGATGGGAACCGTTGGATCAAGGTTGATCAAACGACTGTCGGTGGCTGGCGCGTCGATGATCAACAACCGTCAGATCTATAATGATCCAACGGTGGATGACGCTCGCTAAAGATGGCGACATGGCGTGCTCACAACCGTGCGATCCCGGTGAAGATCGACGATCGCTGTGGCTCAGGCTGATGTCGACGTGGCTGACTAGTGACCGCTGGATCTAGATGGATCCAACAGTGATGTGCTGCTCCGGTTGTGTACGACGTGGATGGCGCAGAACCGTTCGATCAAGATGATCGAGCGGCGACTGTTCTTCATCCTCAACGGTCCTCCGCCACCTACGGAGGAGTTGGCGTGTCTTCGGCGAAGCGGGCTTGGCTGCGCCCGATCCTCCTTGCGTCGATGAAGCTCTCCGGGGGCTCGGAGATATCCCGGAAGATGCACGGCGGTGCGGCGAAGCTCCAGGTGCCTTCAGGAGTGGAAGAGGGGTGCTAGAGCTGTTAGACATGTGAGCCCACGGCGAGCCATTATGCAATAAATGTTATTGCGAATATCATTCCCTGATCTGAAATGAAGAATAAATAATTTGCATAATAGGTCCCTCTGTACAATTAGGGTTATGTACCATGGCTATCTTAATGATCATACAGCTGTTGATTCAATTATTGAATCATAGAGGCTGGTGCTTGGATGAATATCTAAAGAGTTAGATTGAGGACTCATCAAGCACCGTCAAATGATTATTAAGATGTGATCTCCAGCCTGAGTAGGAGATGGCAATCCTTTCTCACATAGGCTGATATCTGACTGACCTCTTGATGCAGGTCCTTGATGAATCTGTTATTCATCACTCCAAAAGTCAAAAATAGAGCCTTGTTCCCGAGAAAATAGAGGCATATTTCCTTTTATCTTGCATAAATAACACTCATGCATGCATCCATAATTCATGCATTTTAGCAGCTCATCTGCATTTAAATAAGAAGCCAAAAATCCCCTGTAAAATACCTCTTCATCAAAATAACTTCTTCTCCATAATATATGTATATATTCCTTAATAATATAGGGAAGATTGCTAAAAATCACCCTTGTAAAATAGCCCAAATAGCCTAAGAATCCTTGTACATTAAAACACAAATAAAGCCCTCATACAAACCCCGAATTAGGTCTACTCACTTTTAGAATACTACACATTAAAAGACCTTCAAAATGAGACTGATTTCATTGAAATTGGAGCTTGTACTAGAAACTTGGGTTTTTGGATCATTTTGTATACTACATATGTACATTTATGTATCCTTGTATTTATGTATCATATTTGACCTTATCTCCGTCTTTGGTCAACATGAAACTTGTAGATCTCATTAAGATCTACAACTTTCATGTTTTGAGTTTTTCCAAATTCGGCTTCCTCTTCTCTCTACACGTGTTTCTTTCTCCAGCCATTCACAGCAGGCCACGTGGCGCCCTCTGGTTGCGCCACGCGGCCCGCTGCCCTTCGCCTCGTCCGCCCGCAATTTCCACCGTTGGATCGCGCTTCAGATCCAACGGCCCAGGCCCGTCCATGTACATCACCACCTTCCAGCCCTCAGATCCATAACACACTTCATCTCCACCGTCCCTTAGCGCCGCGCTCTCAGCCTTCCACGTGGCGTCAGCTACGCTGCTCGATCGCGCCCCCAATCCTCTCATCACAGCCGCTCGTCTTCTAGCGAGTCTCGACCCTCAGATCGACTCCACCCTTTCATCGGGGCCATCCATTAGCGCCTCGCCCACAGTGCGCCACGCGTCACATCTTGAGCCCTTCGATCGCATTCTCAGCCCTTTCATCTGAGCCGTTAGCTCCCCAATAATCTCAACCGACCGATCGATCGCCAAGGACTGATCAGGACCGCCCGCCCGCGCCTCTGCCCCATCACGCCAAGTGTCGGCTTCCTGACCCTTAGATAGCGTCGCCTTGACCTGATCTTAGCCGCTCGCTCGCACTTCGCCCAGCTCACCCCACATGGCGCCATCACGACCTCAGATCATCTCGCCTTGATCTAATCCTAGACGTTCCTTTGCGCTTCGATCTGGCCGTTGGATCACAAGATCCAACGGCCAGGGCCTCGTCTCCTACCTCTGGCAACCCTCTCTCCCACGATCTCCGCCTTGCGGGAGGGGCTGCCCCTTCCTATTCTTGGCCGCACTCTAGCCACCTTCTTCGACCACCATCACCTCCACGTTCATCGCCACTCGTCCCTCATCCTCGCCAGCTACCCCACTCGTCGCCACTTCCACCATAGATGCTCCACTACCTCCATAAACTTCGCCCCATCACCAGCCCTGCCGAGACCTCCATCCTATAAATGCCCAGCCGCCGGCCACATTCAGCCCCATCCGCCACTCCAGGGAGATCACTCGAGCTCCAAGCTTCCTATTGGTGACAGCAATTGGCTGATTTGTTGAGCGACGACAGAGCTTCTTCTCCGGCGAGATCCTCGGCCCACCGCCGTGTCGCAGCCACTCCTCCGAGCAGCTGCTAGAGCTCGGGACCTTACCGACCCCTTGAGCGACGACCTGGAGCTCAAAGCTGAGCCCCAATCCCCAGGTAACCCCCTCCATTCCTCCTCCGATCTTGCTCTTCTTTTTCCTTTATCTTCTCCGATTTTATTCCACGACCACGATCATCTTCGCGCCTCGCCTTCACTCCGCCGAGCTCCGCGTCGGAGCTCTCATCCTCGCTGACCCCTCCGCACCTTCAGACGCTCCACTCCACCGTCCATCGATCTCCAGCTCCGCCACTTGGCCGGAGCAACGTCGCCTGACCACCTCACGTCGCCTTAGGCCTCGCCAACCAGCATCACGTTTCCACGAACGCACGCACGAGCTCCGGCTCTATATTTAACACTTGCAGGTGCTACTTTCATCATTGGCCGGAGCCTCGCCGGAGCTCTCCTCGAGCTTCATCGACACCGAGCTCCAGCCATCCTCCAGGGATCCAGAGACCACCGGAGGCCTCCTCGTGCTCTTCCGCTTCTTCCGATCTAGGTGGGAGCTGACTAAGCTCATCACCGGAGCTTGGCAACCGAGGCGGAGCTCGGCTGCCTTCACCGGAGCACAGGCCTCTCCTCCGCAGGCGGCGGAGGACCGTTAGAGAAGAAGAAGCAGCCACCGTTCGATCATCTGATCGAACGGTCCTCGCCTCGCCACGCGTCCCTTCGCCGCCCTCATCCTCGACAGTTGATCATCCCTCGGATCGGACGACTCTCCAGCCGCCACGCGCCTTCATCGACATCCCTTGGATCCAATCTTGATCCAAGGGTCTTCAGGCCGCCACGTCGCCCTATCCAAGCCTCGGCCCCCAAGCCTAGGCTCGGGCAACCCGAAGCTGCATCGAGGCGGGGCCGAACCTCCAGAAGACCCGAGCCTCGATCCGAGCCTCCGACGCCCTCCGAACCTAGGTCCCCCCCCCCACGTGAGGAGCACGTGCGACCTGGGTTATTTGCACAGACACCCCTGGAGCTTTCAGAAATCGCAAAAAGGTCCCTGTGAAGCAGTCACCACATGAGGAGCACGTGTTTCGTGGAGAAATTGCATAGAAGTCCTGATATTATCGGTAATTGCATTTTTGTCCCTGTCAGCATATTTGCTTATTGTAATTTTGATTTTCTGTATTGCATTTACACCCCTGTGTTTGCACGCATCCCTAGATTGCATTTTACATCATTTTGAAATTCTAAAAATTGCAAGTTGTTAGAAATCTTGTCCTCTGCCTATCAGTACACGTGTATGATTTTTGTAGGCTTATTCGAATTATTAATGAATTAATTGATGCATTGTTGACATATTTTGCCCAGTGATGCCTTTTGATTTTTAATTAATTATCTGTGCCTTCAAAAATAATCACAAATTCACAGTAGCTTAAGGACATCATTTTTAACACACCATAAAAATTTCATAGCATTTGCACACATATCGAGGCCTAAATAAATTGTTTAGTGATTTTCTTAAATTAATCATAGTAAATTCATTTCACAACAAAATTAAGTTCTGTCAATTTTCCTAGGTTCCTTCTCATTAGAACCACCTAGGATAATTTTAGTTCTTGGAAAAATTGTGATTTGATATTTATTAGAAATTAAATTCTGAAAATCACTCTGTCTGTCTATTTAATTCACAGTAAATTCATTTTAAATCGAAAAATTCCAAAAAAATTAGTGTAGGTCATTTTCATCATAAATAACTATCTGGCCAATTTTTATTATTTTTGGACTTCATTTGATACATCAATTAAATTTAACGTTAAATTGGCTAAGATTTGTCTGCATATGTCTGCATAGAAATTAAAAAAAGACCAAAAAAAATATATTCCCCGAAAATCTCACACTTGGATTTTGCTGAAACTTGACCTAAGGAGACAGTTGCCTCCCTGAGATCGACCTTGGACTTCACCAAGTAAAAAAATTTGCCGCTTGAAATTAACTCGAATCTAATTAAAGTGGTTTTTGATTAACCTCTCGTATCCGACTGCAACGAACGACATCTAATTAATTTGGACATTAATTTGCTCGAATTAACTAAGGGTGCGGGAGGGAAGTCAAAATGGCGCCGTTGCCGGGGAGGCACGGCTTAGGTTAATTCTTAGCTAATTTTTGAGTGTTTGATTTTCCTTCCTCGGGTAGTCTGACCCCCGGTTTTTCTTGTGAATATTTCTCTGTCTTTTAAATTTTCGCATTTTCTGTGTCGTTCTTTATCTGATCTCAACTTGTTTTTGTGCGAGGGACACCGGAGTCGAAGACGCTTCGAGGAACACGCATTCGAATTTGTTTGAGTGATTTGAGAGAACCTATAATCTCATTTATTTCCACATTTTGTTTCTCGCATCATTTCCAGCGGTTCCCGTTTGGGATCTCGCGTGTGTAAAGATAGTGGAACTGTGTCCCGTGTGCTGTGTGGGTGAATTGTAATTTAGCTTGCACTAGCGGCTCCTCGAGCCACTCTAGGACTTGTTTGTGCTCGTAATCAATAGGACCACACATTACACATAAAAGACGCACCTAGACCGCAGGATTTAGTTCAAATTAAACTGTTCTTCACGCTAATAGAACTGCCTGTCTAGGAGCGGCTTTTCATCGCTTGCATTTGCATGTAGAGTAAAGTTTTCAATTCTGTATTGCATCCTGCATAAAAAAGCGAAGGGATCACTGTAAGTATTCTCTACTCAGCATAAGCATCATCGATTTCAACTTGCATTGGCTTTTCTCGATTTCCCCCTCTGATTTTGTAACTTAAATTAAAAAGGAAATTGGGACTGTCCGATAGGCGTGCTTTGTGGTGGATTAATTGCAGTGGTAACTTAACTTTAATCGGGACTGCTAACAGTATTGACCAAAAAAAATATAAAATCTGAAAATTGTTTGCGGGAGATTAATCCCCGACCTTGTATTCAGGCTGAGTGAGGGTACTTGAGTGTGTGTGAACACCTTATGGCAGAGCCCAAATCCCCGCCTTCCATATCATGAGCCAACTGATCTTAGCAATTATCACGAGTGGGATATTTTTAAACTCTTTGACAAGTACCAAGTAGCCTCCGCCCTCACAGGTAGATAGGGGCGAACCAGCGGTACTCTGCGACAAGGCCTAAAAGCTTTGTCAGCCTCCGCCTCAGTGCAGGTAGATAGGGGCACGTCATTGAGTCCCCACTCCGGATAGGAGCAAAGAAAGGGAGGATCGACGGTATCTTAGGCGACAGGATAGACAGGGAAGACGCATCCGGCTCTAAGCCGACTTTCCTCTAGGCTGCGTAATCCTTGCTATTTTGGCTTGAATATCACACTTAAAAACTGCAAGATAAATTGGACTCAACTTTGAGCCCTTCACTGTGTTGAGTGTGAACCCAGGGTCTTGGATTGTTCTTGTTGCTTGCTTCAGGTAGGAGTAAAATCCTATCTTCTTCCCTCATCAAGATGAGTGATTGGGGAGATCTCGACGCACTATTCACTGATCTCTCTATGAATCCCCCAAGTAACTCGTCTTCCGCAGTCCGAGCGCACCTTGGACCACCCAGGATTCATGACCCTCTTGAGGCCTGGTTTCCTCATGCTCAGGGTGGTTACTCTCAAACCAACCCTTTTATCTCCTCCGAGATTACCGAGGAAGATCATTGCCTCGGTAATCCCTTCCTTGATTTGCCCTCTAACACCGGTCTTATTTTCCAATTCCCAGAACTAGAGGACAAGATGCCGCCAAAAGTTCCACCAGATGAGGAACAAATTAAACAGATTCTTGCCCGCCTCGCTGACGCCGAACAGAGGAATGCAGATCTCACTGCACGGATGGGACAAATCATAGCAGCAGAAGGAATCGACCGACCAATGGTCGATACCTATAACCCGGCGGAGAACGAGATTCAGAACTGGTTGGCACCCGCAGTTCCCGCCCAGGCATTTGAGTTGAAGCCCCACTTTCTTAGTCTGCTTCCGAAGTTCAACGGAAATCTTAATGAAGAACCATACACTTTCCTCCATGACTTCGAGTTGGTGTGCAACAATCTTAGCCATCCCAATGTTGGCCAAGATTATATTCGGCTGAAGGCCACCCCTTTTGCCTTAGGTGATAAGGCTGCTCATTGGCTGAAAAATTTAGGGGTGGTATGTACCACTTGGATGCAGTTCAAGGACCTTTTCTTGAAGAAGTTCTACCCTCTCAGTAGAACTAATCAGATGAGAACAAAGATCGCCAGCTTCGCTCAAGGAGCCTGCGAAACGTTCCATGAGGCTTGGGACAGGTTCAATGACTTAGTACAGAAATGCCCCTGCCACGGCATTTCAAAGGCGATCTTAGTCCAGACCTTGATCTGTGGTTTAACCCCAGAAATGCAGGGGTTAGTTAGTGCCGCCTGTGGAGGAAGCTATCTGAACAAAAATGTGCATGCTGCATGGAAGATCCTAGAGCAGATGGCAGAAACCGGCAGGTCACAGGCCACAAGTGCCTATCAGTTGTCTCCCTCAATCTTATCCAATGAGACATCTAGAAGGACTGTTGCAGATCTGACTGAGGACCTCATCCCCAGCATGGGGATGATCGCCGACAAGCTTACCATGGTCGAGCAGATCCACAAGAGAGTCGCGGAGATGGAGTCTCTTTCAAGCCTTCCCAAGAAAGTGGAGGAACTCTCTGAAAAGGTAGCTAAGATTAAGCTACCCACCCCTTCTGCACCACCTGTACCTGTACACCGAGTATATCTTGTACAGGAACAGGCACCGGGGTCTCAGAGTAGCTGGGATCAAACTTATACCCAGCCGAACCATCATGCACCCCCACCAGTGGAAACGGAATATGAGGAGCCTCCGCCTGTATACGAGATTAACGGGCTTTGGTATAGCCGGGACCCGCTAGTCCGGCAAATCGAGATGGGGAAGGATCAGGCACACCGCCCCGCACCGGTCTACCAAGAGACCAGGCCCGTCACAGTCCCGCGATACCAGTCCAGGCCAGATCATGGATACCAGCCGCAGCAGCGCACCTACCAGCAGGGGCCAGCACCATCTCACCAGCAGCAGTATCGGCATGGCCAGCAGGGCCAATATAGGACGGCATCAACACCGCAGCAAGCCCAGCCCACCGAATTGGAGTCACTCACCTTGGCAATCCAGACCCTGTCTGATAGGGTCCAACAGATACAAAATGATTACCTGGATATGAGAACCGACATCAATCGGGTTTCTCGTGCCCAAGACCAACAAATGGCGCCAAGGACCCCAATTCCCGCACAGGTTCAGGCCAATCCGAACAGCATGCACCAGGGCCAGAACTGACCTCGGGATCAGGTATATTATTCAGATAATTATCTATCTGAACATGAGATCCTTTCGTACGATAATGTTAATCATATGTCCCTCAGGAGCGGAAGGACCGTGACCATACCTGATCGGGCACGGGCACAAAAGGAAGGAACCTCCGAGAATCTACCTGAGGAGAATTCGGAGGAAGAAGAGGAGGAGCATCCCCACCACCATCCCCAACAGAAGAAGAGGACATCTGAGTCCTCGAAGCAGCATTCCTGCATCCACTTTGAGTCAGACGATACCGATGAGCCCGCACCTCCATCTGAGGAGGACCATCCAGAAAAAGCGGAAGAAGCACCACCGGTTTCGCCCAAGCATTTTCCTGTTTGTCAGAGTCCGAGTCAGAGTCTGTGTAAAAGTCCGAATCAGAGTCTTGTTCAGAACTCAGTTCCAGCAGCTAATGAAAATCTTTCAGTTCCAGAACCTGAGTTAATAATCCCTTTCCCCCAAGCTCTTAGGGGTGGAAAGAAGAAAATCAAAAAAATCCAAAAAGATGACCCTGAGATGGCTGAATTCTGCAATAAACACATCAAGGTCACAATCCCTTTTGACAAGTTCGTGGAAATAACCCCTGCATTCCAAAAATACCTTAAGGTGAGATGCACACCTACTAGGGTTAGCAGGAAGACCAAAAGCCGTGTTGAGAAACACGTTCTATCAGTAGCCACGACTTGTGCAATAAAGAACTCGTTTCCTCGGAAACGAAGAGACATGGGTGCACACTATGTAGTGAGTCATGTTGATGACATTGCGTTTGCACGCACTCTCCTGGACAATGGTTCCTCAATTAACTTAATGCCCACGGCCCTCTATGAGCGGCTTAATCTCGGACCTCTTAGGAAATCTAGAGCTATTCTGCAGTTTGCTGACAAATCCACTAAGAGGTCCCAAGGAGAGTTAAGGAATATTGTGATCAGAGTCGAGGGGCAAGAATACATGGTGGACTTTACTGTCCTGGATATGGAAACCCCTCGTAATTGGAGAGATTCCCAGATCATTTTAGGTAGGCACTTCCTCAGAACTGCGGGGGCCTTATTTGATTATAAAACTGGGAAGATTCAGTTCCAAACTCCCGACGGAGATGAGGAATTGGAGATGAAGCAGACGAGATGGCAGAGACCGGACTCCGAATCCAGCACCGAGTACTCTTCTACCGAGACAGACTGTGAATATGTAGACGTAGTTGGGCCATGGAGACAGAACCCAGCCAGCATTAATGTGTCCATCTCCTTTGAAGATGATCCAGTGCATGAGTCAGTCTGCGAGATTCTGAGGAACGAGTACAGCTCTGAACCTGCATCGCCCTACATTTTCGATGACGTAGAGGCCCAATGGGGCCTGTCAGTCCTTACATCCTTAGGACAATCGGAAGATGAGGATGACGAGTCGGACGAGGCGTTTGCCGATTGTATGGAAAATTTTGACGATCCGACTCCAGAGCCGCGCTTGGTGGCAGCTACTACAGAAAATGATCCAGCCACTTCCAACACCGAACCAGATCAGATTGAGCTAGACTTCTTAGATGACCACACTATACCTGAGCTCAAACCTCTTCCCACAACACTGAAATATGCCTTCCTTGCGGGCCAAGACAAGAAATTTCCGGTCATTATCAGTTCGCAATTGACCGAGGAGCAGGAATCTCGCTTGCTAGAGATCCTGGAGAAAAACCGCAAGGCAATAGGCTGGAGCATTTCCGATCTCCATGGGATAAATCCCGCTCTGTGTTCGCACCATATTTACTTGGAGAATGAAGCCAAACCCTCTCGTGAATTCCAACGCCGGTTGAATCCAAATTTACGAGAAGTGGTGAAAAAAGAGATAGAAAAATGGTGCGACGCGGGTTTTATTTACCCAATCTCCGACTCTAAGTGGGTGGCCCCAATCCATGTTGTCCCGAAAAAGTCGGGAATTCAGACGACCACCAATGAGGACGGAGAGGAGATCGTGACGAGAATACCTACGTCATGGCGCGTCTGTGTGGATTACAGACGCTTAAATGCCGCGACGAAGAAGGATCATTTCCCTCTACCATTCATTGATCAGATCTTAGAAAGATTAGCGGGAAAAGAATTCTTCTGCTTCCTTGATGGGTTCTCGGGCTACAATCAAGTAGCCATAGCTCCAGAGGACCAGGAAAAGACCACGTTCACATGCCCCTTTGGTACCTATGCTTTCAGGCGCATGCCCTTTGGGCTATGCAATGCTCCAGGTACTTTTCAAAGGTGCATGATTGCTGTATTCGCCGAAATGGTCGGCGAATTCCTGGAAGTCTTCATGGATGACTTCTCGGTCCACGGCGACTCTTTTGATTCCTGCCTTAGGAATCTGGACCGAGTCCTCAAAAGATGTTGTGAAGTCAATCTGGTGCTCTCCTGGGAGAAAAGTCACTTCATGGTGACGGAGGGCATAGTGTTGGGGCATGTCATCTCCAAGAGAGGAATGGAGGTTGACCCTGCCAAGGTGGACGTGATCAGACGACTCCAGCCACCAACCAACGTAAAACAGTTGCGGTCGTTCCTCGGGCATGTCGGATTTTATCGAAGATTTATCAAGGATTTTTCTAAGATTGCCCGACCGCTAACTGAGCTTTTAGGCAAAGACACGGAGTTTATTGTAGATCACAAATGTCTTGAGGCCTTTAAGCTTTTACAAGGAATGATCATGGATGCACCCATTTTACAAGCCCCAGATTGGTCTCTACCTTTTGAGATCATGACGGATGCCTCAGATTATGCTGTTGGGGCTGTATTGGGACAAAGAAGAGATGGCGTCCCATTTGCAATTCACTACGCAAGCAAAGTGCTTGATTCTGCTCAGCGTAACTATACAGCTACCGAAAAGGAAATGCTTGCGGTAGTGTTTGCCTTGGACAAATTCAGATCCCACTTAATCGGATCCAAGGTAACCGTGTTCACAGACCATACGGCACTACGATACCTGATGGAGAAGAAGGACGCGAAGGCGCGTCTTCTTCGTTGGATTTTACTTATCCAGGAGTTTGATTTGGATATCCGTGATAAACCTGGTAAGAAGAACGTAGTGGCCGATCATCTTTCTCGTCTCGAAGATCTTAATACTTCCGAGGTTTCACCAATTCGAGACTCCTTCCCTGACGAGTCGATTTTTGTTATCGACTCACTCCCGTGGTACGCCAATATCGTGAATTATCTTGTCTCCAAGAAAGTTCCCGAAGATTGGACCAAGAGCCAAATCGACCGACTAAAGTCGGACGCTAGACACTACCATTGGGAGCATCCGATCCTTTTCTTTGAAGGACCGGATTGTGTCTGGAGACGTTGTATTCCTCAGGAGGAATACCAGAGTGTCCTTTCTTTTTGCCATAGCTTAGAGGAAGGAGGACACCACTCCGGGAAGAGGACCGCATGGAAGGTACTTCAGTGTGGCTTCTACTGGCCGACTCTGTTTCGCGATGCCACCGCCTTCGCGAAGTCGTGCCCAGTTTGCCAGAGAATGGGAGGAACCGTTGGTTCCAAGGATGAGATGCCAATGCAGCCGGTCATCATTTGTGATGTCTTTGACGCCTGGGGCATCGATTTCATGGGCCCATTCCCTGTCAGCCACGGGTTTGAATACATCCTTCTTGCGGTAGACTACCTATCCAGATGGGTGGAGGCTATCCCGACCCGAGCCGCAGACAGCAGGACTGTCTGTAAATTCATCAAAGAGAACATAATCTCTAGGTTCGGGATCCCCAAAATGATGATATCAGACGGGGGTAGCCACTTTGTGAATCGGGAGGTGAAGAAACTCCTGAAGGACTACGGCATCGAACACCGTGTCGCGAGTCCTTACCACCCACAAACCAATGGTATGGCTGAGGTGTCGAATAGGGAGGTGAAAACCATATTGCAAAAGCTTGTCCGCCCGGACAGGAAGGACTGGTCTCAGATCTTGGATCAAGTCCTCTGGGCGTATAGGACGGCTTACAAGACACCGTTAGGCACCTCCCCATTCCGAATGGTATTCGGAAAGCCGTGCCATTTGCCCGCAGAGTTAGTTCACAAATCAGAATGGGCAATAAAGAAGGTCAACTGGAACACACACCTGGGTCAGAAACAGAGAGACATGGATCTGAATGAGCTTGTGGAAGTCAGAAACCGAGCATACGACAACAGTTTGGTATACAAGGACAAGGTGAAGCGTTGGCATGATAGATATATCAGACGAAAGACCTTTGTTCCTGGACAGAAGGTATGGTTGTTCAATGCTAGGCTGAAGATTTTCCAAGGCAAGTTGAAGTCTAAGTGGACGGGACCATTTGTCGTCCGTACGGTGCATGATAGTGGATGTGTCGAGATCTCAGATCTCGCAGATGATGCACCGACATTCCTAGTGAATGGGCAACTGTTGAAACACTTCGTCGAATCTAATGAGCAGTTAGTCCATGTCGAGGAGATTGTATTCATGCGCGAGACAGATACAGCAGATTCACATCAAGCCGCGTATGAGACCTTGCAGCAGTGAACTCCAGCCATCCGCAGCATCTCGAAAGATTCAGACTGATTCATCTGTATATATCATCATTCTTGTACAACCTACCCTTTCTCCCGCGACTTTAGTAACCCATCCCCGCCTCATCAGATCACTATCTTAGACTATACTTAGGATAACCAGATCCTAAGTATAGGGGGAAGGGTCACCTAAGTCGGTTCACTGTACATTCTCCAGATCACATTGGTCCTCATACTCATTTCCTACCTATACTTAGGCTGACCTTCGCCTAGGTATAGGGGGGACCGATGCCCGCATTGTATACTCATTCATTTCTCTTCTTTCCCGCATCCGCCCCATTTTTGATCTTCTTCTCTACTTAGGCTTCCATAGCCTAAGTATAGGGGGGGGGGCGAGATGATTTCTATACCTTTTTGGCTCTCCTACGCTTAGCACGAGCTATGTCTTTTCCTCGCTCTTAGTGCTCTGAGGACATAGCACACGCTAAGTATAGGGGGGCGTGTATAAATTACATATATACTTTACCCATAGCTCGTACTTTCACGTATTTTTGTATATATATTACAATAATTACGGGTGGGTAAAAATCGAAAAAAAAATTTAATAAATAGGCTTCTTATTTACTCTTTCATATCATCTCTGCATAGAAAAATAAAAAGAGTCTTGCATTTTCATAGCATGACGTCTCATCTCATTTGCATAAGTTGCTTATGCAAAGTGAAAAGCTAGTGGGTTCTGGACCAAGTTGTGAGCAGATATTAAGGATGAAAATGACTTGACCTTAATCCACCTAATTTCAGAGGAACCTTATAGGAACTTGAGTTAAGATTTTTTCAGGTCAGGTGACTTAATTCTTTAAGTCTCCAAGTCTATGTTCATATGTCATCTTGACAAGCCTGAATAGAGCACTTAACAACACACACATGACTCTTGGAGACAATGGCTTAACATGCACCAGCACTTTACACATGGCTCTCTACGGATGAGGTGATAAGGAGACAGTTTCCTTTAGCTTGGGGTAGCATATGAGGGTAGTACTTCTAGGCGGAACCTCTCTTCTTCTTCTAGTGAAGGAAGTGCGTCTCAACTTGGACTAGTGGTGATGAAGGCTAAAGACAGAAGCAGTGGGTTGCAATAAAGCTTCAAAAGAGGGATAGTCTACTGGCTCAAGAGGAAATTTCTTATATCTATGCTGCATCATGTATGTACAAAGGCATGTTTGTTGAAAAAAAAATGCCAAAAAGAACTCCAAAAAAGTGGTGGGTCGGATTGAAAATTTAATAACCCCACCGGAGTATATGTAGTCAAGAAAGCAAAAGCTTGTGGTCACCATGTACTTGCAGCGGGAGACTTAGCTACACTGGCTGAGCTTCCAAAAAGTCTATACTTCTTCCTCCTCTTCTTGAGCCGGTTGAACTTGAACTTAGAAGGGAATACCCCGCTTCTCGAGGAAAGAGTTGCTAGACCAAGGCATTAGAGTTACCAGGTTGGGGGAGATTGTTTCTTTGCTACTTCTGAGGTGGGGAGTCAGCTATCACTTACACTGCATGAAAGGATTCATGGTCATTAGGGTTTATGTATGTAGACTTGTTCTGATTAGGTAAGTTGAGGAGTCTTGAATAGAAGACTTGTGGAACTTGAAGTCTGTTAAGTCTTAAACTCAGATCCTAATAAGGTTCCGACACATGATTAATCCAAAGGTCAAGTCCAGCTCTATTTTTAACTTTTGTTCATGACCTTGGTATGGAACCCAATTTCATTTCACTCTTGCATTTCATTTAGTTGCTCGGGGACGAGCAAGGTTTAAGTATAGGGGGTTGATGAATCTGTTATTCATCACTCCAAAAGTCAAAAATAGAGCCTTGTTCCCGAGAAAATAGAGGCATATTTCCTTTTATCTTGCATAAATAACACTCATGCATGCATCCATAATTCATGCATTTTAGCAGCTCATCTGCATTTAAATAAGAAGCCAAAAATCCCCTGTAAAATACCTCTTCATCAAAATAACTTCTTCTCCATAATATATGTATATATTCCTTAATAATATAGGGAAGATTGCTAAAAATCACCCTTGTAAAATAGCCCAAATAGCCTAAGAATCCTTGTACATTAAAACACAAATAAAGCCCTCATACAAACCCCGAATTAGGTCTACTCACTTTTAGAATACTACACATTAAAAGACCTTCAAAATGAGACTGATTTCATTGAAATTGGAGCTTGTACTAGAAACTTGGGTTTTTGGATCATTTTGTATACTACATATGTACATTTATGTATCCTTGTATTTATGTATCATATTTGACCTTATCTCCGTCTTTGGTCAACATGAAACTTGTAGATCTCATTAAGATCTACAACTTTCATGTTTTGAGTTTTTCCAAATTCGGCTTCCTCTTCTCTCTACACGTGTTTCTTTCTCCAGCCATTCACAGCAGGCCACGTGGCGCCCTCTGGTTGCGCCACGCGGCCCGCTGCCCTTCGCCTCGTCCGCCCGCAATTTCCACCGTTGGATCGCGCTTCAGATCCAACGGCCCAGGCCCGTCCATGTACATCACCACCTTCCAGCCCTCAGATCCATAACACACTTCATCTCCACCGTCCCTTAGCGCCGCGCTCTCAGCCTTCCACGTGGCGTCAGCTACGCTGCTCGATCGCGCCCCCAATCCTCTCATCACAGCCGCTCGTCTTCTAGCGAGTCTCGACCCTCAGATCGACTCCACCCTTTCATCGGGGCCATCCATTAGCGCCTCGCCCACAGTGCGCCACGCGTCACATCTTGAGCCCTTCGATCGCATTCTCAGCCCTTTCATCTGAGCCGTTAGCTCCCCAATAATCTCAACCGACCGATCGATCGCCAAGGACTGATCAGGATCGCCCGCCTGCGCCTCTGCCCCATCACGCCAAGTGTCGGCTTCCTGACCCTTAGATAGCGTCGCCTTGACCTGATCTTAGCCGCTCGCTCGCACTTCGCCCAGCTCACCCCACATGGCGCCATCACGACCTCAGATCATCTCGCCTTGATCTAATCCTAGACGTTCCTTTGCGCTTCGATCTGGCCGTTGGATCACAAGATCCAACGGCCAGGGCCTCGTCTCCTACCTCTGGCAACCCTCTCTCCCACGATCTCCGCCTTGCGGGAGGGGCTGCCCCTTCCTATTCTTGGCCGCACTCTAGCCACCTTCTTCGACCACCATCACCTCCACGTTCATCGCCACTCGTCCCTCATCCTCGCCAGCTACCCCACTCGTCGCCACTTCCACCATAGATGCTCCACTACCTCCATAAACTTCGCCCCATCACCAGCCCTGCCGAGACCTCCATCCTATAAATGCCCAGCCGCCGGCCACATTCAGCCCCATCCGCCACTCCAGGGAGATCACTCGAGCTCCAAGCTTCCTATTGGTGACAGCAATTGGCTGATTTGTTGAGCGACGACAGAGCTTCTTCTCCGGCGAGATCCTCGGCCCACCGCCGTGTCGCAGCCACTCCTCCGAGCAGCTGCTAGAGCTCGGGACCTTACCGACCCCTTGAGCGACGACCTGGAGCTCAAAGCTGAGCCCCAATCCCCAGGTAACCCCCTCCATTCCTCCTCCGATCTTGCTCTTCTTTTTCCTTTATCTTCTCCTATTTTATTCCACGACCACGATCATCTTCGTGCCTCGCCTTCACTCCGCCGAGCTCCGCGTCGGAGCTCTCATCCTCGCTGACCCCTCCGCACCTTCAGACGCTCCACTCCACCGTCCATCGATCTCCAGCTCCGCCACTTGGCCGGAGCAACGTCGCCTGACCACCTCACGTCGCCTTAGGCCTCGCCAACCAGCATCACGTCTCCACGAACGCACGCACGAGCTCCGGCTCTATATTTAACACTTGCAGGTGCTACTTTCATCATTGGCCGGAGCCTCGCCGGAGCTCTCCTCGAGCTTCATCGACACCGAGCTCCAGCCATCCTCCAGGGATCCAGAGACCACCGGAGGCCTCCTCGTGCTCTTCCGCTTCTTCCGAGCTAGGTGGGAGCTGACTAAGCTCATCACCGGAGCTTGGCAACCGAGGCGGAGCTCGGCTGCCTTCACCGGAGCACAGGCCTCTCCTCCGCAGGCGGCGGAGCACCGTTAGAGAAGAAGAAGCAGCCACCGTTCGATTATCTGATCGAACGGTCCTCGCCTCGCCACGCGTCCCTTCGCCGCCCTCATCCTCGACCGTTGATCATCCCTCGGATCGGACGACTCTCCAGCCGCCACGCGCCTTCATCGACATCCCTTGGATCCAATCTTGATCCAAGGGTCTTCAGGCCGTCACGTCGCCCTATCCAAGCCTCGGCCCCCAAGCCTAGGCTCGGGCAACCCGAAGCTGCATCGAGGCGGGGCCGAACCTCCAGAAGACCCGAGCCTCGATCCGAGCCTCCGACGCCCTCCGAACCTAGGCCCCCCCCCCACGTGAGGAGCACGTGCGACCTGGGTTATTTGCACAGACACCCCTGGAGCTTTCAGAAATCGTAAAAAGGTCCCTATGAAGCAGTCACCACGTGAGGAGCACGTGTTTCGTGGAGAAATTGCATAGAAGTCCTGATATTATCGGTAATTGCATTTTAGTCCCTGTCAGCATATTTGCTTATTGTAATTTTGATTTTCTGTATTGCATTTACACCCCTGTGTTTGCACGCATCCCTAGATTGCATTTTACATCATTTTGAAATTCTAAAAATTGCAAGTTGTTAGAAATCTTGTCCTCTGCCTATCAGTACACGTGTATGATTTTTGTAGGCTTATTCGAATTATTAATGAATTAATTGATGCATTGTTGACATATTTTGCCCAGTGATGCCTTTTGATTTTAATTAATTATCTGTGCCTTCAAAAATTATCACAAATTCACAGTAGCTTAAGGACATCATTTTTAACACACCATAAAAATTTCATAGCATTTGCACACATATCGAGGCCTAAATAAATTGTTTAGTGATTTTCTTAAATTAATCATAGTAAATTCATTTCACAACAAAATTAAGTTCTGTCAATTTCCTAGGTTCCTTCTCATTAGAACCACCTAGGATAATTTTAGTTCTTGGAAAAATTGTGATTTGATATTTATTAAAAATTAAATTCTGAAAATCACTCTGTCTGTCTATTTAACTCAAGTAAATTCATTTTAAATCGAAAAATTCAAAAAAATTAGTGTAGGTCATTTTCATCATAAATAACTATCTGGCCAATTTTTATTATTTTTGGACTTCATTTGATACATCAATTAAATTTAACGTTAAATTGGCTAAGATTTGTCTGCATATGTCTGCATAGAAATTAAAAAAAGACCAAAAAAAAATATATTCCCCGAAAATCTCACACTTGGATTTTGCTGAAACTTGACCTAAGGAGACAGTTGCCTCCCTGAGATCGACCTTGGACTTCACCAAGTAAAAAAATTTGCCGCTTGAAATTAACTCGAATCTAATTAAAGTGGTTTTTGATTAACCTCTCGTATCCGACTGCAACGAACGACATCTAATTAATTTGGACATTAATTTGCTCGAATTAACTAAGGGTGCGGGAGGGAAGTCAGTCCTCTGCATAGGAATAGAGATTCGGAGGTGTCAGATTAGTTAGGTCAAAAAGTTGACTTAACGAGATCGAGATAACCTAAGTCCTATGTTGAATGCTGTCACAGCATAGGCACGCATCCTCTGACCGGAGACAGATGTATTGCTATATGTCTGAGTATGTACATTTGACAGACCAATAGGTTGATGACCTAACCACGGTCTATACCCGGCGCGTTCGTGTGCATATAAGGGCATATGAGTAATACGATCTCTCAAAGGGATCATACAGGTTCATTACTGAACCGGAAGACATGAGCTCACTCATGAGATATTGGGAAGAATCAAATTCCGTGCACGGTCGTCTCGCTTTGGAAGCTTGACTAAATTTGGTAGGTTTGATATATACTTTTGGAAAGTATATGATCAAGACCTAGGTATGATATATGCTTTTGGAAAGCATATAATCGATACCAAATCCCAATGATCAAATGAGAAACTTAGTGATCAAACCCTGAAGAAGACAGTGTAAAATAGATCTTGATCTTCGGGTTGACCATGGGCCTTCCAGTATGCATGATGTACAGGTATTGGGAATACCTGAGGGTGATGTGATCATAAACGATTGTATATCCATGACGCTTCCATTCCGAGGGAGTGATGAAACAGGTCTAGATTTTAGTGACTCCTTCCAGTAGAGAAGCAATCTGATCTTAGTCCAAGTGTTGGACATTGATCTGAATGAGATTCAGATTCAATGAGAAGATTAGATTTGCGGTCTTGATTTAATCAAGCATCTGTGGGAGGTTCGTACAATCTGGATTTGAGATAATATCTCAATATCCAAGTCGCTATACGTGGAATAATACAATCGCCCTGTCCTTATCTCCAAGTATCTGCGGAGAAAGCACATTATTCTTGAAAGGGTTCAAGAATAATTCATTTGATGAAATGTATATCCAAGCAAGGACTTGATGATTAAATGAGATTTAATTATCAAGCATAATATGAATATTATTCATATTATTATCCAAGATAATTAAATGAGATTTAATTATCAAGGATTAGATAATGTGGATAATACTATCCATGATATATGTGTATTATAAATGTGATTTATAATATGTATATTTAAGAGAGAGAATTTATGTAAATAGCATTTGTTAATTAATAGTGTGAATTGGATTCACATTTGTTAATTAATTGGAAATGCAATTTACAAATTAGTTTGGGTTGTGAATATGATTCACATATTGTTCAATGGCATGATTGAAATATTCACAAATTAATTTGGAATAAATTTGGTGGATATTTTTGCAATAATTGAGAGATAAAATAATATAATAAAAGGAGAAATAAAGCCACCAAATTTAGAGGTGGCGTCACCCATGAAAGAGTCATGGGTGACGCCCCTTAATTTTAGGAGGCTATATTGACTCCATTTTATTATGATGATTAATCTCTCAACTAATTTATTTATGTTGAATTAAAAATGTGTTGATAATGTTGCAACATATATTTAATTTAATCATAAATAAATGTTGTTGGTTTTAACCAACAACAATCATAACCATTGATCTTACATAGACCAAGCCTAGCCGTTGGATCTATGAGTCCATGGATTGAGATCCAATGGATCCTAAACTAATATAAATAGAGGGCTAGGGTAGCCTTCCATGTACATCATTAAGAGTTGTACAAGGTGACAACTCTCTCTCTCTCTCTCTCTCTTTCTCATTCTCGCCCTCTCTCTCTCTCTTTCTCTTCTCCATTAAGTGGCCGTCCACTTTGTGTTGAGAAAGGAGAGACTCTCGGCTTCTTCTTCGACGACTCATGGATCTCCATCTTCTTTGGAGTTTCTTACTCTAAAGGAAGACTGACGGATTTCGCTCGACGAAATCGGGGAGCCATCGCTTGGATCTTCATCGAGGATTGCGGGAAGGAACGTGACTCATCATCGCGCCCGCAAGTGCGTTCTTCGTGGATCGGACTTAAGATAGGAGGATCTCTACTTTGGGATCTCGCGATCACAACCACGCTTCAAGAGGTATTCCTTGTACTTTGTGGTTTGATGAAACGATCCGAGAAGTGTTCTCGTGATCATGTGGTTTCATCTTTAAAGTTAAAATTTTAATTTCCGCTGCATCTAGCGACTAGTGCGACTAGTTGCTCCGATTGCATACGATGCGATCGACACGCTTCCGTGATGCGCTTAAGGATTCTCAGTATCCTTCAAGTGGTATCAGAGCCAGGTTGAATAAGGTTTTGGATATGATCCATAGATCTTAGACGATTTGGTTCTTGAAAGGGTTGCGAAATTTTACTGCATTTCAATTTTTCGCACCTCTTTAAAATTGAATTTTTCGGCTCTGTTTAAAATGTTTAAACACGAAATTTTCAATTGGATTTTGTTTCCCATTAACTAAGGAAACCATAGGACTTGAGTTTACTAAATTTGGACTTTATTTGCTCAAGATATGGCTTTTTGAATATGACTATATTCACTGTTGCGGGAACTGCGGATTTGAACGTGATTAATGAGATAATTACGGTTTTAATCTGCCTTGAAATGCGTGAATTATCACTTGGGTTCTTTAATAAATCAAATAGGCAATCTTCGGAAACTGAGTTTGCATTTTTTTGATTTAAATTGATCAAGATAAGTTGATTTTAGTGATTGGGGGTCACTGCTGGAAATTAACAATTTTGATCTTGAACCTTGTGATATGTCATTCAATTATCATGATGAAAATTAATTGTTAATTTTCTGAAATAATTAGTGATAAATATTTGTGAAATATTTAAAGAGATAATTATTTCATTGAATGACACTTGCCTAAACCACAATGATGAGATATTAGATCTTGATCATTGGTTCATCAACAAACATTGCTTTCATGGAAACCATAGTTTATCCTACAATTGTTGTAGGACAACTCTTACATGAAAAACCCTCTTGCTTGAATAGGATTGGGGATTTGTCTAGCAAATCTCCTTATAATATAATAAAAAATGTTTTGATGTATATTATATGGTATAATTTCGGTTGAAAAACCGATGAGCATCTCAAAGTACATGATGATCTATCTGGTATTATCCTTTCCCGAGGCGGATGTGGTGCCTAGTCGGAGAGCATTGGGGTCGCGGGTTGCAACGTATGTGGTCCGTCCCACTCTCGTCGGTACTGGCCATGACAGCGGGTAGGGATTGTATAATGCCGGAAAAGGTCAAAAGTGTATTTTTCTAATTATTAAAATTCGAATAATACGTACTTTGAGAATATACCTACTATTCAAGTAAAAGACATGTTTGTTGATTGATGATTGGATTAATGATTAATTTAATGTGATTAAACTAATTATATCCAATAAACACTCTATTATGAATAGATGAGTATTTCCCTTGGAAGAATTAATTATGTGAATGTGATTCACAATAATTAATTACAATTTGAATATGAGGTGGAGGATCACATAAGTGACATCCATGGTCTCCCGTCAAGGCAAAGGATTTCGTCGCCAGTTGTTGTGTATAGGAGACGCCTGTCCGAAGTGACAGATCCTGTACATGATTTAATTGGATCGGGTTCTTTGCTTCTCGAAAGAGTAAGGCCGTATACGTAGTGACCCCAATATCGGGTCCTCATATTATTGGGGCGATATTGGATTGCGTATAGCGAGTATTAAGCATGTTGACGGTTGGTTCAATTAATGACGGGTCAACATCATCTTAGGGGTGGTGGGCCTGGGTGTTAAAGACCGAATTGGGAGATGCAAGTTGGACTTGCAAGGCAGAATGTGTTCCCGCTTCTTTTTATCCGAGTTGTAGGTTCTCATATTATTGGGATGCAACGAAGATAGGAAAGGAGATCCCAGATCTTGCTAGAGATATAATGGTAAGAATATCTCTTACATTGAAAGTGATTAAGGGAATGAACTTTCAATGTTGACAAGGCAAGACAACTTTGATATAAAAATTCCTAAATCAAAGTAAAACATGTATATATAATATATATACTCTTATGCAAATTTCTTATTTCAGATAATCCATCATTAAACCACTCAATGTTATACTCAATAATAACCAGTAAAATATCTTGGATTGGACTCATGATCCAGATATTGTACTTGCAATTGGACACATAATGTATGTGGTTGCAGTGTGCAAGTCCCCTCAACATAATGAGGAAGGGCAATTAAAAAAAGACAATAAGATATCACCTTAGGGTTTGTATGTCTATATGTTCTTGATCTTTCATCGAGTGTACTTTGGAAGTGACATGTCGATGGTGATCGTAATTGTCGAATAATCCTTATAAAATAAAGGAAGATATTTTGGGCATACATATGTTCTCTAGACATTTAATCATGAATGACATGGTTCTCTGCATTATGCAGAATGGTGGCTCGAAAGAGATGATGTATTCGAAATGTTTGAATACCTACCTGAACCTAAGTCTCCATGAGTTAAGATGAATGTAGATATGATGAGTGTCATCATTCTACTATATATACTCAAGTCATTCATGAAGCTTTATGATATTCATATTGTATGAATTTAATGAAGCATGTATAAATGTTGAAATGCTCTTACATTGAATTCTTTTGAATTTAACATAAGAGATCCTTAGTCTTAAGCAATGGTTGTTTATAGATTAAGAGAGTGCAGTGGAAGCATGGGTCGGACCCGAGTAAGAAGGAAAGTCAAAGAGTTGACCTACTCCTGTGACTTCCATATGACATCCAAAGAGTTGGATGAATGCCAATACTGCAATAAGTTGATGTGTTGATAGTATGACTATCAAATCTGTCTAAAATCCTTAGTGAAGGACTCAGATAGAGCATCAGAATAATCTACATATAATCATTGACTTTGACTTACTTATTTCATAAGATAAAGTCTGATAATTGTATCCCAATCTTCTAGTGATATTTGCAATTAGTTGCATATACATATTAGAAGATTAGAAATTTGATCTTAAGGTTTAGTAGTCATCTACATGGATATTGTTGTAATTGTTGCAGCAGTCTCTGTTGGATAGATGGACTTCATATTCTCAGTGGGAGAGCCCTTAGTCTTAGAGAATGTCTCTATGACCTAGATATTAGAATACCCCATTGTTTTGTTTCTAAATGTTGGAAATAAACATGAATTCTGAGATAGAACTATCATAAAAGGTTATGATGGATATATTTCAGATAGTAATCTAACATCTAGTGGACTCCACAAAATTAGAAAATTAAATGAATGGTTCATTAAGATTTCTAATACTGAAAATCAAACCTTATAAGATCAATAGGAGGATGAAGATCATTTGATAATGATCTGGCATCAGGCCTTGGACATTTGTCTGTTGATTTGATCAATAGACTAGTAAGATATGAAACTTTAGAATGTCTAAAATTTCAAATCTTACATACTTGTGAACATTGTATTCAAAGTAAAATGTCCAATACACCCTTCTCTGAGAATGGTGTTAGATGTCGAGGTATTCAAGATCTCATACATATTGATGTATGAAGATCATCTATATCATAGTAAACATTATGGATATGTGATATCTATTAATGATTATGTATGATATGAGATTTCTTCTCTTCACCTGAGAAACCTTTGAAATGTTCAAAGATTTCACAATTTTTGGTTTAGAACCAAAATTTGAAGGAAGAATAAATGAATTTGATCTAACCAAGGTAGCAAGTACCTATTAGATAAAATTCAAAGAATACCTTATAGAGATATGAATATCATTTCTATCTCACTCCTCCTGGTAAACCTGAACTCAATAGAGTTGTAGGGAGATACAATTGGATCATGTGCGACATGATTTGATCAATGATGAATTTTAGCATAATTATCCTCTCAGTTTCCATGTATATATGTGTAGTAGAGACTACAATATATATCCTTAATAAGATTCCATGCAAGTAAGCTGGAATCTAGCACTTGAGAGTGCTACTTCATTAGGAAAATGAAGTATGGTATTGGATACCTACTTTATGACCTTGAGATTCTTAAAAGATCTCATTTCTGAGAATATGATTCTTAGAGGATGACTCTCTTAAGAATCAAGATGAAAATGAAGTATAGGAACTCATTTAATCTTGAGAAATTAATGAGACTCCTGAAATCGGAAACTAAAATGACAATTAAAGATGAAACATTAATACCTCTTCAAATGAGTTTGAGGATGTATTCCATGTGTCAGTTGAGTCTGACAATGATCGGACTTCATGTGATGAAGCTCCTGAGGATCATGACATGGAAAGATGGATATTAGCAATAAAGTCTAAAGTAAACTTCATATACAAGTGTTGTATATGGACCCTCGAGGATCCACCTATATGGGTAAGACCCTATAGGTGTAAATGGATCTTCAAGAGGAAAGGGAACCTGATGAGAAGGTAGAGACCTTCAAAGCTCGGTTCGTAGCCATAAGCTACACACCGGAAGAGAAGACATTGCTTGCAATGAGACTTGCTCTTCGGTAACCATTCTTAAAATCATCAGAAATATTGCTAACCTTAGCTACACAACTTGACTATTGCATCTTCAGGATGTAATTCAAGATTGCATTCCTCTAAGAATACCTCTCTGAGGATATTCACATGAAGTAGCCCCAGGGCTTCATGTTGAGGAAAGTAAGGTGTGAAAGCTAAAGAAATCCATCTGTGGACTCAAATAAGCTTCTTGAAGTTGGAACATAAGATTTGATGAAATTATAAATGTTATGATTTCAAATAGAATCTTGATGTACCATGTGAAGCTTAGTGGGAGTGCCATTGTGTTCATCGTGCTAAATGTAGATAATATCCTAATCATTTGGAATGATATAAGGATGAGAATAAGTGTTTTATATTCTGGCTATTCCATACCTTGAGATATGATCTCAAGAATACCTCTTAGATCTTAGTTCTGAAGTTGTTCAGAAGTAAAGAAAAGAGGGCATTGGGACTGTCACATTTGTAGTACACCTTGGACATATTCCATTCCTGGAAATTCCAAGAAAGGCTTCCTTCCTTGAGATTTGGTACTGACCTATCTAAAGGAATAGCCACCTCAAAGAGTTGAGGAAGTGAATGCTAGAACTGCTTGCACTTGTGCATCAGTTACGAGAAGCTTAGTGTATGCTTGATGTGTACAAAAGCCAGATATCTGCCATGCAGTGAGAGTAGTAAACTGTTACTAATCCTTCTATAGAGATAGAACACTTGATTACAGTAATAACAATATCTTCAAGAAATTAAGATTTTTAGATGGAAATCTAAAAGGTCTTAACTGCGAATACCGTAGGAGATAGTGATCTCCAGGAATAAGGGTATTCTGATAAGGATTATGGAAATACTGGTTATAATAGTTATTGAGCAATAGTGTCAAGGACACTATAACTGCTTTGACTAGATTGAGTATTGGTTGCATAAGATGCAACATTCGCATTGGATGCGAGCACTGTTACCTAGGGATATGCAAGTGCCGTAAAAGGACTTGGCATAGTCTTTTGGGAACAGAGTGACTGATCAGCTTACCTAGCTATTTCTAAATAGCCTATGATTGTCACATGAGTGTCAGTTTAAATGATTAGCCCATTAATGGCTCTTTGGGCTAGTGGGAGATTGTTGGACATGTGAGCCCACGACGAGCCATTTTGCAATAAATGTTATTGCGAATATCATTCCCTGATCTGAAATGAAGAATAAATAATTTGCATAATAGGTCCCTCTGTACAATTAGGGTTATGTACCATGGCTATCTTAATGATCATACAGCTGTTGATTCAATTATTGAATCATAGAGGCTGGTGCTTGGATGAATATCTAAAGAGTTAGATTGAGGACTCATCAAGCACCGTCAAATGATTGTTAAGATGTGATCTCCAGCCTGAGTAGGAGATGGCAATCCTTTCTCACATAGGCTGATATCTGACCGACCTCTTGATGCAGGTCCTCTGCATAGGAATAGAGATTCGGAGGTGTCAGATTAGTTAGGTCAAAAAGTTGACTTAACGAGATCGAGATAACCTAAGTCCTATGTTGAATGCTGTCATAGCATAGGCCACGCATCCTCTGACCGGAGACAGATGTATTGCTATATGTCTGAGTATGTACATTTGAAAGACCAATAGGTTGATGACCTAACCAAGGTCTATACACCGGCACGTTGGTGTGCATATAAGGGCATATGAGTAATACGATCTCTCAAAGGGATCATACAGGTTCATTACTGAACCGGAAGACATGAGCTCACTCATGAGATATTGGGAAGAATCAAATTCCGTGCACGGTCGTCTCGCTTTGGAAGCTTGACTGAATTTGTAGGTTTGATATATACTTTTGGAAAGTATATGATCCAAGACCTAGGTATGATATATGCTTTTGAAAAGCATATAATCGATACCAAATCCCAATGATCAAATGAGAAACTTAGTGATCAAACCCTGAAGAAGACAGTGTAAAATAGATCTGATCTTCGGGTTGACCATGGGCCTTCCAGTATGCAGGATGTACAGGTATTGGGAATACCTGATGGTGATGTGATCATAAACGATTGTATATCCATGACGCTTCCATTCCGAGGGAGTGATGAAACAGGTCTGGATTTTAGTGACTCCTTCCAGTAGAGAAGCAATCTGATCTTAGTCCAAGTGTTGGACATTGATCTGAATGAGATTCAGATTCAATAAGAAGATTAGATTTGCGGTCTTGATTTAATCAAGCATCTGTGGGAGGTTCGTACGATCTGGATTTAAGATAATATCTCAATATCCAAGTCACTATACGTGGAATAATACAATCGCCCCTGTCCTTTTCTCCAAGTATCTGCGGAGAAAGCACATTATTCTTGAAAGGGTTCAAGAATAATTCATTTGATGAAATGTATATCCAAGCAAGGACTTGATGATTAAATGAGATTTAATTATCAAGCATAATATGAATATGATTCATATTATTATCCAAGATAATTAAATGAGATTTAATTATCAAGGATTAGAGAATGTGGATAATACTATCCATGATATATGTGTATTATAAATGTGATTTATAATATGTATATATAAGAGAGAGAATTTATGTAAATAGCATTTGTTAATTAATAGTGTGAATTGGATTCACATTTGTTAATTAATTGGAAATGCAATTTACAAATTAGTTTGGGTTGTGAATATGATTCACATAATGTTCAATGGCATGATTGAAATATTCCACAAATTAATTTGGAAATAATTTGGTGGATATTTTTGCAATAATTGAGAGATAAAATAATATAATAAAAGGAGAAATAAAGCCACCAAATTTAGAGGTGGCGTCACCCATGAAAGAGTCATGGGTGACGCCCTTAATTTTTAGGAGGCTATATTGACTCCATTTTATTATGATGATTAATCTCTCAACTAATTTATTTATGTTGAATTAAAAATGTGTTGATAATGTTGCAACATATATTTAATTTAATCATAAATAAATGTTGTTGGTTTTAACCAACAACAATCATAACCATTGATCTTACATAGACCAAGCCTAGCCGTTGGATCTATGAGTCCATGGATTGAGATCCAATGGATCCTAAACTAATATAAATAGAGGGCTAGGGTAGCCTTCCATGGTACATCATTAAGAGTTGTACAAGGTGACAACTCTCTCTCTCTCTCTCTCTCTTTCTCATTCTCGCCCTCTCTCTCTCTTTCTCTTCTCCATTAAGTGGCCGTCCACTTTGTGTTGAGAAAGGAGAGACTCTCGGCTTCTTCTTCGACGACTCATGGATCTCCATCTTCTTTGGAGTTTCTTACTCTAAAGGAAGACGACGGATTTCGCTCGACGAAATCGGGGGAGCCATCGCTTGGATCTTCATCGAGGATTGCGGGAAGGGAACGTGACTCATCATCGCGCCCACAAGTGCGTTCTTCGTGGATCGGACTTAAGATAGGAGGATCTCTACTTTGGGATCTCGCGATCACAACCACGCTTCAAGAGGTATTCCTTGTACTTTGTGGTTTGATGAAACGATCCGAGAAGTGTTCTCGTGATCATGTGGTTTCATCTTTAAAGTTAAAATTTTAATTTCCGCTGCATCTAGCGACTAGTGCGACTAGTTGCTCCGATTGCATACGATGCGATCGACACGCTTCCGTGATGCGCTTAAGGATTCTCAGTATCCTTCAAGAGCACCGTGGCGATGAAGCACCAAAGTAGCTCCGATGAGCTTCCGGCCAATGAAGGATGTGAGTGCCTGCAGGTGTTAGGGATATGGCCGAAGCATGAAGCAGTGCGTGGAGATGCGAAGGTTGGACGACGAGGTGTAAGCGATACGAGGGAGGTCCGGCGATGGTGCTCCGCCCAGGTGGCGGAGCGGGAGTCGATTGAGGGTGAAGTGTGTTGTCGGAGGGCGATAAATGCAAGCGTGAAGGTCAAAGCTCCGTTGCGGAGCTCGGCGAGGTGATTGTGAAGCGAGAGATAATGATGGTGGTGCAATTAAATCGGAGAATAGTAAGAAAAAAAAATTAAGAAGAGATCGGAGAGGATGGAGGGGGTTTACATGGGGATTGGAGCTCGGTCTCGAGTTACAGGGTCGTCTCTCTAGGGATCGGTAGGGTCCCGAGCTCAAGCAGCTTCACGGAGGAGGGGCTGCGACACGGTGGAGGCACCGCGGATCTCGTCGGATAAGAATCCCTTCGTCGCTCGAAGAATCAATCGATTGATGTCACCAAACGAAAGCTCTGAGCGCAGGGATGCTCTCTGGAGTGGCGGATGGGTGTGAAGATGGCCGGTGATCGAGTATTTATAGGATGAAGTCAACGACCGGGCTGGTGACGAGGTGAGGTTAGTGGGGTTCGTCGAGCATCTCCGGTGGTCATCATGGAGATAGAGGGAATTGGCGAGGATGAGGGAAGAGTGGGGTGATCGTGGCGGTGTTGGCGGTCCGCGAGGGTGGCTGGCGTGCGACCGAAAATAGAAAGGGGCAAGCCCCTCGCACAAGCTCGAGAACGTGGGAGAGAGGGGCGCTGGAGGTGGAAGACGAGGCATTCACCGTTGGATCTTGTGATCCAACGGCGGAGAAGATGGCGGGATGGAGCGGCTTGGATCTGATCTGGGGGCGCATTGATCACGGGTCGTGATGGTACCACGTGGCGCGTCGAAGGCGAGGCGCGAGCGGGCGTTGAGATCAAGTCAAGGCGACGCGATCTAAGGGTGCTTAATGCGCCACATGGTGCGATAGGGAAGCGGGCACTGGCCAACGGTGGAGATGAGGCCAAGGACTAGATCGGATGATGAGAGTTAACGCGCTAGTGGACGGTGCAGATCGAAGAGCTGAAGGCGAGATTTGATGGCGCATAATGCGCCAATTGGCGCACTGTAGGAGAGACGCGAACGAGTGGATCAGATGAGAAGGGGGAAATAATCATATGGTGGTAGTGAAAGGTATACGTGGAGCGCAGATGGTCGTTGGATCTAGAGAGAAATCCAACGGCTGAGAGCAGGGGCGGCTAGGGCCAAGGGGAGCGGGCCGTGTGCCGCAACCAGAGGATGCCACGTGGCCAGCTGTGATTGGCTGAGAATAGAAATGAATGTAGATAGAGAAGGAGGCCGAATTTTGAAAAAACTCAAAACATGAAAGTTGTAGATCTTGATGAGATCTATAAGTTTCATGTTGACCAAAGACGGAGATGAGGTCAAATATGATACAAAAATATCAGAGTACAAATATACACATATATAGTATACAAAGAGGCTCAAAAATCCAACTTTTGCATATGAGCTCCAAATTAGATGAAATCAGTCTCATTTTAAAGGCCTTTTAATGCGTATTAATCTGAAAGTGAGTAGACCTATTTTGGAGTTTGTATGGGGGAGCTATGGGCATTTTATGGATCAGGGATTCTGGGGCTTTATTGGATATTTTTACACAGGAGATTTCTGGCTAGCTTCCTTATATTATTATCTACAGGTGCACATAATATAAGGGAGGTGTTATTTTAATAGGTGAATAATTTACAAGTGATCTTGGCTTCTTATTTAATGCAAAATGTGAATGCTCAAATGCATGTATTATGAATGCATGTATGAATGTTATTTATGCATTATAAAGCAAAATATGCATCTATTTACTTGGGAATAAGCTTCTATTTTCAACTTTTAGAGTGATGAATCACGGATTCATCACCTACTCAGGCTGGAGATCATCTCTTAACAATCATTTGACGGTGCTTGATGAGTCCTCAATCTAACTCTTTAGATATTCATCCAAGTACTAGCTTCTATGATTCAATAGTTGAATCAACAGCTGTATGACTATTAAGATGGCCATGGTACATAACCCTAATTGTACTAAGGGACCTATTATGCAAATTATTCATTCTTCATATCAGATCAGGGAATGATATATGCAATGACATTTATTGCATAATGGCTCGTCGTGGGCTCACATTTCCAACAGAAGGCGTGCTTCATATTTGAGGGTAACAGTTTCATCTCAAGCGGAGTGGGAAGTACTTCAGTGGTGACTTCTACGATTATTGCAAGTGGTGGTTCTTTCCTCTGTACTACATCCTCCCATAGTTGTACATCCTCTTCACTCAAAGATTCACAATAGTTTCCAAAAATAGCCTTTTCATTGTAGAATTCCTCAATGATATGTTCTTGGTTTTGAAGGCACTTTATTTAAACAGAGGCTTTATAAAGTAATTCAACAAGAATCTAATCGTGATTCACAAGGGAAAATTTGACTACACTCTCCCATCCTTCCTTGAGGCAGAGAAATTCACGGATCATGTTATCATCTATAAATAGGTTAGTATCTTATATTTCAGCTAAAAAGTTCTAGTCTTTGGAATGACTGATCACTCACACATCTACTACAAATGTTCCTCCTCTAGTCTTTGCATCAGACACAATCTCTATATTGACTATGCTATCCCTGGAGCTGAATGGGATCTCTCCAGCTCCGTAATTCAACACTGCATTGGATGTTTGCAGGAAAGAACGACCAAGGATGATAGTGGTAAGGAGCAGAGGCGTGAAGACGTCCATGTCTAGTACAACAAATTCGACAGGGAACTGCATCCCTTGAACGATGATGATCACATCCTCCAACATGCCCCTAGCGCTTAATGGATTTCTCTACGAATTGCAAAATCATGTTTGTAGACTTTAGCAGTCCTAACTCGAATTCAGTGAGAAGTGAATCTACCATTAAATTTACAAAAGACTCGTTATTGAGCAATGTGCATTCAAACTCTTGGTCAAACATCTAACAACGAACAAGTTGTGCTCCCTTACCTTTCTTTTTATCTCGCGGATTTCCAATGGCATTAACGGTGGCTATGGTGAGAATGTGCTTTTCAAGCTTGCCACCTTAACTTCTTAGATTGTGACGACGAGGTCAGCATCGTGTCGTACATGTATATTTGAGTCCTTTCTTCACTGCAGGCATGTACTGAAGAGCTTTCATCAAAGGCATGTTCAAGCTCAAATTCTGAATAATTTCCACAACGGCAAGATAATACAAAGTAATTTTAAAATTTTTTATGTTTTGTGTTTTTTCATTACTTCAGGGAAAGGAATATTTACCGAATCTGAAACTATATCATTCAAAATTTTATCCATGTCATGGTTTATAGGTATATGGAAAAAATGTGTAAAATCATCTACAAACTGTGAACCAAAAAGTGTAGGCTCGGCTTCGTGTGTTGACTTTGGATCAGCTGCATGTAGGGTCCTCTCCAAGACTAGTGATGGGTCTGCGACACATGCAGGTGTCTCCAATGCTAGTCGGTCTCCACCAAGTCTACTATTTTCCTTTTGTATTTTCATATTTTCTTTATTTTTTGTTATTTTTTTTACAAATGGTGCTTCTCCAAAAATGTTGCTTGGCCCTTGTGCTGGATGGGTTGACGACTCCCCGTCAGATGCAAGATGCTTTCCCTTCATGGACACCAATGGCTGTAGTGTTCTACCACTTCTGAGAGTAATATTATTAGATATAAAAAAATTAATCCTACCAAAATCAGGTAGATCACTACACACTACCCACTCCTTACGTCGAAAATTATTCGGATTTGACTCAAGGTGGACTGGAATGACGGTCTTATTAGCCATCAGGTATATATCTACTAAGTCATCTAAGCCATATTTTTCACTAATTGCTCCAAGCAAGCAAGGGTTGGGTTCACCAATACGACCTCAGAAGCATCACCTAGTTGGGGTCTCTAACTCTGATGGTGCGGGAGGGGGTGGTAAACTTGGAAAAAATGGTGAGGGGGAGGTCGAGAAGAGTACTGTGAATAATGCTTATAGGGATAAAAATTCTAATATTGTGCATTCAGATGTTATAAAGGGAAACTCTGATGAGGATAACCAGACATTGTCTATTGTTGATATCCTTGCCTCCATGTGTTCCATATTGTGGAGGCTATTGGTTCTGGGGTGGGTAGGTTGGAAGTTCCTTCCTCCTTGTTGCTGCTACTAGTCTTGTCGGGTGGCCGAATTATGACCCTGAGAGTATCCCTGTGGACGGGCCAGCTGATGTTCATGTTCCCACAAACCATTTATCACTTGAATATGAGGTGGAGGTGGAGGAACCTGCTCTGAGTATGGTGCCTGCAACTCTTGTTGATATACAACCATCTATGTCTGATGCTACGGGGACTGCTTTGAGACCTACACGTAGTATACGTGCTAGACAGGTTGGGGCGGTAGAAGACTTGGTTGAGGGGGTTGTATCGATGTTGTCTCTTTCATCTCAACAGATGTCTCGGCAGTGGTAAATACAGAGTTGCATACATTAGAATTTTGTGCTCAAACGAGCTGCTCTAGATGTTGAGAAATCAAGTCGAGCTTTTCCAAACTCTGGATCAGTTTCTCAATGATCAAAGCTTTTCAAGGTCCTGCAACCTCTTATCTATAATGTCTACCTTAGATAAGTGGCTCCCAATGATTTTGAGGTTGGAGCTCCCATCCTTGTCACCGGCATGAGTAACAATGTTAACAGGCTTGTGGCGGGTATCTTCATGTATGCATGTGATGAAGATTGAGCAACCTCTCCTTCATGCGTCTCCTTAAAAATGTCCCACACTACATCCTCATCCTTGTTAAAATGCAAGCCACCGCAAGCAGCATCGACGAGCCTCTGTTTCAAGTGTCAACCCACCAAATAAATTCTATACGAGACTGGTCTTTGGAATGTCATGGTGGGGACACTTCTCTTGTAGATCCTTAAATCTCTCCCATACCTCATGAATTGTCTCATGAGGCTGATGAATAAAACTGGAGATGCGAGTCAGCATCTGGTTCAGGCGACCGAGAGAGTAAAACTTGTGGGGAAATGTAGAATTTAACTCCTCCTAGTTCGTCCCAAATAATCGACCCAATACAAGACCTTGTCTTGGAGACTAAAAAAATGCAGTCATATCACCCTTGTGGGATATTGGGGTATTGTGTTGTGGCATAGATGCAGCCTAATTTTTACAGGTGGATGTATACATCCCTCTATAGTATTCACATGGAAAGTGTGGAGCATGGATAGAAATTGTCTTTAACTCGAAGTGAGCATGAATTTGTCTAATTTGGATCCATCAGTGATACCGCCCACTCCAGGGTTGTAGGTTTGTTTCAGTGTAGGCTTCGGCTACAGTAGCCTCCCCTCCATTTTTCATAAGGAGGTCCACCTACTGACAGATCATCTTCTACGTCTCCTCCATGAAACTCATCATTTCTGTTCATCTCATATTCTCTTCTGGCATCTCTCTCATCGATTCTTCTCCTTAAGTCATTCAACATACCCTAGAAGGAAATTTGGGCTAGGGCTTGATTGGTTAGCTGATATTGGGTTGCATGTATTGAAGTAAGAAGCCGACTGTTAACTTCATTCTGCGTGGTGTACTGCCCTTCCCCTAGATTTGCTTCTTCTTCTATCTAGGGATGTGGTCCCTTTCTCTATCACCGTCTGTTTCAGATTCTGCTTGTGATCCTGTCTCAAGATTAGGTTCTTGGTATGCACATGAAAAAATACCCTTATCCGTCTGAATTGCAGCACCAGATGTAGGAAAGTGTTTTGTGTTTACGTCAACACAAAATTGTGTTAAATATGGAGATGTATATGGAGTGAAATAATTGGCCATCCAAACAGGTAGAATTCGGTTCAAGAGTGATCCCGGATTATTGGAGAAGACAAGGAGTCTAGAGATCGATTTGCGGAGTTCGAACTGGGTTCTTGGGATTCTCCCTGAATTATTAGAGAAGGAGAGCGTATGGGGTTGATGTGGGTGTCGATGGAGTCTTGACTAAGCCATCCATGCGTCACAATCTGGAAGATAGATAGGAAGATCTATACAGAGGTAGAGAGGTCAACAAGAATTAAAGGAGTGTAAAATAGTAGAATGGGTCGAAATGAGCAAGGGATAAAGAGGAAGAAAGCAAAATGGTGTAAATGTGCAATATTTCTGATCTTGACCTAAGTAGAACTAAATAATCAAACACAAAGCAATGGATTCACCAACTTGACTCGTAAAGATGTGAAGGTTCACTAATTATCTTTGTAAATTTTAGATTTGATTTTCAGGAAATTATATTTGAATAAGTCCTTAGAGTGCTACTCCTATAGGATTGAGAGTGCAGACGGAAACGTATCTCGTACTTGTCCTCCTCCTTTGTAACCTATATTCCGAACTTATTAAGGTCCTTGTAAACCTTTCTGGATCCCTACTCAGTCAAAGAAATAGAGGGAGGAAGCCAATAGGCGAAACCACTACTTCGACCTCGCTCATAACATAATTACCCATGAGCGTGCAAGGACTTACTCGGTTGTAAGACTATGAGACAGACATCGCCGTAAATGCATGACCTAAGCTCAATACTTCGGATAAGGTCGATGTTATACACAATACAAAATATAATCATCGACCCAACCCTACTCGTCCACATATGATAGAAGCTCCAATACTTCGAAAATAAAGGTTATACACATGGAAGCCACAAACTGGGTTTTAGCCTCTATTCCTTACCATAGCTCTCTCTCACTAGGAAGGATACCTTCCAATTCTATCTGACAACAAATGAGGGCTTTGCTCACCCAATGCAATGAGTCCAATTAATCAATTATATTTATGTCAAGTATTTTTAGAAGTCCCTTTTTCTATTTTTTGTGTTATCAGTTTCTTTGAATAGATTCAATACATGTGTTGAACGTTTTATATTTTCTTTGATTCCTATTATCCAAAAAAGTAGTGCAAAGTGACATTAAGATAGAAATCTCACCTTAGTGCCTAAATGATGAATTCTTAGTTAGAAGACTTACAGTGCTTCCCAACTCTCACCATGTGAGATGCAAAACATGAATTTTTAAACCTATGCTATATGCCGATAAGCAGACAGAAATCGTCCTAAGCAGGCAAGTTCTACACATGAAGAACAAAATGCTAAACACAAAGGATAAAACTAAAAGTCCAATCTTGGATCTTCTTCGGTGCCCACTACAGTGGGTCCTGCAAGCGATGTATAGAGTGCTCATAATTAATTAGACGAAGTCCAAATGCAAAGACTATGGGGGCGTGCAAATATAGTTAGATGGTTGGCCTTAGATTACTCGATCAAGCAAGCCTAAAAACTAAGGGCTTATTCCATAAAACAAAGAAAAATAATGCAAAAAAACTCAAAATGCAAGTAACAAAATAAACAAGGCAATCGGAAATGCGACAAAATATGGTGAGCCCCCAAGTAAAGAAACACTCGAAAATTGGGCCTGAGTGTTCAAGGTCCAAGTTACTTGTATTATTACATATTAATAATTCAAATAAATGCATTTCTCTCTCACACACACAAAAGTCCTATGCTAATTGTCCTTTCTCTAGAGCCTCCTGCTCTTTACTACTGGCTAGGTCAGAATAGGCAGCTCCTCGTCACAATGCTGCATAGGATCACGTAGGTGATCCTCCTCAGTCCATTGTACCTCGTAAGAAGAAAAAAAGCGAAGATGTCTGATAGTTCACAATGGATAATCAAATACAAGTATATGAAAAAATGAATAAACAAAAAAAATACAAATACTACTCTACAAATCGATACTCACTGGAAACAACGCCCTTTGATGAAGGAAAAAATCAAGAGGTCTAAAATGAGCCTCACAAGGCGAGGACTCAGTTGTTGTTACGACTTCTCAATGACTGCATTCAATCAATAATAAACCCACCCAATAAATAAATCAAGCTAAGAAAGTGCGAAAAAAATTTATTATACCCTACAAAATATGTATAGTGGCAATCATGTAGGGGTCCAACACAAGAAACAAGGGTTTAGAGCAAGATAATATATAACAATTAATCTCAAGAATATGTACTTTCAAGCACTTAGCCAAATTGTGGTTTTTGTGGGTTTTGAATTGTGCGTGTATATATATATATATATTTATTTTTTATGTATTTTATTTCTAATTTTTAGTTCTTTTCATATTTTTCAGTTTTGTAATTCCTTTTCTTTTAAGAACATAATATAAGATATATAAGGGTATATATTTAATGTAAGCTAAAATAAAGATAAACAATGATAAAAATAATTAAATATTTTTACAGGATTTGCGATTTTTTAGTTAATTTTGTTATTTTTTTAAGGATTTTTAAAGTCAAAATTATCCCAAATTAGGGATTTAATAATTAAACGAAATTAAAATGAAGAAAAATAGCAAATAATTTCTGAAATTCTTTAATACATTTTTAGCAAATAGACAACAATATAAATAAAATTTAGAAACCAAATGATATATTTTCTGTATTTATTGGGATTTGTTTATCTTTTTATGCTGGATTTTGGAGATTTTTATTTTTTTATAAATTTTTTTTCTACTTTCAGGTTTTTAATTTTTGGAGTTAGAAATAAAGGACAAACACAATTAATATTTTTTGGATTTTTTTAAAAAACTTTTTATATTTTTTATTTATACTGAAACAAGATGAAAACTATGCTACTTTGATTTTTAATAAATTTTAAACATTCCCAAATTGCAGAAATAAATTATTTCATGGACGTTTGTGCAATTAGGAGTTTAACCATTTTTTTGAGATTTTTTTGAGCACAAATGCTATATTTAGTAAATAGAACAAGTCAACTAAAATGCGTGAACTATCAGGGCATATATGCAATTAAAATGAAGACCGGGTGTCGTTCTACAATTTTCACAAAAAAAATATTAATGGAATAAATATTGAACGGACTAGTTGCAATTCAAAAACATCCAGGGGTATTAGTACAAAAGTTCCAAAAGTACACCTCGTGAGGGATGGCATGTGAGGAGACTTGGACTTGACTGATATATAAATAAAAGAAGTTCGAGGTCCTTTTTGTAAATATTACAAAATTGAATATGATGTAGACAAATGATTCAATACTAAATGGTAAACACAAAATTGTTGGGTCGAAAGTGCAAAATACCCAACTCTTGTACGGGAACGTATGGAGGGATGCGATCCACTAGGACACAAGTCCTCCCTGGGCTTCACGATGATAGTTCACATCAGATGGCTCTGATTAGATCCTCCGGGGAAGGTCTATGTTTGAAGGAAGGCACAATCCAATGCTAGCTCTACCAACTGGAGTAGGCGGACGATTGAACGGTAGGAAGAGGGCATGGATGAACAAGCTAAGAACACGGACTGGATGAGCTTAAATCTTCAAAATCTTCATGTACAACAGTGCTCCGTCACTACGGATGATCCCAAAAGACTCCCAGGGTCCTCACATGATGAATTGAAGTAGCAAAATGCCCTGAGGGGCTCCAGTGCTGATGAATCTCCCTTACATCACCTTTATTCTATCATTTTGTCCTTGAAACCCTAGCCAGTGCATGTAAATAACATGAATTTATATAAACTAACACTCATTCTTTGTTGTATCAAATACTGTATGAAAAAATATTTTTAAAGCCCGAAATTATAGATTATAGATTAGAAAAAAAAGAATAAAATACCAAAGGTACTTTATGACCTTAAACCCCGAGACCTAGGCATATTGATGACTAGGTCGACAATAAAGTAAGGGGAGATAAGGGCCAATAATACAGTATAAATATCAATGTTGTATTCATCATTAATTCATTTTTGGGACTTTTTGCAACTTTGTGTCCATCAAATAAAGAAGCTTTGTACATGAATGTTGTATATAATTATATATAAAAAATACAAAATTGATTTCATACAAAATTAATATATAATGTAAAATTTATACTCTAAATAAAAAGCCAAAATCATAACATCCAAGACACATATCTCTCAACTAAAATATTAAAATGTATCAAAATCAATTTAACTATATATAACTTTTAATAAGCTATATAATGAAGGCAGTTTCATATTTTTCGGAGTAATAGTGTGAAGGTTAGGTTTTGGACCCTTTATTATACAATGTACCCAAATAAAATTTCATTTTATTTAATCTCAATTATTTTTATTATTTTATATTTTTATAAATTTTTAAATATTATTTTTAGCACATATACATATTAAAACTCAAATAAAGCCATCAAGAAAATATTAAAATAAAATATTAAATAAATAAATAAATATGCAATAACTATACCTACATAATAAATACACCTTTTTATCTAAGTGTAAATAATATATCAGAAAAATATAACAAAAACATATTTATGTACATAAAAACAAGTTATAATTCTATAAAATAAAAGAATCAAATAATAAAATAAAAGTACAAAATAATAATATAATAAACAAAATATATATAAATGAATCCTAAAAATAATATTGTAATTGATAATCTCTAAAATAAAAACAAAATCATAATAATCTACTTTGAAGAATAATAAAGTTTTTTATTTTATAACTTAAAATTAATAAATTCATTTTTTAATTATTTTTGATTTTATAAATATTTTTCAGGAGGATTTTTCCTGGTTGGTCCATGTGGACCAACTAGGTTGAGGTGCGAGTTGACTCTAGTCAACTGTCAGCCCCTCATCCTTTCCCTGGCAGACGGAGCATTTGATACATCTTCTCGATTTTTTTTCCGAGGATCCAAGCGTCCTTTTGGGTTGATTACTCCTACTCTTTTTACCCTCGATCGTTGCTCTTACTCACTGGTGTGTCTCCTCAATCCTTGGATAATTGATGCACAAGTTGGACATCGATCTTTCCACCATTCCATTCTCCTATACATAAGCAACTCTTCCCCTTCCTCTGTTCCTTGATCACTCTTCCGCCACTAAACCCTAGATCCAAGGATTGATCAATTCTCTTGGTGAGAATAGGAACCGCCAGATTTCCTTCACTTGAGGAATTGCAACGAATCGACTCAGATCCCCTGCTCATTGTGGTCCTTGTCGGAAGCTTGTGCTCCTGGTGGTGATTCGACGATAACATTATAGATCCTTTATTCTTCTTATTCCGTAGTAAAGTAATAGCCTAGGGTGTTGGAAATGCGAGCCCACGGTGAGCCATTATGCAATAAATATTATTGCACATATCATTCCCTGATCTGAAATGAAGAATGAATAATTTGTATAATAGGTCCCTTAGTACAATTAGGGTTATGTACCATGGCCGTCTTAATAATCATACAGCTGTTGATTCAACTATTGAATCATAGAGGCTGGTGCTTGGATGAATATCTAAAGAGTTAGATTGAGGACTCATCAAGCACCGTCAAATGATTATTAAGAGATGATCTCCAGCCTGAGTAGGAGATGGCAATCCTATCTCTGAAGACTGATATCTGACCGACCTCTTGATGCAGGTCCTCTGCATAGGAATAGAGATTCGGAGGTGTCAGATTAGTTAGGTCAAAGAGTTGACTTAACGAGATCGAGATAACCAAAGTCCTATATCATATGCTTTCATGATATAGGCACGCATCCTCTGACCGGAGACAGATGTGTTGCTATATGTCCAAGTATGTACATTTGGCAGACCAATAGGTTGATGACCTAATCAAGGTCTATACACCGGCGCGCTGGTGTGCATATAAGGGCATATGAGTAATACGATCTCTCAAAGGGATCATACAGGTTCAGTTACTGAACCGGAAGACATGAGCTCACTCATGAGATATTGGGAAGAATCAAATTCCATGCGCATGGTCGTCTCGCTTTGGAAGCTTGACTGAATTTGTAGGTTTGATATATACTTTTAGTATATGATCAAGACCTAGGTATGATATACACTTTTGGAAAGTGTATGATCGATACCAACTCCCAATGATCGAATGAGAAACTTACTGATAAAACCACGAAGTAGATAGTATAAAGTTGATCCGATACTTCGGGTTTAATCTGAGTCTTCCAGTATGCAGGATGTACAGGTATTGGGAATACCTGAGGGTGATTTGATCATAAACGGTTGTATAACCATGACGCTTCCATTCCTTGGGAGTGACGAAACGGGTCTGGATTTTAGTGACTCCTCTCAGTAGAGAAGTGATCTGATCTTGGTCCAAGTATTGGACATTGATCTGAATGTTATTTAGATACAATGAGAAGATTAGATTTACGGTCTTGATTTAATCAAGCATCTATGGGAGGCCCGCGATCTGGATTTGAGATATGATCTCAATATCCATGTGACTATACGTGGAACAGTACAATCGCCCTGTCCTTATCTCCAAGTATCTGCGGAGAGATTGCATTATTCTTGAAGGGTTCAAGAATAATTCCATAAGATCTAAGCAATGAAGAAATAATGATTAAATGTGATTTAATCATCTTGATGTGTGAAGAAATTATCCAATTTAATTAAATGTGATTTGATTAATGTGGATAAGAATAATGTGGATAGAAATATCCAATTATTCATAATATATTATAAATGTAATTTATAATGTATTAGAGAGAGCTAATTATAATTTATATGTGTTGATTAATTATTATGTGTATTGGATACACAATGTGTAATTAATTAACAATATGAATTATATGTTGTTTTGGGTTGTGAATATGATTCACAATTTTTTCCATGGCAAGAATGCAATATTCTCAAAGATAATTGTGAATTATTTTTGAAGAATAAAACCCAATAAATTTGTTGCAAATTAATAGGAGAGAAATCCAAGGAGATATGCAATCTCATGGAAATCCATGAGATTGCTCTCCATTGGGAAACAAGTGGGCGGCACCCAATTCCTATATGGAATGGGTGGCCGTCCCCTCTTAATTGCACATGGAGATTTGATCTCCATGTGTATTCTCTCCTTATTTGTTGGGTTGATTTAGGAATAAATTATATTTGATTTTATCAAATATATTTTGACCTAAATTTGTTGCTTTTGACAACAACAATCTTGGCCATTGGATTGACACAAATCAATCTCACCCATTGATTTTATGTGTCCCATGGATTGAGATCCATGGATCCCAAAACCCTATAAATAGAGAGGCATACTATGCTCTCTAATGACTTGTAATATTGGAGCTCTCTCTCTCCCTCATTTCTTCATACACGCCAGCCCTCTCTCCCTCTCTTGTTGGTGGTCGTCCACCATGCCCTAGAGGAGAGAACCGTCGTCGCCTTCGCCACCGCGCCGCCGCTTCGACGTTCTTTGGTTCTCCGTCTTCTTGGAGAATTCCTCTCACGAAGGAGACATTTGATCTCATGCGACGAGATCAGGAGCAACCATGCTTGGATCATCTTCTTGGATTGCGAGGACAACGCGGTTCATCCCCGCGCTCGCAAGCGGTCTCGCCGACGATCGGACTTGAGACAGGAGGTCTCTTTCTTTAGAGACTTAATCAACCACGATTCAAGAGGTATTGCATTATACTTGTTGTGGTTATAGATGAAACGATCTGAGAATGGTTCTCGGATCATGTGGTTTCATCGAATAAATTTTTTTAAATTCCGCTGCACCGAACAACTAGTACGACTAGTCGTTCCTCGTCGTATCCGATACGACGATCACGCTTTCGTGATGCGCTTGAGGATAATTTCCATATCCTTCAAGTGTTATCAGAGCCTTAGGTCGACGGTTTCGAATATGATTCGAAAAACCGAGGACGACTTGGGTTCGTTAAGGTCGCGAAAGTTTTTTACCGCATTTGATTTCGCAGATCTGTTTAGTAACTAAATTCGGCACTGTTTAAATTATTTAAACACGAATTTAATACTTGGATTTTGTTCCCCATTAAATAAGGAAACCATAGGATCTGAGTTTACGTAAATCGGATTTCGTATGCTCTAGATATGGTTGTTTTAATGAACATGTATGCACTGTTGCGGGAACTGTAGATCTGAACGTGATTAAAATGTTAATTACTGTTTAGACTTGCCTCGAAATGCGTGTAACATCACTTGGATTCTTTCCTAAATCAAATTAGCAATCTATGAAAATTGATTTTGTCTAATTTGGATTTAATATGATTGAGATATGCTAATTTTAGTAAGAAGGGGTCACTGCTGAAATTACAGTCCTAATCAAGAACCAAGTGATTGTCAATTAGTGAAATTAATTGTTAATTTCGTGAAATAATCATGTAAAATATTTGTGAAATATTTTAAGATGATTATTTACATAATTGACTTGGCCTCATCCAATTAATTGATTAGATTTGATCTAAATCTTAATTGGAAACACATTCATCAAACTTAATGTTTGATTGGTGATTGTCATTTAATCATTTAGTGAAATTAAATTGTTTAATTTCCTAGAATAATTGTGCATAAATATTTGTGAAATATTTGATGATAATTATTCCCTTAAATGACATTGCCTTAACCAATAATTGATTAAGATGTGATCTAAATCATAATTGGAAACCACAATCTTTCAAACTTGATGCTTGAATAGGATTTGGGAATTTGTCTAGCAAATTTCCTTATAATCAAAAATGTTTTGATTATTACTATATGGTACAATTTCGGTTGAAGAACCGATGATCATCTCAAGTACAAATTAATCAATTTGGCATTATCCTTTCCCGAGACGGATATGGTACCTAGTCGGAGAGCATTGGGGTAGCGGGTTGCAACGTATGTGGTCCGTCCCACTCTCGTCGGTACTGGCCATGACAGCGGGTAGGGCTGGGATAATGTCCGAGGGATTAAGATGTATTTTTCTAATTATTAAAATTTGAATTAATACGTATTTTGAGATATTACCATATATGTATTCAAGTAAAATAATCAAGTTTGATTGATTGAATTGGATTGATAATTAATTTAATATGATTAAATTGATTATGTCCAATTGAAATACTCTAATATGATTAGAGCTAATAATTCCCTTGGAAGAATTAATTATGTGAATATGATTCACGATAATTAATTAAAATTTGAATATGATATGGAGGATCACATAAGTGACATCCATGGTCTCCCGTCAAGGCGGAGGGTTCCGTCGCCAGGGATTGCATGTGGGAGACGCCTGTCCGAAGTGACAGCTCCTGTATGCAAGCGCATATGGATCGGGCTCGTCGCTTCTCGAAATAGTAAGGACGTATGCGTAGTGACCCCAATATCGGGTCCTCATATTATTGGGGCGATATTGGATTGCGCATAGCAAGTTGTATTCCTGTTGACGGTTGGTTCAATTAATGACGGGTCAACATTGCCTTAGGGGTGGTGGGCCCGGGTGTTAAAGACTGAATTGGGAGATGCAAGTTGGACTTGCAAGGAGGAATGTGTTCCCGCTTCTCTTTATCCGAGTTGTAGGTTCTCATATTATTAGGATGCAACAAAGATAAGGAAGGAGATCCCAGATCTTGCTTGAGATATAATGGTAAGTATATCTCTTACATTGAAAGTGATTAAGGGAATGAACTTTCAATGTTGACATGGCAAGACAACTTTGATATAAAAATTCCTAAATCAAAGTAAAATATGTATATATAAATACATACATCTATGCAAATTTCTTATTTCAGATAATCCTTCATTAAACCCACTCAATGATATACTCAATAATAACCAGTGAAATATCTTGGATTGGACTCATGATCCAGATATTGTACTTGCAAATGGACACATAATGTATGTGGTTGCAATGTGCAAGTTTCCTAATAATATTGAGGAATGACAATTAAATAGATAATAGGACTACAACCCTAGGGTTTGTATGTCTCTATAGTCTTGGTATCGTCAAATGTACTTTGGAAGTGACATGTTGATGATGATCATAATTGTCATATAATCCTTATAAAATCAATGAAGATTTTCTGGCATACATAGGTGCTCTTGACATTTAATCATGGATGACATGGTTCTCTGCATCATGTAGAATGGTAGCTCTATAAAGAGATGATGTATTCAAATTGTTTGAGTACCTACCTGAACCTATGTTTTAAGAGTTTAGATGGATATAGATGATGAATGTCATTATTCTACTATCTATACTCTAGTCATTCATGAAGCTTCATAATAATCATATTATATGAATTTAATGAAGCATGTATAAATGTTGAAAAATTCTTACTTTGAATTCTTTTGAATTTAAAATAAGAGATCCTCTGTCTTGAGCAATGGTTGCTTATAGATAAAGGGAGCGCAATGGAAGCATGGGTTGGACCCAAGAAAGAAGGAAAGTCAAAGAGTTGAATGGACTTCTGTGACTTCCATATGACATCCAAAGAGTTGGATGAATGCCAATACTGCAATAAATTGATGTGTTGATAGTATGACTATCAAGTCTGTCTAGAATCCTTAGAAAAGGACTCGGATGGAGCATCAGAATAATCTACATAAATCATTGATATTGACTTACTTATTGAATAAGATAAAGTCAAATAATTGTATCTCAATCTTCTGATGGCATTTGCAATAGGTTGCATATGTTTTAGAAGACCAGAAAATTTGATCTTAAGGTTTATAGTTATCCACATGGACATTGATGTAATTATTGCAACAATCCCTGTTGGATTGATAGACTTGTTGATTTCAGTGGGAGAGCCCTTAGTCGTGGAGAATGTCTCTATGACCTAGATATAAGAATACACTCATTGTTTATTTCTAAATGTTGGAAATAAACATGAATTCTGAGATAGAACTATCATAAAGAGTTATGATGGATATATTTCAGATAGTAATCTAAAATCTGGTGGACTCCACTAAATTAGAAAAATTAATGAATGGATCATTAACATTTCTAAATACTGAAATTAAAACTTAAGATCAATAGGAGGATGAAGATCATTTGACAATGATCTAGCATCGAGCCTTGGACATTTGTCTATCGATTTGATCAATAGACTAGTAAGAGATGAAACTTTAGAATGTCTAAAATTTCAAAACTTACATACTTATGAATATTGTATTCAAAGTAAAATGTCCAATACACCCTTCTTTGGGAATGGTGTAAGATGTCAAGGTATTCAGGATCTCATACATATTGATGTATGCAGATCATCTGTATCATAGTAAACATTATGGATATGTGATATCTGTTGATGATTATGTATGATATGAGATTTCTTCTCTTCTCCTAAGAAACCTTTGAAATGTTCAAAGATTTCATTATTTTTGGTTTAGAACCAAAGTTTGAAGGAAGATAAAATGAATTTGATCTAATCTAGGTAGCAAGTACCTACTAGATAAATTCAAAGAATACCTTATAGAGATATGAATATCACTTCTATCTCAATCCTCCTAACACACCTTAACTCAATAGAGTTATAGGTAGATACAATTGGATCATGTGTGACATGATCTTATCAATGTTGAATTTTAGCATAATTATCCCTTAGTTTCCAGGTATATATGTGTAGTAGAGACTACAATGTATATCCTTAATAAGGTTCCATGTATGTTGGAATCTAGCACTTGAGAGTGTTGCTTCATTAGGAAAATAAAGGATGGTATCGGACACCTACTTTATAACCTTGAGATTCTTAAAGTATCTCATCTATAAGAATGTGATTCTTAGAGGTTGAGACTCTTGAGAATCAAGATGAAAATGAAGTGTAGGAACTCATTTACAATGAGACTCCTGAAATTGGAAACTAAAAGGACAATTAAAGATGAAACACTAATACCTCTTCAAATGAGTTTGATGAAGGATTCCATGTGTTAGAGAAATCTGACAATGATCGAACTTCATGTGATGAAGCTTCTGAAGATCATAGCATGGATAGATGGATAGCAATAAAAGTCTAATGTAGACTTCATATACAAGTGTTGTATATGGACCCTCGAGGATCCACCTATATGGGTAAGACCTGTAAAGGTGTAAATGGATCTTCAAGAGACAGGGAACCTGATGAAAAGGTAGAGATCTTCAAAGCACGGTTCGTAGCCATAAGCTACACACTGGAAGAGAAGACATTGCTTGCAATGAGACTTGCTCTTCGGTGACCATACTTAAAACCGTCAGAATATTGCTAACCTTAGCTACACAACTTGACTATTACATCTTCAAGATGTAAGTCAATATTGCATTCCTCTATGAATACCTCTTTGAGGATATTCACATGAAGTAGCCCCAGGGCTTCATGGTTGAGGAAAGCAAGGTGTGCAAGTAAGGAATCCATCTATGGACTTAAATAAGCTTCTTGAAGTTGGATCATAAGATTTGATGAAATTATAAATGTTATGATTTCAGATAGAATCTTGATGAACCATATGAAGCTTAGTGGTAGTGCTTTTGTGTTCATCGTGCTAAATGTAGATGATATCCTAATCATTTAAAAATGATATAAGGATAATAATTAGTGTTTTATAATCTGGTTGTTCCATAACTTGAAATAAGATTTCAAAGATACCTCTTAGATCTTAGTTCTGAAGTTGTTCAGAAGCAAAGAGAAGAGGATAATGGGACTGTCACATTTATAGTACACCTTGGACATATTCTCATAGAAATTCCAAGAAAGGCTTCTAACCCTTAAGATATGGTACTGACCTATCTAAAGGGATAACACCTCAAAGAGTTGAGGAAGTGAATGCTGGAACTACATGCCCTTGGGCATCAGTTCTGAGAAGCCAAGTGTGTGCTAGATGTGTACAAAAGCCAGGTGGCTGCCATGCAGTGGGAGTAGTAAACTGTTACTAGTCCTACTATGGAAATAAAACACTTGGATGCAGTAATAACAAAATCTTCATAGATGACAAGATTTTTTGAGATAGTGATCTCAAAGTCTTATCTTCAAAAGTTTAAGACTTTATAGATAGTGATCTAAAAGGTCTTAACTAAAGATACCTTAGGAGATAGAGATCTCCAGAAATAAGGATATTCTTATAAGGATTATGGAAATACTGGTTATGATAATGGTTAAGCTGTAGTGTCAAAGACACTGTAACTAACTGGATTGAGTATTGGTTGCATAAGATGCAACATTCGCATTGGATGCGAGCACTGTTACTGGGGATATGCAAGTGCCGTAAAAGGACTTGGCGTAGTCTCGCGGGAACAGAGTGACTGATCAGCTTACCTAGCTATTTTCCAAATAGCCTATGATTGTCACATGAGTGCGCGTTTAAATGATTAGCCCGTTAATGGCTCTTTGGGCTAGTGGGAGATTGTTGGAAATGCGAGCCCACGGCGAGCCATTATGCAATAAATGTTATTGCACATATCATTCCCTGATCTGAAATGAAGAATGAATAATTTGTATAATAGGTCCCTTAGTACAATTAGGGTTATGTACCATGGCCATCTTAATAATCATACAGCTTTTGATTCAACTATTGAATCATAGAGGCTGGTGCTTGGATGAATATCTAAAGAGTTAGATTGAAGACTCATCAAGCACCGCCAAATGATTATTAAGAGATGATCTCCAGCCTGAGTAGGAGATGGCAATCCTATCTCTGAAGACTGATATCTGACCGACCTCTTGATGCAGGTCCTCTACATAGGAATAGAGATTCGGAGGTGTCAGATTGCTTAGGTCAAAGAGTTGACTTAACGAGATCGAGATAACCAAAGTCCTATATCATATGCTGTCATGATATAGGCACGCATCCTCTGACCGGAGACAGATGTGTTGCTATATGTCCAAGTATGTACATTTGGCAGACCAATAGGTTGATGACCTAATCCAGGTCTATACACCGGCGCGCTGGTGTGCATATAAGGGCATATGAGTAATACGATCTCTCAAAGGGATCATACAGGTTCAGTTACTGAACCGGAAGACATGAGCTCACTCATGAGATATTGGGAAGAATCAAATTCCATGCGCATGGTCGTCTCGCTTTGGAAGCTTGACTGAATTTGTAGGTTTGATATATACTTTTAGTATATGATCAAGACCTAGGTATGATATACACTTTTGGAAAGTGTATGATCGATACCAACTCCCAATGATTGAATGAGAAACTTACTGATAAAACCACGAAGTAGACAGTATAAAGTTGATCCGATACTTCGGGTTTAATCTGAGTCTTCCACTATGCAGGATGTACAGGTATTGGGAATACCTGAGGGTGATTTGATCATAAACGGTTGTATAACCATGACGCTTCCATTCCTAGGGAGTGATGAAACGGGTCTGGATTTTAGTGACTCCTCTCAGTAGAGAAGTGATCTGATCTTGGTCCAAGTATTGGACATTGATCTGAATGTGATTCAGATACAATGAGAAGATTAGATTTACGGTCTTGATTTAATCAAGCATCTATGGGAGGCCCGCGATCTGGATTTGAGATATGATCTCAATATCCATGTCACTATATGTGGAACAGTACAATCGCCCTGTCCTTATCTCCAAGTATCTGCGGAGAGATTGCATTATTCTTGAAGGGTTCAAGAATAATTCCATAAGATCTAAGCAATGAAGAAATAATGATTAAATGTGATTTAATCATCTTGATGTGTGAAGAAATTATCCAATTTAATTAAATGTGATTTAATTAATGTGGATAAGAATAATGTGGATAGAAATATCCAATTATTCATAAATATATTATAAATGTGATTTATAATGTATTAGAGAGAGCTAATTATAATTTATATGTGTTGATTAATTATTATGTGTATTGGATACACAATGTGTAATTAATTAACAATATGAATTATATGTTGTTTTGGGTTGTGAATATGATTCACAATTTTTTCCATGGCAAGAATGCAATATTCTCAAAGATAATTGTGAATTATTTTTGAAGAATAAAACCCAATAAATTTGTTGCAAATTAATAGGAGAGAAATCCAAGGAGATATGCAATCTCATGGAAATCCATGAGATTGCTCTCCATTGGGAAACAAGTGGGCGGCACCCAATTCCTATATGGAATGGGTGGCCGTCCCCTCTTAATTGCACATGGAGATTTGATCTCCATGTGTATTCTCTCCTTATTTGTTGGGTTGATTTAGGAATAAATTATATTTGATTTTATCAAATATATTTTGACCTAAATTTGTTGCTTTTGACAACAACAATCTTGGCCATTGGATTGACACAAATCAATCTCACCCATTGATTTTATGTGTCCCATGGATTGAGATCCATGGATCCCAAAACCCTATAAATAGAGAGGCATACTATGCTCTCTAATGACTTGTAATATTGGAGCTCTCTCTCTCCCTCATTTCTTCATACACGCCAGCCCTCTCTCCCTCTCTTGTTGGTGGTCGTCCACCATGCCCTAGAGGAGAGAACCGTCGTCGCCTTCGCCACCGCGCTGTCGCTTCGACGTTCTTTGGTTCTCCGTCTTCTTGGAGAATTCATCTCACGAAGGAGACGTTTGATCTCATGCGACGAGATCAGGAGCAACCTTGCTTGGATCATCTTCTTGGATTGCGAGGACAACGCGGTTCAACCCCACGCTCGCAAGCGGTCTCGCCGACGATCGGACTTGAGACAGGAGGTCTTTTTCTTTAGAGACTTGATCAACCACGCTTCAAGAGGTATTGCATTATACTTGTTGTGGTTATAGATGAAACGATCTGAGAATGGTTCTCGGATCATGTGGTTTTATCGAATAAATTTTTTTAAATTCTGCTGCACCGAACAACTAGTACGACTAGTCGTTCCTCGTCGTATCCGATACGACGATCACGCTTCCGTGATGCGCTTGAGGATAATTTCCATATCCTTCATAGGGTTCATTTCGAGTCATTCGACCTTGTCCGGATTAGTGGATTTTCCTTTTGCCACCCTTGCAGGAGCTTCATCTCTGCTACCTCACTGTGCCTACCCTCGAGTCACTCTACTTCCTGCAGCACCTCCCTCGTCTTCCTCCACAGCTCCGTACCAGATGACGCACCTTCGATCCCTCCGATATTGCAAAGATCTGGAGCCCAGGTCTTTTATCTCTGCCCACCATTGGAGACCAGAACCCAACCACCTCTTACTCCCATTCTTCCTTCTGATGCTCTCCAGAGCATCGCCATTTTACCGTTGACCTGTTCCTACAGGAGGAACATAAGAAGGAGACTCTTCAAGGCTCACAAAATCTCAGGTGGAAGCCCCAGATGTCAGGCTTTGTTGGAGCTCTTCGCGAGGTTCTGGCCTTCATGGGCACACTCCATCAATGCAGAGCAGTGACGAGTGTATTTTGCATCCATCATATGCAAGGCAGGAGTCGTCTACTACGAGCTCTTATCGATTGAACCTCATCCATGGCTAGTTCATCGTGTGTTCTTCCTTCAAGCTTCGGAGCCATTCGATCAGCCTTGTTCTTCCTTAGGAGAAGCATCCGTTAGATCATGTTGTACCTCCACTGTTGATCTCCCGCAAGAGGTCTAATATGAGCTACCCGACATGAACTGTCATCTTGAGGTACGGACACGCCACGTGTCTTATTATTTAAAGCACATGTATATATTAAAAATTGGAATAAAAATATAAATAAGACATAGAAATAAAAATAATATACATAACACATAGATGAAATACCTATACTTGTACCTATGTATCTAATACCCCCATTTATTTAAATGTACATCATATATCAAAAGATTTAATAAAAATATATTTATGTATATAAAAATACGTTATACATATATAAAATAATCAATTAAAAAATAGATCAAAAATAAAAAATAGAAATACAAATACCCAAATAATAGATAAATATACCTATAAACATACCCTTAAAAATTAACTTGTAATATATAAACTTAAAAATAAATAGAAATAATACTAAACTACTATAGAAAATAAGAAACATTTTTTTATAAATTTAATTTAATAAAATAATTTATTATTTAGTTTTTATTTAAAAATAGTTTTGGGCATGGTTTTCCCTGGTTGGTCCACGTGGAACAACCAGGTGGCTCCGTTGGTTGACCTCAATCAAGTAGTTGACCTTTCCCTGCAACATTTTGAGGCATAGTTTTGTGGATTGAATCTTGTGATATTTTGCTAAGATACATATTTCTCTTTTCATCCATGATCCATCCTCTTACATGCACGCTCGATTCCTCGAGTTACGGATCATTGATTTGAGTCAGCCACCTCGTTCTTCCTCCCGCTCCAGTCACCTATACATAACATTCAACTCGATCTCCCTTATATTTTTGAATCCTTCCGGCCACCTTCTCTCCCTCTTTTGTACCCAATGGATTGAGGAAGGTGACTACTTCCTCACAATGTTTTTGGTTGGATCGAGGAGCAGCTCTATGGTAACTTCCACCATCTCCGACTACCACTATCATGAGGTCCATCTCACAACCCTACATCGCTCGAGATTTGTTTAATCACTTTTTAGTTAGCTTTTAGGTGTAGATTAATTCCTCCACTCAATCTGTAGTTTGTCGGACCTCCACTCTGAAGAACATTTTTATTATCAACCACTGTGTCTCCGACCACGCAACCACCCTCATCACCTTCCCTCACACTTCTACCTCGCCATGTCGCACTTTATTCAACCATATTCACTCTGGATATGAACTTAGGTGTCAACTTCCCTCGCCTCATCGGAACACAGCCACCTCGCTTTGCTACACCTTCATTCCACCAAACAGAAACCCCAATTTCTTCTTGTGTGTGCTTTTATTGCAGGTCTTGGATGCTAATGATGCCTTAGGGGTCAATTTTGAGCAAACTGGAGGTACTTAGAGCCCCATTTCTTCCCTGAGAATGTTGGCCATCGTTTGATGCTCTGACGTACCTCCTCACACTGCCATCTCACGTAGAGGAGACCCTGCTACATTTTGCCTCTGCTCTGAGACTCCCAAGAGGTTAGTGGAGCGCAGAAAGACCATTTTGAGCTCGCCACCAACGAGTTCTAGATGCGTTCTTCCAACACCTCTCCCAGTCATCCGATCATCCACCCATGCTCGATGTGCCAAGAACCGTTGGATGTGCTGAAGGATATGGTTAGATCCTCAAGCGCATCATGGAAGCATGAGCGTCTTATCGAATACGACAAAGAACGACTAGTCGGATTAGTTGTTCTATGAAGCGGAAACTAAAATTTTTTCAAGTGACGCAACCGCAAGATCCAAGAACACTTCTCGGATCGTTTCGTCTAAGACACAAACAAGTAATAGGATTACCTCTTAAAGCGTAGTTGCGATCGAGTCTCTAAACGAAGAGACCTCCTGTCTCAAGTCCGATCCGACGGAGGAGACGCTTGCGAGTGCAGGGATGAATCGTGTGCTTCTCGCAATCCATGTTGATGATCCAAGCGATGGATCTCCTGATCTCGACACATGAGATCTGACGTCTTCTTCACGAGCGAGGCGCACCGAAGGAGACGAAGATCCACGAGCAAACGATCGGGCAACATAAAGACAACGATGCGGCGATGGAGAATCTCTCTAGGGCATCCATGGTGGGCGACCATGAGAGGGAGAGAGAGGGCTGACATGTAGAGAGAAAGAGAGAGAGAGATATGTGCTTCAAAAGTATTGTGTTGTGTAAAGAAGAGCAAAGGGGTGCCTCTCCATTTATAATATTTTGGGATCCGTGGATCTTAATCCATGGGCAACACAAATCCAATGGCTCTCATTGATTTGTGTTTATTTTAATGGCAAAGATTTGTGTTGGTAAAAACCAACAACAATTAATTTAATTTAGATTAAATCTGTATTGATAAATCAATATAAATAAATCCCAAATTAAATAAATCAAGCATGGAGATTTTGGAATGAAGATTGCCTCCTTCCAATCTCATGCAATCTCATGAGATCTCATGAGATTACATTATTCTATGGAAATCTCCAAGATTTACAACAACAATTGTTGTAAATTATTATACAAAAATAACTCATAATTATTTTGTGAATATTGCAATCTTGCCATGGGAAAATTGTGAATCACATTCACAACCCAAAATAAAATGTAAATTACATTTTCAATTTAATGTCCAACGCGAATCCAATTCACATTAACAATTAATTAACAAATGTAAATTACAAATAGCTCTCTTATATATATATATATCACATTTATAATATATGTGATTAATATGGGTATTTCTATCCATATTATTCATATCCATGTTAATTAAATCACATTTAATCATCTTGGATCTCTATTCTCTTGTTCTCAAATATAATGGATCACATTCACATTATTTTCAACTTTGATAATCAAATCACATTTAATTATCCAAGTTAGCTCTCTTTATAATATGAATCGAATTCATATTAATCATGATAGTTAAATCACATTTAATTATCCATTTTCTCAATGCTCGGATACTCATATCAACAGTGAAATTATCCTGAACCCTTTCAAGAATAATGCGCTTTCTCCACGAATACTTGGAGATAAGGATAGGGCGATTGTATTATTTCGCGTATAGTGACTTGGATATTGAGATCATATCTCAAATCCAGATCGCGTGTCTCCCATAAATGCTTGATTAAATCAAGACCGCAAATCTAATTTTCTCATTGCATCTGAATCACATTCAGATCAATGTCCAACATTTGGACTACGATCAGATTACTTCTCTACTGAGAGGAGTCACTAAAATCCAGACCCGTTTCATCACTCACTAGGAATGGAAGCATCATGGTTATACAATCGTTTATGATCACATCAACCATAGGTATTCCTAATACTTGCACATCCTGCATACTGGAAGACTCAGAATAAACCTGAAGTATTGGATCAACTTTATATTGTCTACTTCATGGTTTTATCAGTAAGTTTCTCATTCGATCATTGGGAGTCAGTATCGATCATACACTTTCCAAAAGCATATATAATACCTCGGTCTTGATCATATACTTTCCAAAAGTATATATCAAACCTACAAATTCAGTCAAGCTTCCAAAGCGAGACGACTGTGCACATGGAATTAGATTCTTCTCAATATCTCATGAGTGAGCTCATGCCTTCCGGCTTAATAAATGAACATGTATGATCCCTTTGAGAGATCGTATTACTCATATGCCCTTGTATGCACTAACGCACCGGTGTATAGACCTTGGTTAGGTCATCAACCAATTGGTCTGCCAAATGTAAATACTCAGACATATAGTAACACATCTGTCTCCGGTCAGAGGATGTGTGCATGTATCGTGACAACATACGATGTAGGACTTTGGTTTTCTCAATCTCGTTAAGTCAACTCTTTGACATAACTAATCTGACACCTCCGAATCTCTATTCCTATGTAGAGAACCTGCGTCAAGAGGTCAGTCAGATATCATTCTTTACAGATAAGGATTTCCATCTCCTACTCAGGCTGGAGATCATCTCTTAACAAGCATTTGACGGTGCTTGATGAATCCTCAATCTAACTCTTTAGATATTCTTCCAAGCACCAGCCTCTATGATTCAAAAGTTGAATCAATAGTTGTTTGATCATCAAGATGGCCATGGTACAAAACCCTAATTGTAATAAGGGACCTATTATGCAAATTATTTATTCTTCATTTCAGATCAGGGAATGATATTTACAATAACATTTATTGCATAATGGCTCGTCGTGGGCTCGCATGTCCAACAATCTCCCACTAGCCCAAAGAGCCATTAATGGGCTAATCATTTAAACCCACACTTGTGTGACAATCATAGGCTATTTAGAAAATAGATAGGTAAGCTGATCAGTCACTCTGTTCCTGCGAAACTACGCCAAGTCCTTTTACGACACTTGCATATCCCCAGTAACAGTGCTTGCATCTAATGTGAATGTTGCATCTTATGCAATCAATACTCAATCTTGTTAGTTACAGTGTCCTTGACACTAAAGCGTAACAATTATCATAACCACTATTTCCATAATCCTTATCAGAATACCCTTATTCCTGGAGATCACTATCTCTTAAGGTATCAACATTTAAGACCTTTTAGATCTCTATCTATAAAGTCTTAAGTTTTTGAAGATAAGACTTTGAGATCACTATCTCAAAAATCTTGTCATCTATGAAGTTTTTGTTATTACTACAATCAAGTGTTTTCTCTCCATAGTAGGATTAGCAACTCTTTACTACTCCCACTTCATGGCAGATATCTGGATTTTGTACTCATCTAGCACACACTCAGCTTCTCGTAACTGATGCACAAGTGCAAACAGTTCTATCATTCACTTCCTCAACTCTATGAGGTGTTATCCCTTTAGATAGATCAATAACATATCTTAAGGGATTGAAGCCTTTCTTGGAATTTTCTAGAAAATGGAACATGTCCGAGGTGTACTACAAATGTGGCAGTCCCAATACCCTCTTCTCTTTGCTCCTGAACACCTTCAGAACTAAGATCTAAGAGGTTTCCTTGAGATCAGATCTTAAGTTATGGAACAACCAGATAATAAAACACTTATTATCATCCTTATATCATTTAAATGATTAGGATATCATCTACATTTAGCATGATGAACACAAAGGCACTCCCACTAAGCTTCACATGGCTCATCAAGATTCTATCTGTAATCATAACATTTATAATTTTATCAAATCTTATGATCCAACTTCAAGAAGCTTATTTGAGTCCATAGAAGGATTGCTTAGCTTGCACACCTTGCTTTCCTTAACCATGAAGCCCTGGGGCTACTTCATGTGAATATTCTCAGAGAGGTATTCATAGAGGAATGCAATATTGACTTACATGTTGAAGATGCAATAGTCAAGTTGTGTAGCTAAAGTTAGCAATATTCTGATGGTTTTAAGCATGGTCACCGAAGAGCAAGTCTCATCACGAGCAATATCTTCTCTTCTGATGTGTAGCTCATGGCTACGAACCGTGCTTTGAAGGTCTCTACCTTCTCATCAGGTTCCCTTTCTCTTGAAGATCCATTTATACCTTTACAGGTCTTACCCATATAGGTGGATCCTCGAGGGTCCGTATACAACACTTGTATATGAAGTCTACATTAGACTTTTATTGCTAACATCCATCTATCCATGCTATGATCTTCAATAACTTCATCACATAAAGTTCGATCATTGTCAATTTTCTCTGACACATGGAATCCATCCTCAAACTCATTTGAAGAGGTATTAGTGTTTCATCTTTAATTGTCCTTTTAGTTTCCAATTTTAGTAGCCTCATTATCTTCTCAAGATTAGATGAGTTCCTACACTTGATTTTCATCTTGATTCTCAAGAGTCTCAACCTCTAAGAATCACATTCTCAGAGATAAGACATTTTAAGAATCTCAAGGTCATAAAGTAGGTATCCAATACCATTCTTTATATTCCTAATGAAGTAGCACTCTCAAGTGCTAGATTCCAGCATGCATGGAACCATATTAAGGATATATATTGTAGTCTCTACTACATATATACCTGGAAACTAAGTGATAATTATGCTAAAATTAATCATTGATAAGATCATGTCACACATGATCCAATTCTATCACCCTATAACTCTATTGAGTTCATGAGTGTTAGGAGGATTGAGATAGAAATGATATTCATATCTCCATAAGATATCTTTTGAATTCATCTGACTGGTACAGGCTACCTAGATTAGATCAAATTCATTTTATCATCCTTAAAACTTTGGTTGTAAACTAAAATGATGAAATCTTTGAACAATTCAAAGGTTTCTTTAGGTGAAGAGAAGAAATCTCATATCATACATGATCATCAATAGATATCACATATCCATAATGTTTACTATGATATAGATGATCCGCATACATCAATATGTATGAGATCCTGAATACCTTGACATCTTACACCATTCCCAAAGAAGGGTGTATTGGACATTTTACTTTGAATAAAATATTCATAAGTATGTAAGTTTTGAAATTTTAGACATTCTAAAGTTTCATCTCTTACTAGTCTATTGATCAAATCAATAGACAAATGTCAAGGCTTGATACTAGATCATTGTCAAATGATCTTCATCCTCCTATTGATCTTAAGGTTTAATTTCAGTGTTCAGAAATGTTAATGAACTATTCATCAATTTTCTAATTTAGTGGAGTCCACTAGATCTTACATTAATATCTGAAATATCTCCATCGTAACTCTTTATTATAGATTTATTACAGAATTTATGTTTATTTCTAACATTTAGAAATAAACAATGAGTGTATTCTAATATCTAGGTTATAGAGACATTCTCTAAGACCAAGGACTCTCCCACTGAAATTATGAAGCCTTTCAATCCAATAGAGATTGTTGCAACAATTGCATCAATATATATATATATATATATATATGCGGACGACTATAAGCCTTAAGATCAAATTTTCTAGTCTTCTAAAACATATGCAACCCATTACAAGTGTTGTAGAAGATTGAGATACAATTACAAGACATTATCTTATTCAATAAGCAAGTCAATATCAATGATTTATGTAGATTATTTTGATGCTCTATCCGAGTTCTTCTCTAAGGATTCTAGACAGACTTGATAGTCATACTATCAACACATCAACTTATTGCAGTATTGGCATTCATCCAACTTTTTAGATGTCATATAGAAGTCATAGAAGTATGGTCAACTCTTTGACTATCCTTCTCATCTTGGGTCTGACCCATGCTTCCACTGCGCTCCCTTTATCTATAAACAACCATTGCTTAAGAGTAAGGATCTCTTATGTTAAATTCAAAAAGAATTCAATGTAAGAGCATTTCGACATTTATACATGCTTAATTAAATTCATATAATATGAATATTATGAAGCTTCATGAATGACTAGAGTATAGACAATAGAATCATGACAGCCATCATGTCTACGTCCATCTAGACTCTTAAAACATTGGTTCATGTAGGTATTCAAACATTTTGAATACATCATCTCTAATACAGCCACCATTCTGCATGATGAAGTGAACCATCTCATTCATGATAAATGTCACGAGCACATATGTATGCCAGAATATCTTCATTGATTTTATAAGGATTATTTGACAATTGTGATCATCATCGACATGTCACTTCCAAAGTAGATCCGATGAGAGATCAAGATTATAGAGACATACAAACCCTACGGTTGTAATCCTATTATCTATTTAATTGTCATTCCTCATTATTATGAGGAGACTTTCATATTGCAACCACAAACATTATGTATCCAACTGCGAGTACATTATCTGGATCATGAGTACAATCCATGATATTTTACTTGTTATTATTGAGTATAACATTGAGTGGGTTTAATGAAAGATTATCTGAAATAAGAAATTTGCATAAATAGATATATATATATATATATATTACTTTGATTTAGGAATTTTCATATCAAAGTTGTCTTGCCTTCTCAACACTGAAAGTTCATTCCCTTAATCACTTTCAATGTAAGAGATATACTTACCATTATATCTCAAGCAAGATCCGGGATCTCCTTTCTTATCTTTGTTGTATCCCAATAATATAATAACCTACAACACAGATAAAAAGAAGCGGGAACACATTCCACCTTGCAAGTCCAACATGCATTCCCAATTCGGTCTTTAACACTCAGTCCCACCACCCCTAAGGAGATGTTGACCCGTCATTAATTGAACCAATCGTGAACATGAATAGTACTCGTTATACGCAATCCAATATCGCCCCAATAATATGAGGATCCGATATTGGGGTCACTGCGTATACGGCCTTACTCTTTCGAGAAGCAAAGAGCCCGATCTAGATGCGCTTGCATGCAGGAGCTGTCACTTCGGACATGCGTCTCCCACATACAATCCATGATGACGGAAGCCTTCGCCTTGACGGGAGACCATGGATGTCACTTATGGGATCCTCCACCTCATATTCAAATTTTAATTAATTATCATGAATCATATTCATATAATTAATTCTTCCAAGGGAAATAACAACTCTATTTATAGTAGAGTGTTTTTATTTTAATTAGATTCCAATTAAACTAATCATATTAAATTAATGATCCAATTAATATCCAACAAACATTTTTTAATTGTTACTTGAATTATGGTATTATCTCAAATACGTATTATTTCGAATTTTAATAATTAGAAATACATCATGATTTCTTAAGCATTATACTAACCCTACCCGTTGTCATGGCCAGTAAAGACGAGAGTGGGACGGACCACATACGTTGCAACCCGCTACCCCAATGCTCTCCGACTAGGCACCATATCCACCTCGGGAAAGGATAATGCAAAATAGATTACTTTGTACTTGAGATGATCATCGGTTCTTCAACCGAAATTATACCATATAATAATAATCACAAAATTTTGATTAACATTATAGTGAGATTTGCTAAACAAATCCCAAATCATATTTAAGTAACATGTTTGTTGGAATGTAGATCATGTAGATCATGTAACCAATTAGTGATCTAGGTCACATCTAATCAATTATTGGTTAAAGCAATGCCATTTAAGGAAATAATTATCATCAAATATTTCATAAATATTTATGAACAATTATTCCATGAAATTAAATAATTTAATTTCACTAATTGATTAAATGACAGTCACTAGGTTCTTGATTAGGAAAGTATTTCCAGCAGTGACCCTCACTTACTACAAATACCATATCTCAATCAATTTAAACTCAAATTAAGCAAAGTAAGTTCTTAAAGTTTGATAATTTAATTTACAACATAACCTAAGTGATTTGCACGCATTTCAAGGCATCTCTAATCCGAAATTAACTCTTTAATTACGTTGAGATTCACAGTCCCCGAAACTGTGGATACATGTTCTCTAAAATGAGCATATCTTGAGCAAACGGAATCGAAATCACGAAAACTCAGATCCTATTATTTCCTTATTTAAGAGGGAACAAAATCCAATTATTATTTTCGTGTTTAAGAAATTTAAACAGTGCCGAAAATAATCTCTAAGCAGAGATGCGAAAATGAAATGCAAGAAAACTTTCGCAAACCCAAACGAATCCAAGTCGTCCTCGGTTTATGGATCGTATATAAAACCACCAACCTAAGGCTCTGATACCACTTGAAGGATATGGTTAGATCCTCAAGCACGTCACGGAAGCATGAGCGTCGTATCGAATACGACGAAGAACGACTAGTCGGACTTGTTGTTCTATGCAGCGGAAATTAAAATTTTTTCAAGCGACGAAACCACATGATCCAAGAACACTTCTCAGATTGTTTCGTCTAAACCACAAAAAAGTAATAGGATTACCTATTGAAGCATGGTTGTAATCGAGTCTCTAAACCAAGAGACCTCCTGTCTCAAGTCCGATCCGACGGAGGAGACGCTTGCGAGCGCAGGGATGAACCGCGTGCTTCTCGTAATTCATGTTGATGATCCAAGCGGTGGATCTCCTGATCTCGACACATGAGATCCGACGTCTTCTTCACGAGCGATGCACACCAAAGGAGACGAAGATCCACGAGCAAACGATCGGGCAGCATAACGACAACGATGCTGCGATGGAGAATCTCTCTAGGGCATCCATGGTGGACGGCCATGAGAGGAAGAGAGAGGGATGATGTGTAGAGAGAGAGAGAGAGAGAGAGAGATGTGCTTCAAAAGCATTGTGTTGTGTAAAGAAGAGCAAAGGGGTGCCTCTCCTTTTATAATATTTTGGGATCCATGGATATCAATCCATGGGTAACACAAATCCAATGGCTCTCATTAATTTGTGTTTATTTTAATGGCAAAGATTTGTTCATAATTAGCATTCATGAATGCATAAATAATATCCGCATTTTATCATGCATTTTCGTATTTAAAGAAGTTGGTAAAAACCAACAACAATTAATTTAATTTAGATTATATCTATATTGTTAAATCAATGTAAATCAATGCCAAATTAAATTAATCAAGCATGGAGATTTTGGAATGAAGATTGCCTCCTTCCATAATATTGGATTTTGTGGCAATCTCATGCAATCTCATGAGATCACATGAGATTACATTATTCCATGGAAATCTCCAAGATTTACAACAACAATCGTTGTAAATTATTCTACAAAAATAACTCAAAATTATTTTTTGAATATTGCAATCTTGCCATTGGAAAATTGTGAATCACATTCACAACCCAAAATAAAATGTAAATTACATTTTCAATTTAATGTCCAATGTGAATTCAATTAACATTAACATTTAATTAACAAATGTAAATTACAAATAGCTCTCTCTTATATATATAAATGACATTTATAATATATATGATTAATATGGATATTTCTATCCATATTATTCATATCCATGTTAATTAAATCACATTTAATCATCTTGGATCTCTATTATCTTATTCTCAAATAATATTAATCACATTCACATTATTTTCATCTTTGATAATCAAATCACATTTAATTATCTAAGATATCTCTCTTAATAATATATATCAAATTCATATTAATCATGATAATTAAATCACATTTAGTTATCCATTTTCTCAATGCTCAGATACTCATATCAACAATGAAATTATCCTTAACCCTTTCGAGAATAATGCGCTTTCTCCGCGAATACTTGGATATAAGGACAGGGCGATTGTATTGTTCCACGTATAGTGACTTGGATATTGAGATCATATCTCAAATCCAGATCGCGAGCCTCCCATAGATGCTTGATTAAATCAAGACCGCAAATCTAATCTTCTTATTGCATCTAAATCACATTCAGATCAATGTCCAACATTTGGATCAAGATCAGATTACTTCTCTACTGAGAGGAGTCCTAAAATCCAGACCCGTTTCATCACTCCCTAGGAATGGAAGCATAATGGTTATACAATCGTTTACGATCATATCACCCTCAGGTATTCCCAATACCTATACATCCTGCATACTGGAAGACTCAGAATAAAGCTGAAGTATTGGATCAACTTTATACTGTCTACTTCATGGTTTTATCAGTAAGTTTCTCATTCGATCATTGGGAGTCGGTATCGATCATACACTTTCCATAAGTGTATATCATACCTAGGTCTTGATCATATACTTTCCAAAAGTATATATCAAACCTACAAATTCAATCAAGCTTCCAAAGCGAGACGACCGTGTGCACGGAATTTAATTCTTCCCAATATCTCATTAGTGAGCTCATGACTTCTGGTTCAATAAATGAACCTGTATGATCCCTTTGAGAGATCGTATTACTCATATGCCCTTGTATGCACACCAGCATGTCGGTGTATAGACCTTGGTTAGGTCATTACCCTATTACTCTGCCAAATGTACATACTCAAACATATAGTAACACATCTGTCTCCAGTCAGAGGATGTGTGCCTGTATCGTGACAGCATACGATGTAGGACTTTGGTTATATCGATCTCGTTAAGTCAACTCTTTGACCTAACTAATCTGACACCTCCGAATCTCTATTCCTATGCAGAGGACCTGCATCAAGAGGTCGGTCAGATATCAGCCTTTAGAGATAAGGATTGCCATCTCCTACTCATGTTGGAGATCATCTCTTAAGAATCATTTGACGGTGCTTGATGAGTCCTCAATCTAACACTTTAGATATTCATCCAAGCAGCAGCCTCTATGATTCAACTGGTGAATCAACAGTTGTATGATCATCAAGATGGCCATGGTACATAACCCTAATTGTACTAAGGGACCTATTCTGCAAATTTTTTATTCTTCATTCAGATCAGGGAATGATATTTACAATAACATATTGCATAATGGCTTGTCGTGGGCTCGCATGTCTAACATGTGCTTGTGCCTCTATCATTGATCTCGTACCCGAGATCTAATCCACGTCATCCATTGTCGAAGCATCATCAACTCTCCTCATGCTAATGCATGTCAAGTTAACTTCCAGGACTTATCTGATCGCACCTTTTGGAGGTAATTTGCAACATTTATCCCCAACTTTTTGTCATTTCTCTTTAGATTCAGTACCAAAATTATATAGTTTAAAACTTTTTGTATTTTGCAAGTTTATAATTCCATTTTGGATTTAGCCACGTCGTCTCACGTGTAATCCCACCTGACTTGACATTTTTCACGGATACCCCCTATGGGTACTTATATTTCCATTTAGTCCTTAAACTTTTATATGCAGTTATAATTTTTTTGGGTAAATAGCATAAAGGCACTCCTATTTTATTTTAATTACATATAAGCTCCTATTAGTACACACATTTTTGCAGAGGTTCTTTATTTATTTAAAATAACATTTATGCTTTAAAAAGCCACAAAAATTGGGTTAAAATTCTCTTTTACACGTACTTTGACGCCACATATTTTATTTTTCATTCTAGGACCTTTTCCTATTTTATAAAAATAAAAAATAGCACAAATATTCATTGTTTATAATATAAATACAAAAAAATTATAAACTATTTGAAAAATTCCAAAAAAATGTTTATTATATTTATCTCTTTATTGTACAACTCTAGAACTAAAAAACCCTAGAAATAGAGAAAGGAAATACATTAAAATTTTATTACTCTAAAATCCTTTTTAAAAATCCAAAAATTTTCTAAAAATTCAAAAAAATCCATTATATAATTTCATTTATATTATTATTTATCTAACAAAATGTATTTGGAAATTTTTTGACATTATTAGATATTTTTATTTCTAAATTAATTTATCCAATTTATTTAAAACCCATTAAAATTAGAGAAAATAGTAAAATATTATATAAAACAAAAAATATTTTCTATATTTTGATTATTTTAATTAGTAATTATAATTGTATAACTCTATATATTGTATATATGGCATTATATACGCTTTTAGTATATATTTAAAAACAAAAAGAATTTAAAATAAAAAAGTGTAAATAAAAATATGAAATTAGAAACAATTGAAAATATTATAATAACAATTTAAAAAATACAAAAAAAACCCGGAAAAAACATTAAATAGATAAGAACGACACGTAATTTCTACATTCATTTGTCCGATCTAACCATTTTCTCCATAGGTTCGATAATTTACACATACTTACACCTATACACACATTTTGTGGAGTTATAATAAATTTAACTCCACACTTTTACTTTTGTTGCTTGATTCTTAATTATGTGTTAATTGTTGAATTTTAACGAGGTTCTTGAGTGGTCATTGCATCGACTGTTGATCTATCTCGTGGATCGACATGGCCCTTCTAGATTTTCATTTTTTTAAATCGCACCGTTGCTTCGGAGCAATGCCGTTTAAATTCGATTTTTGTCTATGTATACTTTCTTGTCAATATTTTCCTTTATTTTTTTATCATATTATTGAATAGTCTAATCACATCTTCTCTGTTGACTTTGTTGCGTGGGACCGCGGATCAAGGGAGGATCTTCTAGGAGAGCCTATGCACCCACATGAAGCTGTGCCACTCTTCTGAAGCTGATAAGAAAAGTGACAATGGAGACCTTGTATAAAATTTTGAACAAAATAGAACATTTTATTTCATTTTTTTGTATTTGTGGTTTAAGTGAGAGAAAGATACATTAATTTGCAATAACTTGGACTCTCCGGACACTTTCACACTTCATGAGGTTCACTACCCAATGGAGTGTTCCCTTGGGGGCCTCGTCGGTTTTCACAATTTTCCACCTTTCTTTTTACTTTGTTTTACGAATTTTGAGTTATTCGATTTTATTTTCATTTGTTTTGTGTGATTGAGACTTATCTCTAGGATTGCTTAACGATAGATTAAGGTCCAAATCCATAATATAATTTTAGTTGCTTAAAGTTCGCTTTTGAATATAGTAAAACTTTAATTGCTTTTTACTTACTTTCGGAATCGTGTGCCCTGAGAGCCCTCCATACAATTCTTATAAGACCCACTGTGGTGGGCACCTATTATTCTCCAAGACCAAACCCTTTGGTTCCTTTCTAGGTGTTTCGTATTTTGTGCATCATGCTAGTATCAATTCCTTTATCTAGGATGATTTAAATCAATCAGACATGGAGATTATGGAATGAAGATTATCTCCTTCCATAATATGGGAGTTGGCGGAAGTCTCATGTAACTCATGAGATTATGTTATTCCATGGAAATATCCAAGATTTTCAACAACACTTTTTGTAAATTATTCTACAAAAATAATTCATAATTATTTTGTAAATATTTCAATCTTGCCATTGGAAAATTGTGAAGGACATTCACAACTCAAAATAAAATGTGAATTATATTTTCAATTTAATGTCCAATATGAAACCAATTCAGATTAACATTTAATTAACAAATGTAAATTTCAAATTGATCCCTCTTATATATTATAAATCACATTCATAATATATATGAGTAAAATGGATAGTGCAATTCGCTTTATCCTTATCCATGACAATTAAATCACATTTAATCATCTTGGATCTCTGTTCCCTTGGTCCCAAATAATATGAATAACATTCACATTATTCACGTCTTTGATAATTAAATCTCATTTAATTATCTTTGACAACTCACTTTATAATATGAATTAAATTCACACTATTCAAGATAATTAAATCACATTTAATTATCAATTTTCTCAATGCTTGGATACATAATATCAACAATGAAATTATCCTAAACTCTTTCAAGGGTAACGTGCTTTCTCTGTGGATACTTGGTGATAAAGATAGGGCGATTGTATTATTCCACATGTAGTGACTTGGATATTGAGATCATAACTCAAATACATATCTCAGGCCTCCATAGATGCTTGATTAAATCAAGACCACAAATCTAATCTTCTCATTGCATCTGAATCACATTCAGATCAATGTCCAACATTTGGACCAAGATCATATTACTTCTCTACTGAGAGGAGTCACTAAAATCCAGACACATTTCATCACTCCCTAGGAATGGAAGCCTCATGGTTATACAATCGTTTATAATCACATCACCCTCAGGTATTCCCATAACCTTTACATCCTGCATACTAGAAGACTCAGAATAAACCCGAAGTATTAGATCAATTTTACACTGTTTACTTTAGGGTCTTCTCAGTAAGTTTCTCATTTGACTTTAGGGAGTCGCTATCAATCATATAATTTCCAAAAAAAGCATATATCATACCTAGGTCTTGATCACATACTTACCAAAAGTATATATCAAACCTACAAATTCAGTCAAGCTTCTAAAGCGAGACGACTGTGTATGGAATTTAATTCTTCCCAATATCTCATGAGTAAGCTCATATCTCCCGGTTCATTAATGAACCTGTATGATCCCTTTGAGAGATCTTATTACTCATATGCCCTTACATGCAAACCAGCGCGCCAGTGTATAGACCTTATTCAGTTCATCAACGTATTGGTCTGCCAAATGTACATACTCAGACGTATAGTAACGCATCTATCTTCGGTCAGAGGATGTGTGCTAATATCTTGACAGCATAGGACTTTGGTTATCTCGATCTTGTTAAGTCAACTATTTGACCTAACCTATCTAACACCTCCGAATCTCTATTCTTATGCAGATGACCTACATCAAGAGGTCAATTAAATATCAACCTTTAGAGAGAGGATTGCCATATCTGCTCATGTTGGAGATCATATCTTAATAATCATTTAACGGTGCTTGATGAGCCCTCAATGTAATTCTTTAGATATTCATCTAAGCACTAAACTCTATGATTCAATTATTGAATCAACACATGTATGATTAATAAGAAGGCCATGGTACATAACCCTAATTGTACTAAGGGACTTATTATGCAAATTAGTTATTCTTCATTTCAGATCAGGGAAAGATATTTCCAGTAACATTTATTACATAATGGCTCGTTGTGGGATCGCATGTCCAATAATCTCCCACTAGCCCAAAGAGCCATTAATGGGCTAATCATTTAAACCCGCACTCATGTGAAAATCATTGGTTGTTTAGAAAAAACAGCTAGGTAAGCTGATCTGGCACTCTGTTCCCGAGAGACTATGCCAAGTCCTTTTACGGCACTTGCATATCCCCTAGTAATAGTCCTCGCATTTAATGCGAATGTTGCATCTTATGCAATCAGTACTCAAACTTGTTAAAAATAGTTATAGTGTCCTCGACACTATTGCTCAATAATTACCATAACCAGTATTTCCATAATCCTTATCAGAATGCCCTTATTCCTAGAGATCTCTATCTCCTAAGGTATCTGCAGTTAAGTCCTTATTGATCACTATCTATAAAGTCTTGAGTCCTTCAAGACAAGACTTAGAGATCACTATCTTTAAAGTATTGTTATCTTTGAAGATATTTTTATTACTGCAATCAAGTGTTTTATTTCCATAATAGAATTAGTAAAAATTTACTACTCCCATTGCATGGTTGACATCTAGTTTATGTACACATTTAGCACACACTCGGCTTCTCATAACTGATGAATAAGGGCAAGCAGTTCTAGCATTCACTTCCTCAACTCTTTGAGGTGTTATCCCTTCAGATAGGTCAGTACCATATCTTAAGGGAAGGAGGCCTTCCTTGGGATTTTCCAAGAAAATGGAAATGTCCAAGATGTACAACTAATGTGATGGTCCCAATACCCTCTTCTCTTTGCTTCTGAACACATTCAGAACTAAGGTCTTAAGAGATATCCTTGAGATCATATCTCAAGGTATGGAATAACTACATTATAAACACTAATTACCATCCTTATGTCATTCCAAATGATTAAGATATCATTTACATTTAGCATGATGAACACAATGGTACTCCCACTAAGCTTCACATGGTTCATCAAGATTCTATCTAAAATCATAACATTCATAATTTTATCAAATCTTATGCTCCATCTACAAGAATCTTATTCGAGTCCATAGATAGATTTCTTTAGCTTTCTTGCTTTTCTCAACAATGAAGCCCTGGGGCTACTTCATGTGAATATCCTCATAGAGGTATTCATAGAGGAATGCAATATTGACTTTCACCTCAAGATTAAATGAGTTCATTTACTTTGTTTTCATTTTAATTCTAAGGAGAATCATCTTCTAAGAATCGCATTCTCAGAGAAAAATCTTTTAATAATCTCAAGGTCATAAAGTAGGCATCCAATACCATCTTTATTTTCCTAATGAAGTAGCACTCTCTGATGCTAGATTTCATCTGGCATGCATGGAACCATATTAAGGATATATATTGCATTCTCTACTACATGTATATATATCGAAAGTAAGAGGTAATTATGCTACAATTCATCATTGATCAAATCATGTCATACATGATCAATTGCATCTCCCTACAACTCTCTTGAGTTTAGATTTATCATGAGGAATGAGATAGAAATGATATTCCTTTCTCCACAAGGTATTCCATGAATTCATCTAATTGGTACTTGCTACCTAGGTTAGATCAAATTCATTTTATCTTCCTTAAAACTTTGGTTCGAAACAAAAATTGTGAAATCTTTGAACATTTCAAAGGTTTCTTAGGTGAAGAGAAGAAATCTCATATCATACATAATCATCAATAGATATAACATATCCGTAATGTTTACTATGATATAGATGATTCACATACATAAATATGTACGAGATCCTGAATACCTTGACATCTTACACATTTCCCAACGAAGGGTGTAGTGGACATTTTACTTTGAATATAATATTCATAAGTATGCATGTTTTGAAATTTTAGACATTCTAAAGTTTCATCTCTTACTAGTTTATTGATCTCATCAATAGATATATGTCCAAGGTTTAATGCCAGATCATTGTCAAATTATCTTCATCCTCCTATTAATCTTAAAAGGTTTAATTTTCAATATTAGAAATGTTAATGAACCATTCATTAATTTTCTAATATAGCAGGTTCCACTGGATGTCAGAATACTATCTGAAATATATCCACCATAACTCTTTATGATAGGTTTATTCCAGAATTCATGTTTATTTCCAACATTTAGAAACAAACAATGAGTGTATTCTAATATCTAGGTCTTAGAGACATTCTATAAGACTAAGGGATCTCCCACTAAAATTATGAAGTTTATTTCTCCAATAGAGATTGTTGCAACCATTGCATCAATATCCATGGATGCCTATTAAACCTTAAAATCAAATTTTCCAGTCTTCTGATACACATGCAACCAATTGCAAGTGTTATTATAAGAATGAGATACAATTATTATACTTTGATCTTATCAAATAAGAAAGTCAATTTCAATGATTATATGTAGATGTAGATTATTTCGATGCACTATACGAGTCCTTCTCCGAGGATTCTGGATAGACTTGATAGTCATACTATCAACACATCAGCTTGTTGCAGTATTGGCATTCATCCAACTCTTTGGATGTCATATGGAAGTCATAGAAGTACAGTCAATTTCTTGACTTTCCTTCTCAACTTGGGTCCGATACATGCTTCCACTGCGCTCCCTTCATCTATAAGCAATCACCGCTTAAGACGAAGGATCTCTTATGTCGAACACAAAAGAATTCAATGTAGAGTATTTCAACATTTATACATGCTTCATTCAATTCATACAATGTGAATATTATGAATCTTCGTGAATGACTAGAGTATAGATAGTAGAATGATGACACTCATTGTATATACATAAATTTTAACTCTTAAAGACTTCAGTTTAGGTAGGTATTCAAACATTTTAAATACATCATCTCTTAAAGAGACCATTCTGCACGATGCCGAAAACCATGTCATTCGTGATTAAATGTTAAGAGCACATATGTATGCCAGAATATCTTCATAGATTTTATAAAGATTATTCGACAATTACGATCATCATTGACATGTCACTTCCAAAGTACATTCGATGAGAGATCAAGACTATAGAGACATATACACCATAGGGTTGTAGATCTATTGTCTACTTAATGGTCATTTCTCATTATTATGAGGAAACTTGAACATTGCAATCACATACATTATGTGTCCAACTGCAAGTACAATATCTAAATCATGGATTCAATCCATGATATTTTTCTGGTTATTATTGAGTATAGCTTTGAGTGGGTTTAATGAAAAATTATATGAAATAAGAAATTTGTATAGGTGTATATATATCATATATACATATTTTACTTTGATTTAGGAGTTTTTATATCAAAGTTGTCTTGCCATGTCAACACTGAATGCTCATCCCCTTAATCACTTTCAATGTAAGAGATATACTTACCATTATATATCAAGCAAGATCTGGGATCTCCTTCCTTATCTTTGTTACATCCCAATAATATGAGAACCTGTAACTCGGATAAAAGAAGCGAGAACACATTCCGCCTTGCAAGTCCAACATGCATTTCCCAATCCGGTCTTTAACACACGGGCCCACCACCCCTAAGGTGATGTTGACCCATCATTAATTGAACCAACCGTCAACAGGAATACAACTAGCTATGCGCAATCCAATATCACCCCAATAATATGAGGACCTGATATTGGGGTCACTACGCAAACGTACTTACTCTTTCGAGAAATGAAGAGTACGATCCAGATGTGCTTGCATGTAGGATCTGTCACTTCGAACAATCATCTCCTACATACAATCCCTTGTGATAGAACCTTTTGTCTTGACGGGAGACCATGGATGTCACTTATGTGATCCTCCATATCACGTTCAAATCTTAATCAATCATTATGAATCGTATTCATTACAATTAATTCTTCCAAGGGAAATAACAAATCTATTAAAATAGTGTGTTCAATTTTAATAGGATTTCAATTAATCTAATCATATTAAATTAATGATCTAATTAATATCCAACAAACATCCAATTATTGTTACTTCAAATATGATATTATCTCAAATACGTATTATTTCGAATTTTAATAATTAGAAAAATACATCATGACCTCTCAAGCATTATTTTTTCCCTACTCGCTGTCATGGTCAGTACCGACGAGAGTGGGACAGACCGCACACGATGCAACCTGCTACCCCAACGCTCCCTGATTAGACACCATATCCGCCTCGAGAAAAGATAATGCCAAGTTAATCACTTTGTACATGAGATGATAATCAGTTTTTCAACCGAGGTTATACCATATAATAATAATCAAAATAATTTTGATTAACATTATAAATATATTTGCTAAACAAATCTCCAATCCTATTCAGGCAACTATGTTTGTTGGGATCATGTAGATCATGTAACCAATTTGTGATCTAGATCACATATAATCAAATATTGGTTAGGCGAATGTCATTTAAGGAAATAATTGTAATCAAATATTTCATAAATATTTATTCGTAATTATTCCATGAAATTAAATCATTTAATTTCAATAAGGGTTTAAATGACAATCACAAGGTTCTTGATTAGGAAAGTAATTTTCATCAGTGACCCTTACTAAAATTAGCATATCTCAGTCACTTTAAATTCAACTTAAGCAAAATAAGTTCCCAAAGTTTGCTAATTTTATATACAACATAACCTATGTGGTTTGCATGCATTTAAAGATGTTTCAAAGCAATAATTAACTCCATAATTACATTAAGAATCGCAATCCTCGAAACAGAGGATAGATGTTCACTAAAATGATCATACTTACCATTATACAGATTCAAAATCATGCAAACTCAGATCTTGAAGTTTCCTTATTTATTGGGAAACAAAATCTAAGTGTTATTTTCACATTTAAACATTTTAAACAGAGCCTAAAATACTAACTAAAGTGAGACGCGAAATTAAAATGCGAGAAAACTTTCGTAAACCCTAGTGAACCCAAGTCATCCTTGGTTTATGGATCATATCTGAAATCTTCGACCTAAGGCTCTGATACCACTTGAAGTATATGGTAAGATCCTTAAGCGCATCACGGAAGCGTGAGGATCGCATCGTATGTGATCGCGAGCGATTAGTCGCACTAGTTGCTCGAGGCAGCGAAAATTGAATTTTTTTTCACACGATGAAACCACATGATCCAAGAACACTTCTCATATTGTTTCCTTGAAACCACAAACAAGTAATAGTATTACCTCTTGAAGCATGGTTGTGATCGAGTCTCTAAACGAAGGGACCACCTGTCTCAAGTCTGATCTGATGGAGGAGACGCTTGCGAGCGTGTCGATGAAACACGTGCTCCTCGCAATCCATGTTGATGATCCAAGTGACGAATCTCCTGATCTCGTCGAACGAGATACGAAGTCCTCTTCACGAGAAATGAGCATTAAAGGAGACAAAGATCCACAAGCAAATGATCGGGCAGCATAACGATGATGCTGCATCGATGGAGACTCTCTCTATGGCTTCCATGGTGGACGTCCATGTGTGTGTGAGTGTGTGTGTGAGAGAGAGAGGCATGTGGAGAGGAAAGAGAGATAGAGAGAGATTTATGTTCTTATGTTGTGTTGTCTTGTCTAAAGAAGAGCAAAGGGGGTGCCTCTCCTTTTATAATATTTTGGGATCCATGGATCTCAATCCATGGACAACACAAATGCAGTGGCTCACATTGATTTGTGTTTCTTTTAACGGCCAAGATTTTATTGTAAAAATACAAAAATAATTAATTTAATTAGATTAAATATATATTAATCAATCAATATAATTAAATTCTAAAATTAAATCAATCAAACATGGATATTATGGAATAAAGATTGCCTCCTTCCTTAATATTGGATTTGGTGGCAATCTCATGTATTCACATGAGATTACGTTATTCCATGAAATCTCCAAGATTTCCAACAACACTTGTTGTAAATTATTTTACAAAAATAATTCATAATTAATTTGTGAACATTTCGATCTTTCCATTAGAAAATTGTGAATCACATTCACAACCCAAAATAAAATGTGAATTACGTTTTCAATTTAATGTCCAATGTGAATCCAATTCACATTAACAATTAATTAACAAATATAAAATACAAATAGCTCTCTCTTATATATTCTAAATCATATTCATAATATTTGTGATTAATATGGATAGTGCTATTTACATTATTCATATTCATGACAATTAAATCACATTTAATCATCTTGGATCTCTATTCCACTTCCCAAATAATATGAATCACAGTCACATTATTCACATATTTGATAATTATATCTCACTTAATTATCTTTGATAACTCTCTTTATAATATGAATCAAATTCATATTATTCATGATAATTAAATCACATTTAATTATCAATTTTCACAATGCTTGGATACATAATATCAACAATGAAATTATCCTAAACTCATTCAAGGATAATGCACTTTCTTCGTGGATACTTGAGGATAAGGATAGGATGATTGTATTGTTCCATGTATAGTGACTTGGATATTGAGATCATATCTGAAATCCAAATATCGGGCCTCCCATTGATGCTTGATTAAATCACGTCCGCAAATCTAATCTTCTCACTGCATCTGCATCACATGCAGATCAATGTCTAGCATTTGGACCAAGATCAGATTACTTCTCTACTGAGAGGAGTCACTACAATCCAGACCCGTTTCATCACTGCCTAGGATTGGAAGCATCATGGTTATAAAATCGTTTATGATCACATCACCCTCAGACATTCCCAACACCTGTACATTCTGCATACTGGAAAACTCGGAATAAACCCGAAGTATTAGATCAATTTTACATTGTCTACTTTAGGGTTTTATCAGTAAGTTTCTCATTTGACTATTAGGAGTCAGTATCGATCACATACTTTCCAAAAAAGCATATCTCATACCTAAGACTTGATCATATACTTTCCAAAGTATATATCAAACCTACAAATTCAGTCAAGCTTCCAAAGCAAGATGACCGTGCATGAAATCTGATTCTTCCCAATATCTCATGAGTGAGCTCATGTCTTCTGGTTCATTAATGAACCCGTATGATCCCTTTGAGAGACCATATTACTCATATGGCCTTACATGCACACCATCACGTCGGTGTATAGACCTTGGTTAGGTCATCAACCTATTGGTTTTCCAAACGTACATACTCAAACATATAACACATCTACTTCTGGTCAAAGGATGCGTGCCTATATCGTGACAACATACAACATATCACTTTGGTTATCTCGATCTTATTAAGTCAACTCTTTGACCTAACGTATTTAACACCTCCGAATCTCTATTCATATGCAGAGGACCTGCATTAAGAGGTCGGTTAAATATCAGCCTTCAGAGAGAGGATTGTGATCTCCTCCTCAAGCTGGAGATCATCTCATAATAATCATTTGATGATGCTTTATGATTCATCAATCTAATTCTTTAGATATTCATCCAAGCACTAGCCTCTATGATTCAATTATTGAATCAACAGTTGTATGATTACTAAGATGGCCACGATATATAACCCTAATTGTACTAAGGGACCTATTACGTAAATTAGTTAATCTTCATTTCAGATCAGAGAATGATATTTGCAATAACATTTATTGCATAATGGCGCTCCGTGAGCTCGCATGTCCAACAGACGAGATCTAAAACAGAAGTTGCGGGTTGCAATAAAGCTTAAAAAATTGGATAGTCTACTAGATCAAGAAGAAGACCATTTGTAAATGTTGTTGTATATTGTATTTCAAAAAAATTGAAAAATAAAAAAATTTAAAAGGTGGACAAGCCTAATTGAAAATAAGATGCTTGTGGGAGTGTACATATCTGTATAGTCAATAAGCAAGCTTGATCTTCAAAGTCATATGTATGTGAGCCTGCATTCAGATGACGTGGTAACAGTGGTCAAGCATCCTATGATAGGTATCTACACTAACCATTCAGTCGGATCATCGTATATCATGAATAAAAAAATTCCAATTGAAATGATGGCAACCATCCATTCTTCTCTCCACATCCTCTTCTTGATCTGGTTGTCACTTGAACTTAGAAGGTAATACCCTGCTTCTTGAGGAAAGAGTTGTTGAGTTAGGGAATTAAGTTCACCATGTTGGAGAAGACTGACTTCGACCGTTCAGCCGAGGAGATCTACTTATCTCACAAACTGTCTAAGATAAATTCATAGTCATAAGGGTTTGCATATAAGTTGAAGTATTTTGACCTATTTATTGAGGAGACTTGAGCAGAGTTTGGGGATTCTCAAATATTGTTGTGTTTCAAATCCATTTCTTAATAAGGTTCTGACCAGGCCTAAAATCAAAAGGTCTAACTTAAGCTCCAAACTTTGTTTTTGTGAAGACAAGTTTAAAAATTAAAATCAATCCACTTTCTTTCTTTTTCTTTTCTTTGTTTTTATTTTCTACACTTATTGCATACGAGGGACTAGGAAAGGCAAGTATAGGGGTGTAATGAGTCTCCATTTCATCTCCTTTATTCTATCATTTTGGCCATAAAAACCCTTGCTAATGCATGCAAATAATATTATTTTGTACAAATTAACATCAGTTACTTATTTCAATTATTATGTATACAATACAGTTTTTAATGCATAAATTATAAAATAAGAAAATAAAAGAGAAAGAATAAAATGGCAAAGTATTTTATGACCCTAGACCTCGAGACCTAGGCATCTTGATGAGGGGTTGACAATGAATAAAGTAGGTGGAAATAAGGACCATTTATTCATTAAAATTCACTTTTATTTGTTCATCAATAAGTACATTTTGGATCCTATTTTATTTTCTATTTTTTACACCTCAAATAAAGAAACTTTGTACATGAAAGTTGTAGATAATAATACATAGAAAAATATAAAATTGAATTCAAACAAAAATAAGATACAATGTACAAGTTATACTCTAAATAAAAGGCAATCCCAACTTCTCAAAGCCATATCTCCTAAATAAAAAACACAAAATGATTAAAATCATCTTTAATTGATTATAACTTTTAACAAGTTATGTATCGAAGGTGGTTTCATATTTTTTGGAGTTAAGGTGTGAAAGTTAGGTTTTGGACCCCCTATTGTATAATTTCCTACATAAAATATTCATTTTAATTATTATTTCTTATTTTAATAATTGTGCATTTTTCTTATTATTTAAATATTATCTTTAACATATGTAAATATTTGGAATAGAATAAAAACATAAATTGAACACAAAAAAAATAATATACATAAATACACAGATGAAATAACTATACTTATACCTATATATTTAATACCCCTATTTATTTAAGTATACATAATATATCAGAAAAAATTTTAAAAAATATATTTATGTATATGAAAATAAGTTATAAATATATGAAATAATCAAATAAAATAATAGAATAAAAAATATAAAATAAAAATAAAATACCCAAAATATAGATGAATATACCTATAAATATACCTTAAAAAGTAACTTGTAATAAATAAACTCAAAAAAATAAATAAAAATAATATGAAAATACTACAGAAAATAAGAAACATTTTTTGTTTTATAAATTTAATTTAATAAAATCATTTATTATTTAGTTTCAATTTCATAAATAATTTTGGGCGTGTTTTTCCTAGATGGTCCGCGTGGATCTTCCAGTTGGCTCTATTGGTTGACTTCGATCAACCAGCCGACATAGCCTTGCAACCTTGTCTGACCTAGTTTTGACATGCTCTTCTTTGAATTTATAGCTCGAATCTTGTGACTTTTTGGAAAGCTTCATCTTTCGATTTTCATCCTCGATCTACCCTCTTACATGCTCGCTTGATTCCTCAAGTTATGGATCTCTTATTCGATCTTGTCACCTCGTTCTTCCTGCCGCTCTAGTTGTGTGTACATAACTTTCCACCTAAGATCTCTTCGATTTTTTAATCCCTTTGGACACCTTCTCTCCCTCCTTTTACACTCAACAACTCGAGGAAGTGATTCCTCTCCACGCTTTTGGTTGGATCGAGGAGTGGCTTTAAGGCAACTTCCACCATCTCCGGCGGCCTCTACCATTGTGAGGTCCATCCCGCAGCCCTACATCGCTCTAGGTTTTTTTTATCACTTTTTGGTTAACTTTTACTTAGAGATTTCATTTATTGCAATTAGCTTAAGGTTTCATGCATCACAATAGTGTAAAACACCTTCCATCATGCTTCTACCTCGCCCCATAGATAGAAAGAATTTTGTAGAGGTCTTGTCAATCCACAAGGCTGAACAATAATCGTCAAAGTGACCTGACACGAAACTCATCAAAATCAACAATTAAGCCACAATAAGAATTAAGCAATTTAAAGTAAAATATGTGGAGTTAAATTTTATTACAACTCTACAATGAAGTGTATGGTACAAGTAAGTGTAGAGTGTCGAACGGATGGAGCAAACGGGAGAATGGTGCAAGTGGATGCAAAAATGTGTGCTTCTTGTTATCTATGTGTTTTTATGTGTTTTTCAAAAATTTTATATATTATTTTTTAATTGACTTTAATTTGTATTTTTTATTTCTTTTTTATATTTTCATTTTTATATTTGCAAAGTTGGTGCAAGCTTTTTCGTTAATTTATTTTTCGTTTAAACTAAGGTATATAAGGCATATATAAGGCTATATATACAATGCAAGGTAATATATATGTAACATCTAATAAAAATGAAAACAATATAGGGAAGATTTGGATGGGTTTTAATAACTGTTTACTATTTTTTGAGCATTTTTGTGATTTTTTCTAATTTTTATGAATTTTTAAATTCTAAAATATCCTAAATCAAGGATTAATTAAATAGGTCGAATGAAAATGGAAATTGAAAATACCAAATAATATCTGAAATTTTCTAAATCAATTTAAACTCATTAATAATAAAATAAAGAAATTATAGTACAAAAAATGATGTTTTGGAGCTTTTAAGAATTTTTAAGATTTTTATAAAGTTTTTGTGTCTTTTTTATTTTAATTATTTTCTTTTTCTATTTTTAATGATTTTTTGGTCTGAAGGTTGAAAATATCTAAAAAAATAAAATATATATTTTTGGGAATTTTTCAAAATGTTTTTAAATTATTTTGCGAATTTTTCAAAATGTTTTTTATTTTTTAGTATTCTATAACGTAAATAGGGAATATTTGTGTTCTTTTTATTTTTATAAAATAAGAAAAAGTCCTAAAAAAGAAAATAAAAATTGGTGTGAAAATGTATTCAATCAGTAGCTTAACCCTATTTTTGGTAATTTTTGGAGCACAGACACTATATTTAATAAATATAAGAAATGCAAAACAAATCATTGAACTCATAGGGGCATAAATATAAATAAAAATAATGTCGAGCACTTCTCTGAAAATTTTCCAAAATATATAACCAGAATAAATATTTTTTGGACAAAAATGGAATAAGAATAGGCATATAGGCCCAAGTGCAAAAATGCCACCTCATGTGGGACAACATGTGAGGTGACAGGGGCTGGACTAAGTTGTAAATAAAAAAAGAACGAAGGTCTTTTTGAAATTATTACAATAGAAAATGAAAAATGAAAGTTTATGTATTAAACATCAAATTACAAAAACTGGGGTGGAAGGTGTAATATACCAACGCCGATGAACGTATCCAAAGAGGCACTGATGAATCTCAATCGCCATTCATCATCTTTCTTCGATCATTTTGACCTTAAAAATCCTAGTAAATGCTTGTAAATATGCTTAATTCATGCATTTTATCATTCATGCGTCATTATGTAAATATTGTATAAAATACGGTTTTTAAAGCCAAAATTATAGAATAAAGAAAATAAAAGAAACGGAATAAAATATTGCAAATATTTTATAACATGAAACCTCAAGACCTAGGTAACCCAATGACTAGGTCGACAACGAATAAAGTAGGGGGAGATAAGGGCCAAAATACAATAAAAATACCTTTTATTTAATTCATTTCTTATTCATTTTGGGACCTATTTTTAGTTTCACTTTTTATACTTCAAATTAAGAAAATTTGAAATTACAATTGTAGATAATTAAATATAGAAAATTACAACATTGATTTCATACAAAAACAATATATAGTGTACAAAATATATTCAGACTAAGATTCCAAAATCCCAACTTCTTAAACATATATCTCTCATATAAAACTCAGAATTATCAACATCACCTGTAATTATATATAACTTTTAATAAGATATTTAATGAAGGTTGTTTCATATTTTTTGGAGTTACGGTTTGAATGTTGGGTTTTGGACCCCTATTGTACACAATTCTGATTAAAATATTCATTTTATTTATTATTTATTATTTTTATACTTTTATATTTTTATAATTTTGTAAAATTTCTTACAATATATATGTATATTAAAACTAGAATAAAAATATACGGAAAATGTAAAAATAAAATACTTGTATAGAATACATAGATGAAATACCAATAAACATACCTATATAGATAATACAACTATTTATTTAATTGTATTTAATACTTCAGAAAAATAAAATAAAAAATATATTTAATTTTATAAAAATAATTTCTAAATCTATAAAATAATAAAAAAATAATAAAATTCAATATAAAAAATAAAATAAAACATTAAAATATATAAATGAATATACCTATGTATAACCCATAAAAGGTAACTTATAATTTTAAACTTTGAAAAAATAAATAAAAATCAGAATAAAATAATAAATAGTTTTCATTTAATAATCTAAAATAAATAAAATCATTTATTATTTTTAATTAATTTTACAATTCTTTTCTCCAAGATTTTTCCTAGTTGGTCCACGTAGACCAACAAGGAGGGTCAGAGAGTTGACCCGTGGTCAACTCTCTGACCCGCGCCTACCCTTTCTCTGACACATTGGTTTTCTCCCGATTTCGTGATTTTTTCGCAATTGCTCCTTTCAGTATTTGTCTTGGCGTTCTTCATGGCTTTTTCTCCTTGTAGATTGACCTTACATGCCCAGGGTTTATCTTGGGGATTGGATCACTGAGCCGCCTACCACACCCCTTTCTTTGAGTCGCTAAACCTCCTTGTACATAAGCCGACCTGACCTTCCCATTTGATTTTGAACCCTTTTTTCCTAAGCCTAGCTTCGCCCTTTTGGTGCCTTGGACCGAGGAAAGTCCCAGCTCCTCTTCGGCCTCTTCGAGGGGGAGTTCAGCTTGGTGAACAGCCGTCTCCACCACCTCCACTGGCCTCCGGCGTCGAGGTCCAATCTCATAGTCGTGTGCCGCTTGAGTTCCATTTTGTTCGCATTTTTAGTGTAGATTCCACCCTAGGTTTAGTAAGCATTATATATTTCTCCTTCTTGCACGCCCATTCATCTTAGTTCATCTAGCACCGGAGCTCGCTCCGGTGAACATCCCCTTCCGCCCCATGCCATCATTTTGACCTTTTTCGGCGATAGAGGGTTGTGGCATTTTACCTCGACCCTCTCACTTTGTTTTGTAGGTCCAGGACTTGACACACACGCCTGGAGGTGATTCTGTTGTTCGTCAGAAGCTCATGGAGCTTCGGACTTCACCAACCTCTTTGCTAAAACCTTTTGACACCTCCAATCCATAGGGGACTACCTTTGGAATCATTCGAGCCATTTTGGATGTGAAGAAGACGAAGGAGGAGGGAGATCTCGCTGGTCGATCTTCGCCCCGGTGGAGTTCTTCCTAGATCATCCACCTGCCTCCTCCACCGTTGGATGAGGCCCCGATCTTTCAAGAGAGTAGGCACCATCCGATCTCCGCAAGCAGCCACCGTTCGATCAGCTTTCGAGATCTAATCACCACCATTTGCATCGAACCGTCATCGGGCCCCTACGTCCTAACACATGGATTAGTGAAGTAAGGGGCACCATTCGATAGCGAACCGGTATCGGCCGTCGCGAGAGCGACATGTGTCATAGTCAAGCTCATCCAATTGTCCGCTCCCGTTAGGAGTATGTATTTTTCTCTATTTCCCCGCTAAATTTTATATTTAATAATTAGTCTATAAACGTTCATGGGCAGTTTAAATAATTATGTACTTTTTGCAAAACGCCCTAGGTTGATTGAGGGTTTCCATGAGATCTTGCAATCACCCAAAATACAAAATAAATGAACAAAATTAAAAAAATCCAAAAAGAGTTTGGGAGACACGTGATTGATTAAGATTATGAGGAGATGGAGCCTTTGCCGGATCATTTTCTCATACAGCCATTCACACCTAGTCCCACCTTTGACCCCGAGGATGCCGTTGTACAGACTACTCTTTTCATTCCTCGTGTATATGTTTATTTCGACTCCCTCATTGTATGGAGGAGGTCCAAAAATTCAAAAAAAAATGTTGACTGAACCTGAAGTGTTGGTCACTATTCATGAGATCATATGTGCCCTACTTCAGCATGCCATGACTAATTTGTCTGTTCCTCTTCTCAAGAAGAGAAAGCCGAGGAGCAGATCTGAGCAACATATCTTGACCATGGCCACTGCCCATGCCATCACACACCGTTCCATTCCTAGGAAAAAGAATAATGCCACACCTTTCATTAGGTGCACCATCTCTGACCATAAATGTGATTAGACTCTCCTCAATGGGTATGCATCGATTAGCATATTATCCTTCTCACTGGTACAGTCTCTTCACTTAGGACCTCTTAAGAAGATCAGGATGATAGTACAGTTTGTTGATAGAGCTATCAAGAGGCCGAAGGATATCCTTGAAAACTTTGTCATCTCAATTCAGGGCTTGAACTACCATGTTTATTTTGTCGTATTGCCCATGGAGACGTCCACAGGGGAGAACTCTCCAATCATCATGGGACGACCATTCCTTGCCTCTACGAGGGTCGTTATTGATTATGGATCATGAGAGATTTGCTTTCGTCATGTTGACGAAAGCGAGGTGGTCATCACTACACCCATTGCCAACCAGAGACCTGCTCTTGATGTGACTATACCTACTCTGGCTGACCCCGAGGACTATAATCTATATGAGGATATCAAAGAGACTTTCTCTATGATCGATGATGAGACTTGTGAATTCCTCTCCAATAAGGAAGACTCAGAAAGCATAGACCTCTAAGTTTCTGCTTCCTGTGATTGAAGATGCGTTGATGACATCTGCGGGATTTACACAATTGACACCATTGAGCAGAGGGCATATATTGATGAAACTAAGGACGAATTTGATTTGGTTGCTTTTATTCAAGAATTTGGTCATTTTGATGAGAAAGATGAGATGAGATTATAGAGTATGAACATACTCCGACTACTTCCACTGATGAGTTCCCTCCTTTTCATTTTGACTTGGATGAGACCTCGCTGGACGACACTAACCTTCTTCCGATGATGATGAGTTCGTCCCATTCCACTTTGATATCAGCGAGACTTCTAAGGCTAGACCTAGCCATACTTCTTCCACTTATCCGTCTGTATCTCTTCACACTAGGACCAATGATGACCCTCACCCTGTCGACCCTGATCGGTTTGTGTCATCTTTGGATCCCGATGTCGACCTGCACCATACCTGATCTATTCCTCAGCGGTCCCGCAAGAAGGTTTGCTTTCAACTTTTTTAATCCTTTGTACATCCACTTTGTTGTATATTCATTTTTGTTCATCTCCATCCATCTACTGTATTTCTCATCCACCCCATTCTCATGTGTGCCTTGCTTAGGACGTACTTTGTCCTAAGTATAGGGGGTGGATGAGCTGATTGTTCATTCATCATTCTGTTAATTACTCCTGTTGTTGCCTATACTTAGGGCTTCTTATACCCTAAGTATAGCGGGAGTGATGTGTACATCCTCTTGTCTATCTTCTTCCATCTTCTGATCTCTTTTCTCTTTTTCTTCTTTTCTTCTTTTCCTTCTCTATATTCTTTATCTAACGAAAAGGTGTCTCCCCTTTTTGTCAGTCTTGTATACTTAGGTTGTACTTTGTCATATGTATAGGGGGTGTGGACCCCGATTTCCTCTATTCTTTGATACTCTCCACTATCGCCTCTTCGTGTCTATACATAGGGATATCTTACCATAAGTATATGGGGAGACAGTCTGAGTACGATCTGTTCATTCCCACCCCTGACCCTCTCTGCTTTGTGTACAATATGTTATACTTAGGATTATTTGATCCTAAGTATAGGGGGAACGATCAACTTTCTATTCGTTCATTCATTTCTCCATTCGTTTATTCTTTAGACTTTCCTATATTTAGTACGATTTATGTTTTCTCTTTTCTCTCTGATATACGAGGAGATAGCTCAAGCTAAGTATAGGGGGTCGTATATACTTCTTATATACTTTAGCCATAACTCGTACTTTAATATTTTTATTAATAAGTGTGGATAATTACACTATAAAAATTCATTAAAAACCCTTAATGAAAAAATGTTGATTATTCCTCAAATTCTTTTTATATTTACTGATTAATAAATCAGGTGTAAATGATTTCTGCAAAATGTTTGAAAAATAGTTTGAAAACCTTTTTGAAAAATCTTTTGAAAATTATTTGGAAAACTTTTTGTTGCATGTTTTCAACCTTTGTAAAAAACATTTTGTTTTGAAAATTTTATTTTCTTTATGTGAAATAAAATGTCTGAAAAATGAGTTGCAAATGGTTTGAAAAATGGTTGCAACAATAGTTGAAAAATCTATATATATGATTTGGAAAACTGTGCAAAATGATTTTCAAATGTGTGTACATGTTTGTAAAAATTATTTGTAAAAATTATTTAGGACTATAGTTTTTCAAAATTCATTTGAAAATTGATTCCAAATAAATTTTAGGAATATAGGCATCACATTAAAATTCATTATATACATTTATATAAAATTGACCACTTAACCTTTATAAATTCCTAAAAATCTACTTCATGTAAACATAAGATGCATCCCTGTGTAAATATTTGTACCTAATTTTAACTAAAATCTTTTATTTTAAAAAATCGCAAAAACATTTGAAAAATTAAAAATACCAAAAAATTTAAAAAACTTTTGAAAAAATAAAATAATACCAAAAATGCATATGCATCTTTGTTTTCAAAAATCCATAAAAAGTTCAAAATCTTCGAAAATTACATCACAAAAATATTTTCTACATAGCATTTGCATAGCATTAACATTTTTCGAATTGAGTTTGATGGTTGAACATGTCTGACTAAAATCCAGAGATTGGAGCTTGATTAGACATAAAAATCTACCTAATTAACAAGAACCTTATGGGAGCTGGAATTGAGGTACTTCAGGTCTAGTTTACTTAATTCTTTGGGGATCACGAGACTTGGCTTAATGGATTCTTGACTTCCTAAGTAGAATATATCGGAGCACACACACGACACTTGTTGATAATGACCTAACTTGGACACCTGCACCTTTCACTTGGCTCGACTCAGTTGGAGTGGTGAGGGGGTTCGATTTGCCGGTATGAGACGCACACAAGGGGAAACATTTGTCCTCCTCTAGGGAGGGAAGTGCACCCCAACCCGTCCGATGATGATGAGTTTTGAAGACAAGAGAGTGTAGGTTGCAATAAAGCTTCAAAAGAGGGATAGTGTACTGGCTCAAGAGGAAAAACTCCATATGTAAATGCTGTTGTGAATAGTATTGAAAAAAAAGAAAAAAAAAGAAAAAACTCCAAAAAAAAGTGGTCAGGCTTGTACAAAAATAAAATGCCTGTCGGAGTGTATATACTTGTAAAATCAATAAGAAAGCTTGAGCTTCAAAGTCAAATTATGTGAGCCTGTAGCTGGATGACTTGACTACACTGGTCTTGCATCATATGATAGGTAGCTACATTGGGTACCATCATTTCTTCTCTTCACCCCCTCCATACGAGATGGTTGCCAGTTGAACTTAGAAGGGAATACCCCGCTCCCCGAGGAATGAGTTATTGGATTGGAGAATCACTGGGTTGTCATACTGGAGAAGTCAGTGTTTTTGTTATTTCAGTGGGGAGAGCCACCATCACTTACATTGTACAAGTCAGATTCATAGTCATAAGGGTTTGCATATGAGTTGAAGTATTCTGACATGTCTATTGAGGAGACTTGAGCAGAGTTTTGGGATTCTCGAAGGCTGTTAGATTTCAAATCCAATTCGCATTAAGGTTTCACCCACACTAAAATTCCAAAGGTCCGACTTAAGCTCCAAACTTTGATTTTGTGGACAAGTTTGATCATTGGATTTAATCCAAATTTCTTCGTTTTCTTTTCTTTGTTTTTCTTTTCCTGCACTTATTGCATAAGTGTTTGCTAGGGACTATAAAATGCAAGTAGAGGGGGATGATGAATCTCCGTTTCGTCATTTTTATTCTATCATTTTGTCCTTAAAAACCCTTGCAAATGCGTGTAAATAGTCTTAATTCATGCATTTTATCATTCATGCATCATTGTGTAAATATTGTATAAAATACTGTTTTTAAAGGCAAAATTATAGAATAAAGAAATTAAAAGAAAAATAATAAAATATTGTAAATATTTTATGACCTGAAGCCCCGAGACCTAGGCATCTCAATGATTAGGTTGACAAGGAATAAAGTTGGGGGAGATAAGGGCCAAAATACAATAAAAAAGACTTTTATTTAATTCAATTCTTATTCAGTTTTGGGACATATTTTTAGCTCCACTTTTTATACTTCAAATATAGCAACTTTGAACATGAAATTTGTAGATAATTAATATAGAAAAATACAAAGTTGATTTCATACAAAAATATAATTTTATATTTTATAATTTTTTAGTATTATTTATAATATATGTGTAAATTAAAAATGGGATTAAAAGATAAAGAAAATGTAAAAAAAATACTTGTATAGAATACATAGATGAAATACCAATATGTATACCTATATAGATAATACAACAATTTATTTAATTGTATTTAATACATCATAAAAATAAAATAAAAATATATTTAAGTTTATAAAAATAATTTACAAATATATAAAATAATAAATAAAAGTAATAAAATTAAATATACAAAATAAAAATAAAACATAAAATATATAGATGAATATACCTGTGTATAACCCATAAATGGTTACCTATAATTTTAAACTTTGAAAAAATAAATAAAAATAAGAATAAAATAATTGATAAACTAATAAATATTTTCCATTTAATAATATAAAATTAATAAAATTGTTTATTATTTTTAATTTATTTTACAATTCTTTTCTCCAGGATTTTTCCTGATTGCTCCACGTGGACCAACCAGGAGGGTCGGAGAGTTGACTCGTGGTCAACACTCTGACCCACACCTACCGTTTGTCTGACCCCTTGGTTTTCATCTGATTTCGTGATTTTTTCGCAGTTGTTCCTTTCACTATTTGGCTTGGCGTTCTTCATGACTTTTTCTCCCTATAGATTGACCTTACATGCCTACGGTTTATCTTGGGGATTGGATCACTGAGCCGCCCGCCACGCCCCGTTCTTTGAGCTGCTGAACCTCCTTGTACATAAGTCGACCCGACCTTCCCATTTGATTTTCAACCCTTTTTGCCTAAGCCTTGATTTGGTTCCCGAGAACGAGGAGAGTGACATCTCCTCTCCGGCCCCTTCGCAAAGGAGTTCGGCTTGGTGAACGGCGATCTCCACCACCTCCGCCGGCCTTTGGCGTCGAGGTCCAATCTCGCGATCGTGTGCCTCTTGCGGTCCATTTTCTTTGCATTTTTAGTGTAAAGTCCAATCTAGGTTTAGTTAGCTGTGAAACCCCAAATCCCGAGTAAGGACTTAACCACAAAATCCAGCTAGATCTGGGCTTAATTGCAAATCTGCTTTTATTCCAGTGCCAAAAAATTTATTTCAATAGTCCATTACGTAGAGATCGTCGATAGCTTTCGAACGAGTCCAAGAACGCAAAAATCCGACTTCGGGAGCCCAAGGTATGACCATTTTAGCGAGGAGGGGTCAAGGTCCTATTCGGATCCGAACCCAGATCCGAATCCGAGTTTTACCCTTAAACCCCAACGACTTCTCGTCCACAACGCCCAAGCCCTCATCCTCTCCGATCAGCCCTCTTCTTCCTCCCCCTTCCCCTCTCTAGAGCTCGCCGGAGTGCCTTGAATCGGCGATCCAAAACCACAATCACGTAGAGAAGGTCAAAGGCATCCCTTTGTGTGTTTCTCATAGCGCACGAGGCGTTGATCGCGTCGTTCTTCACCGACGAAGAAACCGAGGTTTCGATTTTTCTTGAGGTACGATCTCTCCTTCCGCTTGCTGTGGTGTTCACACGAATTTCGATCATCTACCCTCCTCACTATAAGCTTAGTACACGTTCTTATGGTGTGATTTTTGATGGTAATATCTCCTCTTTCGACATAAATTGCATCTTATCATCGTCACCCCATTTCCCTACATGAAATGCTTCGGAATTTAGGGTATGGGTTAAGTTTCACTTTGGTGGTTGTTCTTACTTGAGAAATAGGGTGCCCCATGCTGGACTCTCCTGGTTTGGATTGACTGCAAATTCCAAGATCCAACTTCACACTAGATTCTGTTTGTTTTATGCATCATAGTGTAATTGCAGTAGTCTTCTGTAATGAAATTTTTAATTGATGGTAACGGAGATGCTAAAATATGCAAATGACTCCCATAGTTTCGTTGATGACATCTTGTGCAGGGAGGGTTGGATTTCCATTTTACAGGACAACCATGAAGTTGGTTTGGGCTGAAATATTCTTGAAGTTGTGGGAGCATTCTATCATTACTGTGATCTTATTTATGAATAGCCTTATTTAATTGAAGTTGTGGGAGCATTCTATTCATTCTTGAAGGCGTAGATGCAGAAGATATTTAATTGAAGCAGTCTTTGTTTAATGTTGGTAGTATCACATCATCTAAAATAATATTTTAGGCTGATAATCATGACGCTATCGTATCCCTATGCAGTTGGTATTTTTGTTTATACATTCATATGGTTCAAGGGTGGGGAATTCCCTGGATTGAGCAAGATTAAACCCATGGAGCATAAACAATAGGATTTTATGGATCCATCCAGCAAAACTTCAAATATGAAGAGCATCGTGATTGGGGATTTGAACAGGTCTTGTTATCACAGCTTGTTGTGAGCACACACCCATTTAGCATTAGAACTTCAACAGATCTTTGTCAAGGCCAATGTGATGTACGAACATTGATCTGGTCGCAAGATCATAACATAATTCCCATCAAATATCTTGCACGGTGGTAAATGAATTGTGTCTACTCTACAAATTAGGGAATTTTCTGAAGTTGCTGCAGAGATGGAATTTTGGAAAATTTATAAAACAAGAAAGTTTTGTGTTTGAATAAGCAATGATTTTCTATGAATCCATGGATTGAAATAAATACTCATGTCAGTATCACTGGAAGAGGGGTTCACTTTCTGTCACACCAAGCAAAACCGAGTAAATGGGAGTTTGGTTTTCCCCATCAGTGTCATGATCATTCATAAGATATCCCACGTCATCATGAAATGCATAATCATCTTATATACCTCCAGTTTGGGGATATTTCTTCTTAGTGGCCTATAGATAATTCTCTTTCATCTAGTAATATGATGACAGCTTTATGGTGGCATCGCTTAAATTCCTTGTACTTGCTCTTCAACAACTTGCCTACAAGGATCGAGGTATGAATTTATTACAAATATAGAAATAATTGTTTGAGTAAATGATATCTTAAATAAGTTGATATCATGGTGAATGGGGCAGATGGAGTAGGACCTCAAGGGAAGGGCATGCACCCTTGGGGCCCCGGGTAGAAGCCTAGTTCACCGCGATCCCAACTGCTACTGTAGCTGCGATGGTTGGGGGACATGTTGCTTGGCACACCGAGGTGCCGATCTGACGGTGTTGGCCTCAGCACTTGCGTGCTTTAGCCCGGTGCTCGAGTGCGGGCCAAGTAGTCATGGTTGGTCGGCTAGTGTTTCGCTTGTCGCTTATAGTTAACACTCTTGTACGGGCCAATGTAGGACACATTGGTCTGTATTCCGAGTGGGAGCTCTAAGAGGGGAGTTCCATGAAATGTGGTTAATAAAGTTGGGAATGTGATATCAGTCTCCTATGCATAAGGAGTATTGGGTCATCGCGATGATTCGTCGGTTGGGATCTAAATTGCGAATCAGAAGTATCACTGGGACGTAGGGCTAAGTGGACCTGTTGGGAACTTAGTTAGGATGCACTGTACTCCACCGCATGCCTACGGAGGCACCCCAACCCTAAGGTATTCTTTTTGCCTTAGAGTCATAGTGTGAGATCTCATCCAGACCATGACCACAGACTATCCACGAAGCTTGGTTACTCATATCCACATCTAATAACAAAAATAAAAATGTAATTAATGCGAGATCAAGTTACCTAGTTTCTTCCTCTTTTGCACACATTTAAATTATATCCTTCTTGTTGTTGTATAGTTTTGTTTAATTCGTATTGGGCAACATCGCTTATAACGTACATACGTGTGGATCCGCATGTTCGCAATAGTGATTTGTTGGAGGCACCATCTTTTGTGCAGCTTCACCTTTTTTGTAATACAATTGTTAGTAGTTCTTTTACTATATTATGTACTTGTATATTCTACTTTTTGAGAGGCACAACATGTAATGTATATTGGATGGACATGGAAATGGAATGTATGGGAAATTGGTGTATGGAATGAATGAATAGAAATATAGGTTGTTGTAAACATGTTGAATGCAATCCTAGGAAAATTTTTAAATTCCAATACTTATTGCTATTTTCTCCTACTTTTGTGAATGGTAAATATTCGAATGTGAAATGTATGTGCATGGATTGGTTTTCCAACTACCCAGATCCTAGGGATGTCACAGCTTGGTATCAGAGCAGTGGTACTCCATTCCATTCCATGCATATTATTTCTCATTGGTATTCGAATATTTGATAGTGTTGGAAGTCTTCTAACCCAACTCGAGTCCTCGGGAGAATAACATGTCTACATCCTTGTCCATATGTCTCTTAAGTCAAGCAACTCATCTGACGATGGGAATGAGTGCATCTCTGCCTTAAGGGCACGCTAGTTCTTAGACAGGATTTTGTAGGCTATCTTGCCTACATAGTAGGCTCAACGACAAAGGATTAGATGTCAGAGGATGTTAAAGTTGTCCGTGAGTTTCCTGATGTGTTTCCCAAGGAATTACCTGGACTACCACTGGTACGAGAGATAGAATCCGAGATCATGCTACTGCCAGGCACCTGGTTTCTATTCCTCTGTAAAGGCACCAACTGAGCTCAAGGAGCTTGAAGTACAGTTCAGGAGTTATTGGAAAAGGGATTCATCCACCCCAGCATATCACCATGGGGAGCACCAGTCCTCTTTGTGAAGAAGAAAGACGGATCCTTGAGGCTATGCATAGACTACAGGCAGTTGAACAAGAGAACGGTCAAGAACCGTTATCCACTTCCACGAATTGTTGACCTCCTTGACCAGTTGTAGGGAATAGCAAGTGTTCTCTATGATTGACTTGCGGTCAGGATACCATGTTGAGGATCAAAGATGCCAATGTGATGAAGTCTGCGTTTCGTACTAGATATGGCCACTATGAGTTCTTGATGATGTCGTTTAGACTTGCAAATGCATGTGCCACATTCATGTTTATGATGAATCGAGTCTTTCGGCCATACTTGGACATGTTTGTGTTCGTGTTCATAGATGATGTTCTAGTCTACTCCAATGATGAATACTATCTTGAGTCACATCTTCATATTGTGTTAGATACACTCCGAGAGCACCGGTTGTATGCCAAATACGACAAGCGTGAATTCTAGCTTCCTAAGGTGGCATTTCTAGGCCAGGTGGTGTCAAGGGCAGGGGTGTCAGTTGACCTCGCCAAGATAGAGGTAGTGGTGTCTTGGGAGCGGCATAAGATTGTTACAGAGATTCGCAACTTCCTTGACCACGTCGGGTACTATAGGAGGTTTGTCAGAGGTTTCGCTCGGTTTGCTCTACTCCCACACCCAGTTGACGCAGAAGGATGTCCCATTTGTCTGGAGCGATAAATGTGAGTTGAGCTTCCGAATGCTCATGGAGCGATTGACTTCTGCGCCCATCCTCACCCTTCCTTTTGGTACCTTGGACTTCACTGTGTACCCAGATGCTTCCAAGGAGGGCTTGGGTACAATGTTGTTACAATGTGGACAAGTAGTGGTGTACACGTCATGACAGCTAAAGAACCATGAATGCAACTACCCCACTCATGACTTGGAGTTGGCGGCCGTAGTCTTGGGATTAAAGATATGGTGTCACTATTTATATGGGATTATATTTGAGATTTTCATAGACCACAAGAGCCTCAAATACATTTTTGATCAGAAGGAGCTGAATATGTGGCAAAGGCGGTGAATAGAACTGCTAAAAGACTATGATTGTACAATCTCCTACCATCCTAGCAAGGAGAATGTGGTAGCAGATGCATTGAGTAGACGATCGTACATTGAGGGTTCGGGAGCCTGGATGTAGATTTGGGATGTGCTTACTACACTTAGTGAGTGGAATCTATTTGGGGGCACGTCTGATGCAGTGACAGTGCCAGCCAAGTATAACAGCTTGTGGGAAAGGATTGTCCAAGGAAAACAGATAGATCAGAGGATCCAAGACTTGTACCATAAATGCTTGAATGATGAATGTGACGGATTTTGAGTCCCTGAACCCATAGTATGGAATGGGGACTGCGTGTGTGTCTCGGATGATAGGGAGCTGAGGAGAGAGATTGTAAACGAGGCATATAGCTCGAGAATTTCCATACATCCGGGTGGTACCAAGATGTACAAGTACCTCCGACAACACTTTTGGTGGGAAGGTATGAAGAAGGACGTAGCCGAACACGTTAGGAGATGTCTTACTTGTCCGATGGTGAAGTCAGAGCTCCAGAGGTCTCCTAGTTTACTGCATCCTCTTCCCATCCCAATGTTGAAATAGGAGAACATATCCATGTATTTTGTCACATCATTGCTGCGCACCCCTGGTGGACATGATGCGATATGGGTCATTGTTGATTGGTTGTCCCAGTCAACCCATTTCATCCCGGTGAACATGACATATACACCAGTACAGCTAGCCAAGTTATACAATCAACACATCATTCGGTTGCATGGGATACCCAAGAAAGCAATGTTAGACAAGGATCCGTGTTTCACAGACAGATGGACAATTTTTAGTCAATCCTGGGTGACAACGTTTCTCATGATCACAGGTCGGGGACTTTGTGTTCTTACGGCATACAACGTCTCGGTGCAAAGGGTAAGCTAGCACCGCATTTTGTGGGGCCATCTGAGATTTCAGCTAGTGTTGGGAAAGTAGCCTACAAGGTGGCCCTTCTCCTACCTAGAGGGCATCCATGACGTGTTACACGTGTCGAATCTCAGGAAATACATCCGAGATCCCCGACATGTGGTGAACTACAAGGATTGATGGTGGAGTCAAATATCTCCTTCCCAGAAGAGCCGGTGCAGATATTAGATCACATGGTTAAGAAGATGAGGAAGAAGGAGATACAATTAGTTAAAGTCTTATGGTGAAGTCAAGACATCGAGGAGGCGACGTGGGGACCTGAGGCGGATATGAGGGAGAAATATCCTCAACTATTTACAGGTATAGAATTGAAACCATAGTCAAGATCCCTTTGAGATTTTTATGGGTTTCTCTCTCTTTGAGATTTTTATTGAGTCTAGTTGTAGAAATCAACCAAGATCATCTTAAGTCTCGGGGACGAGACTTCCTTTGATTTTTATGATGTGAAACCCCAAATCCCGAGTAAGGACTTAACCACAAAATCCAGCTGGATCTGGGCTTAATTGCAATATTCCAGTGTCCAAAAAATTTGTTTCAATAGTCCATTACATAGAGCTCGTCGATAGCTTTCCAACGAGTCTAAGAACGCAAAAATCCGACTTCGGGAGCCCGAGATATGACCATTTTAGCGAGGAGGAGTCAAGGTCCTATTCGGATCCGAATCCGGGTTTTACCCTTAAACCCCAACCCCTTCTCGTCCACAACTCCCAAACCCTCTTCCTCTGCGATCAGCCCTCTTCCACGTCCCCTTCCCCTCTCCGGAGCTCGCCGGAATGCCTTGAATCGGCGATCCAAAACCGCAATCGTGTAGAGAAGGTCCAAGGCATCCCTTTGTGTGTTTCTCATAGCGCACGAGGCGTTGATCGCGTCGTTCTTCACCGACGAAGAAACCGAGGTTTCGATTTTTCTTGAGGTACGATCTCTCCTTCCGCTTGCTGTGGTGTCCACACGAATTTCGATCATCTACCCTCCTCACTATAAGCCTAGTACACGTTCTTATGGTGTGATTTTTGTTGGTAATATCTCCTCTTTCGACATAAATTGCATCTTATCATCGTCACCCCCATTTCCCTACATGAAATGCTTCGGACTTTAGGGTATGGATTAAGTTTAACTTTGGTGGTGGTTCTTACTTGAGAAATAGGGTGCCCCATGCTGGAATCTCCTGGTTTTGGATTGACTGCAACTTCCAAGATCCAACTTCACACTAGACTTTGTTTGCTTTATGCATCATAGTGTAATTGCAGTAGTCTTCTGTAATGAAATTTTTAATTGATGGTAACGGAGATGCTAAAATATGCAAATGACACCCATAGGTTCGTTGATGACATCTTGTGTAGGGAGGGTTGAATAAGCAATGATTTTCTATGGATCCATGGGTTGAAATAGATACTCATGTCAGTACCACTGGAAGATGGGTTCACTTTCTGTCACACCAAGCAAAACCGAGTAAATGGGAGTTTGGTTTTCACCATTAGTGTCATGATCATTCATAAGATATCGCACGTCATCATGAAATGCATAATCATCTTATATGCCTCCGGTTTGGGGATATTTCTTCTTAGTGGCCTATAGATAATTGTCTCTTTCATCTAGTAATATGATGACAACTTTATGGTGGCATCGCTTAAATTCCTTGTACTTACTCTTCAACAACTTGCCTACGAGGATCAAGGTCTGAATTTATTACAGTTATAGAAATAATTGTCTGAGTAATGATATCTTAAATAAGTTGATATCATGGTGAATGGGGGCAGATGGAGTAGGACCTCAAGGGAAGGGCATGCACCCTTGGGGCCCCGGGTAGAAGTCTAGTTGACCGCGATCCCAACTGCTACTGTAGCTGCAATGGTTGGGGGACATGTTGCTTGGCACACTGAGATGCTGATCTGACGGTGTTGGCCTCGACACTTGCGTGCTTTAGCCCAGTGCTCGAGTGCGGGCCAAGTAGTCATGGTTGGTCGGCTAGTGTTTCCCTTGTCACTTAGAGTTAACACTCTTGTACAGGCCAATGTAGGACACATTGGTAGGTATTCCGAGTGGGAGCGCTAAGAGGGGAGTTCCGGGAAAAGTGGTTAATAAAGTTGGGAATGTGATATCAGTCTCCTATGCATAAGGAGGACTGGGTCATCGCGATGATTCGTGGGTTGGGATCTAAATGTGAATCGGAAGTATCATTGGGAAGTAGGGCTAAGTGGACGTGTTGGGAACTTAGTTAGGATGTACTGTACTCCACCGCATGCCTACAGAGGCACCCCAACCCTAAGGTATTCTGTTTGCCTTAGAGTCATAGTGTGAGGTCTCATCCAGACTAAGACCACAGACTATCCATGAAGCTTGGTTACTCATATCCACATCTAATAAGAAAAATAAAAATGTAATTAATGCGAGATCAAGTTACCTAGTTTCTTTCTCTTTTGCACACATTTAAATTATATCCTTCTTGTTGTTATATAGTTTTGTTTAATTAGTATTGGGCAACGTTGATGATAACGTACCTATGTGTGGATCCGCAGGTTCGCAATAATGAATTGTTGGAGGCACCATCTTTTGTGCAGCTTCACCCTTTTTGTAGTATAGTTGTTAGAAGTTCTTTTACTATATTTTGTACTTGTATATTCTACTTTTTGAGAGGCACAACATGTAATGTCTATTGGATGGACATGGAAATGGAATGTATGGGAAATTGGTGTATGGAATGAATGAATAGAAATACAGGTTGTTGTAAACATGTTGAATGCAATCTTAGGAAGTTTTTTAAATTCCTATACTTATTGCTATTTTCTCCTACTTTTGTGAATGGTAAATATTCGAATGTGGAATGTATGGCGTGGATTGGTTTACCGACTACCCTGATGCTTGTGGCGTCACATTAGCACATTTTATTTCTCCTTCTTGCACACCCATTCACCTTAGTCCACCTAGCACCGGAGCTCGTTCCGACGAATGTCGCTCTCCGATCCCTGCCATCATTTCCACCCTTTTTCACCAACTGAGGGTCGAGATATTTTACCCTTGACACTCTCACTTTGTTTTGCTGGTCCAGGACTTAACGCACGTTCCTGGAGGTGACTCTACTGTTCGCCAGAAGCACCTGGAGCTTCGAACTTCACTGTCCTCTTGCGGCCTCTCCAGCCTTCGCCAGAACATTTTGACACCTCCAATCGATAGGGGACGGCCTCTGGAATCGTTCGAGCTATTTTGGAGATGAAGAAGACGAAGGAGGAGGGAGATCACATCGGTCTAACATCGCCCTGATGGAGTTCTTCCCAGATCATCAACCCGCCTCCTCCGTTGTTGGATGAGGCCCCGATCTTCTAGGGGAGCAGCCACCGTCCGATCTCCATGAGCATCCATAATTCGATCAGCATCGAAGATCTAATCACCACCATCCGCAACGAACCGTCATCGGGCCCCTTCATCCTGACACGTGGATTTGTGAAGTAAGGGGTGTTGTTCAATCACGAACCGGTATCAGCCGTCACGAGAGTGACATGTGTCATTGTCAAGCTCATCCATTCGTCTGCTCCTGTTAGGCATGGGTATTTTGTTCTTTTCCCCACCAAATTTTTTATAAATAATTAGTCTATAAACTTTTATTGGTAGTTTAAATATTTCTGTACTTTTTGCAAATCGCCATATTTGCAATTTCGACCTGGCCACGTCACATCACGAGAGTGATCACGTGAGGAGGACAATTTTTGGCCAGGCCCTTCAGTTTTTGTTCATTTAGGTTTATTCATGAAACTATTTTATGTAGTATAAACTCTTTGGTGCAATTTGCGCTTTAGGCCTTGATTTTTGGAATATTGCGTTTCAGTCCTCGCTAGGCGCGCGTGTTTCTACACATGGGCTTTGGTGATTTTACAGGTATAACATCATGCCTTTGCATATTTACATGTGTTCCATTTGCATTTCGTATAAGTGTAAAATTTTTGGTGAAATTACAACTTGGCCCTAAAACTTTTATATACTTACAAAAATACCCTTGCTAAAATTATAGTTTCTCTTTGTTGTCTGTATTTATTTGATGCATTTAGAAAACTATAAAAATATCCTTAAAAATATCATTGTGTTCCTATTACATTATGTTTTCATTTACATATTTTTATTTTCTAATTTGTGTTATTTTAATATTTCTAAAAATTCAAAAACATGCATTTTCATCTCTATTTGCATTAGAAAATCCATAAAAATTATATTTTTAAAAATTCTAAAAAAAATATATATTGTATTTATTTAATATTTTACAACTCTAGACCAAAAATCACTACACATATAAAAGAAAACTCATAAAAATTGCAAAACCCCTAAAACCTTAATAAACATATTAAAAAATCCGTTAAAAAACTTAAAAATATAATTTATGTCTCTGAATTTTATTTATACTATTATATTTATATACAAATTATTTTGAATGTTTTTTTACTCTATTTTATTTTTTCATCTCCATCTTAATTTCAAGCATTTATTTTATTCCCTATTTTGAGTATTTTGTTACTTTAAAAATACCAAAAATAATTAGCAAAAATAAAAAAAATTACAAAAACATTAAAAATATAAAAATCATAAAAAGATTTTATTTTCTGTATTTTGTATATTTTATTATTTTTATCTCTCTCTTTCTTGTCTTGTATATATACTCTTTATATAGTTTTATATAAATTAAAAGAAAATGGAAAATACAAAAAATATAAAATATAAAAAGAAAATACAAAATCAAAAAAATAAAAATCAAAATATAAAAGTATAAAAACAAAAAATCAAATAAAAATATAAAATTTAAAACCCACGGAAAATAGCACATATAAACAAACACATCACATTCATTTTTGAGCATTTATTACCCTGATCTACCTCTTGTTCTCTGTGTTCGACCTCTACATACTTGTACCTATACACATTCTTGTTGTTCTCTAGAGCTCCGGTGAGGGACTAAGATTAATCTAGACTGAAACAATAATCAAAACAAGAAAAAAATGCATAATTGCAACTAGAAACTAAGGCTAACCTAAAGAACAAAGAATGATTGACCTCTAGCAGTTTGGAGCTGTAAGGTGGTACCTCAACGGAAACTTTGTCAGAGATGGCTGGGATCACTTCTAACCTCTACCTTCACACTTTAAAGGGTCGGCCAAACATGTTGTCATCTATATCAGACCTAAGGACGCGAAAATGAGGGGAAACACGCGCTAAAAGTGAGTTAAAAATTGAAGGAAGTGGAAGGGGTGCCTTTGTACAGGTGAGGATGGAGTGACATTCGAGAGAATATGGCAATCGAAGGAAGAAGATGTGGAGGAAGATATGTACACAACATGGATCCTGGATCTGCAGTAGTCAACTCTTATTAAGGATCGACATCCCCTCGAGCAGTGCATCATAAGATAGAAAATCGAGAAGGGAAGGGGATTGTCAGACCTAATAGGGCTAGGAGGGGAGGTTAAATAGTTGACCAGAGTCAACACCTGAAGCCATCATGTTCGTCAACGTGGACCAATCACGAAAAACCTGGCCAAAATATCATAATAAATTTTATAATAAATATTAAATGATGTTATAAAAATAAAGTTATAAAATAAAAATGTTTATTATTTTCTATAATATTTTTATTGTTATTTTTATGTATTTTTTAAACTTATTTATTACAAGTTTGTTTATAAGGATTTATTTATAGGTATATTTATCTCTATTTTGGGTATTTTATTTTTATTTTCATTATTATTTTATTATTATATTTTATTATTTTATAAAATTATAAAATTTGTATCTACACAAATATATTTTATTATTTTTTTCTAATATATTATGTAGTCTTAAATAAATAGGGATATTAAATATATAAGTATAAGTATAGGTATTTCGTCTAGTTATTTTTTGTTTACTATTTTATTTCTTTGTTTTTAACCTATTTGAAATATGTACAAATACTATAAATAATTTTTACAAAATCATAAAAATATAAATATAGTAAAGAATAGATAAATGAATATTTTATTCAGGTATATTGTACAATAAAGGTCCGAAAGCTAACTTTCACACTTTAACACCAAAATTATGAAACTACCTTCATTAAATAGCTTATTAAATGTTATATATTATTAAAGGTGATTTTATACATTTTGAGTTTTTATTTAGGAGGTATGGGCCAGAGAATTTGGGATTTTGGCTTTGTATTTAGAGTATGAAATGTATATAGTATATTATTTTTGCATAAACTCAATTTTGTATTTTAGTTTGTATTATTATCTACAACTTTTATGTACAAAGTTGTTTATTTGAGTTATAAATAATGGAAAATAAAATAGGCCCCAAAAATGAACTATTGATGAATAAATAAATGGAGTTTTTAATATATTAATGACCCTTTATCTCCCCCTACATTATTTCTTGTCGATGTAGTCATCACGATACCTAGGTATCAAGGTTTAGGGTCATAAAATACCTTTTGTATTTTATTTTTATTCTTAGTCTTTTCTTTTCTTTATTCTATAATTTTGCATTAAAACCTGTATTTTATACCTAATAAATGAAATAAATAACGAATGTTAATTTGTACAAAATAATGTTATTTACATGCGTAGTTAGGTTTTTTAAGGTCAAAATTATAGAATAAAGGTGATGAAATGGAGATTCATCACTCGTCACACTCCATTCAACAAGATCCCATATGGATCTGGACTTCGATGTCCACCTCCACCGCCTCGCTGGAACATCGTCGTCTCGCTTTGCCACACCTCCATTCCACCAAACAGAACTCCTAGGACCCTCGTCTTTTCTTGTGTGTGCTTTTATTGTAGGTCTTGGAGACTAAGAACCCCATGGGAATCGATTTTGAGCAAAATGTAGGTACCTGTGAAGGATATGGTATAATCCTTAAGCGCATCACGGAAGCGTGAGCGTCGTATCGAATACGACGAAGAACGACTAGTCGTACTAGTTGTTCTATGCAGCGGAAATTAAAAAATTTTCATGTGACGAAACCACATGATCCAAGAACACTTCTCGGATCATTTCGTCTAAACCACAAACAAGTAATAGGATTACCTCTTGAAGCGTGGTTGCGATCGATTCTCTAAACGAAGAGACCTCCTGTCTCAAGTCTGATCCGATGGAGGAGACGCTTGCTAGCGCGGGGATGAACTGCGTACTTCTCGCATTCCATGTTGATGATCCAAGCAACGGATCTCCTGATCTCGACACACGAGATCCGATGTCTTCGTCACGAGCAAGGCACGCTGAAGTAGACGGAGTTCCATGAGCAAACCATCGGCAGCATAACGACGACGCTGTGGCGATGGAGAACCTCTCTAGGACATCCATGGTAGACGACCATGAGAGGGAGAGAGAGAGAGAGAGAAAGAGAAAGAGAAAGAGAAAGAGAGAGAGATGTGCATCTCAAGCATTGTGTGTAAAGAAGAGCAATGGGGTGCCTTTCCTTTTATAATATTTTGGGATCCATGGATCTCAATCCATGGGACAACACAAATCCAATGGTTCTCATTGATTGTGTTTCTTTCAATGGCTAAGATTTATGTTGGTAAAAACCAACAACAATTAATTTAATAAAAATCAAATATATATATATATAGAATATAATTTAATTTATATCAAATAAATCTCAATTAGAGAAATAGGAAAGGAGGCAAGCCTCCTTCCATAAGAAGGGTGGACGGCCACAACATTCCTTAACGGAATTGTGGCCGTCCACTCTTCCTATATGGAAGGTGGATGCCTCTCCTATTATATGAGATTGCATTATCTCATAATTATCTCTAATATCTTCAACAACTTTTATTGTATATTATTTCAAAAAATAAATCCAATATATTTTATAAACAATACAATCATGCCATTGGAAATTTGGGAATCACATTCACAATCCAAAATAAAATGTAAATTACATTTTCAATTTAATGTCCAATGTGAGTCCAATTCACATTCACATTTAATTAACAAATGTAAATTACAAATAGCTCTCTCTTATATATTATAAATCACATTTATAATATATATGACTAATATGGATATTAATACCCACATTATTCATATCCATGATAATTAAATCACATTTAATCATCTTTATTCTCTTGTGCCCAAATAATATGAATCACATTCACATTATTTTTATCTTTGATAATCAAATCACAGTTAATTATCTAAGATAGCTCTCTTTATAACATGAATCGAATTCATATTAATCATGATATTTAAATCACATTTATCTATCCACTTTGTTAATGCTCGGATACATATTATCAACACTGATATTATCCTAAACCCATTCAAGGATAATGCGCTTTCTCCGCAAATACTTGGAGATAAGGATAGGACGATCGTATTGTTCCACGTATAGTGACTTGGATATTGAGATCATATCTCAAATCCAGATCGCGGGCCTCCCATAGATTCTTGATTAAATCAAGACCGCAAATCTAAACTTCTCATTGCATCTGAATCATATTCAGATCAATGTCCAACATTTGGACTAAGATCAGATTACTTCTCTACTGAGAGGAGTCACTAAAATCCAGACCTGTTTCATCCCTCCCTAGGAATGGAAGCGTCATGGTTATACAATCGTTTATGATCACATCACCCTCAGGTATTGCCAAAACATGTACATCCTGCATACTGGAAGACTCAGAATGAACCCGAAGTATTGGATCAACTTTATATTGTCTAGTTCATGGTTTTATCAGCAAGTTTCTCATTCGATCATTGGGAGTCGGTATCGATCATATACTTTCCAAAAGCATATATCATACCTAGGTCTTGATCATATACTTTCCAAAAGTATATATCAAACCTACAAATTTAGTCAAGCTTCCAAAGCGAGACGACCATGCGCATGGAATTTGATTCTTCCCAATGTCTCATGAGTGAGCCCATGCCTTCCGGTTCAGTAACTGAACCTGTATGATTCCTTTGAGAGATCGTATTACTCGTATGCCCTTATATGCACACCAACGCGCCGGTGTATAGACCTTGGTTAGGTCATCAACCTATTGGTCTGCCAAATGTACACACTCGGACATATAGTAACACATATGTCTCTGGTCAGAGGATGCGTGCCTATATCATGACAGCATACGATATAGGACTTTGGTTATCTCGATCTCGTTAAGTCAACTCTTTGACCTAATTAATTTGACTCTTCCGAATCTCTATTCCTATGCATGGGACCTACATCAAGAGGTCGGTCAGATATTAGCCTTTAGAGATAAGGATTGCCATCTCCTACTTAGGCTGGAGATCATCTCTTAACAATCATTTGACAGTGCTTGATGAGTCCTCAATCTAACCCCTTAGATATTCATCCAAGCGCCAGCCTCTATGATTCAACAGTTGAATCAACAGCTATATGATCATCAAGATGACCATGGGCCATGGTACATAACCTTAATTATACTAAGGGACCTATTATGCAAATTATTTATTCTTCGTTTTAGATCAGGGAATGATATTTGCAATAACATTTATTGCATAATGGCTCACCGTGGGCTCGCATGTCCAACAATATCCCACTAATCCAAAGAGCCATTAATGGGCTAATCAATTTAACCCACACTCATGTGACAATCATAGAAAATAGCTAGGTAAGCTGATCAGTTACTCTGTTCCCGCGAGACTATGCTAAGTCCTTTTACGACACTTGCATATCCCCGGTAACAGTGCTCGCATCTAATGCGAATGTTGCATCTTATGCAACCAATACTCAATCTTGTTAGTTACAGTGTCCTTGACACTACAGCTTAACAATTATCATAACCAGTATTTCCGTAATCCTTATCAGAATACCCTTATTCCTGGAGATCTCTATCTCCTAAGGTATTCATAGGGTTAAGACCCTTATAGATTACTTTCTACAAGGTCTTAAACTTTTAAGATAAGACTTTGAGATCACTATCTCAAAGATATTGTCATCTATGAAGATTTTGTTATTACTGCAATCAAGTGTTTTCACTCCATAGTAGGATTAGCAACACTTTACTACTCCCACTGCAAGACAGATATCTGGCTTTTGTACACAACTAGCATACATTCAGCTTCTCGTAACTAATGCACAAGTGCATGTAGTTCTAGCATTTACTTCCTCAATTCTTTGAGGTGCTATCCATTTAGATAGGTCAGTACCATATCTTAAGGGATGGAAGCCTTTCTTGGAATTTTTCCATAAAATCGATTATGTCCAAGGTGTACTACTAATGTGACAGTCTCAATACCCTCTTCTCTTTGCTCCTGAACACCTTCAGAACTAAGATCCAAGAGGTATCCTTGAAATCATATCTCAAGTTATGGAACAACCATATAATAAAATACTTATTATTATCCTTATATCATTTTAAATGATTAGGATATCATCTACATTTAGCACGATGAACACAATGGCACTCCCACTAAGCTTCACATGGCTCATCAAGATTTTATATGAAATCATAACATTTATAATTTCATCAAATCTTATGATCCAACTCTAGGAAGCTTATTTGAGTCCATGGACATATTCCTTAGCTTGCACACCTTTCTTTTCTCAACCATGAAGCCCTGGGGTTATTTCATGTGAATATCCTCAGAGAGGTATTCATATAGGAATGCAATATTGACTTACATCTTGAAAATGCAATAGTCAAGTTGTGTAGCTAAGGTTAGCAATATTCTGATGATTTTAGTCATGGTTACCGAAGAGGAAGTCTCATTGCAAGCAATGTCTTCTCTTCCGGTGTGTAGTTCATGGCTACGAACCATGCTTTGAAGGTCTCTACCTTCTCATCAGGTTCCCTCTTCTCTTGAAGATCCATTTACACCTTTACAGGTCTTACCCATATAGGTGGATCTTCGAGGGTCCATATACAATACTTGTATATGAAGTTTACATTATACTTTTACTGCTAACATCCATCTATCCATGCTATGATCTTCAGAAGATTCATCACATGAAGTTAGATCATTGTCAGATTTCTCTGACACATGGAATCCATCCTCAAACTCATTTGAATCTTTTCAAGATTAAAGGAGTTCCTAGACTTCATTTTCATCTTGATTCTCAAGAGTCTCAACCTCTAAGAATCACATTCTCAGAGATGAGATATTTTAAGAATCTCGAGGTTATAAAGTAGGTATCCAATATCATTCTTTATTTTCCTAATGAAGCAGCACTCTCAAGTGCTAGATTCCATCTTGCATGGAACCTTATTACTGATATACATTGTAGTCTCTACTACACATATATACCAGGAAACTAAGGGATAATTATGCTAAAATTCATCATTGATAAGATCACGTCACACATGATCCAATTGTATCTCCCTACAACTCTATTGAGTTTAGGTGTGTTAGGAGGAGAGATAGATATGATATTCATATCTCCATAAGGTATCCTTTGAATTCATCTAACAGGTACAAGCTACCTAGATTAGATCAAATTCATTTTATCTTCCTTCAAACTTTGGTTGTAAACCAAAAAATGAAATCTTTGAACATTTCAAAGGTTTCTTTAGGTGAAGAGAAGAAATCTCATATCGTACATAATCATTAATAGATATCACATATCCATAATGTTTACTATGATATAGATGATCCACATACATCAATATGTTTGAGATCATGAATACCTTAACTTCTTACGCCATTCCCAAAGAAGGGTGTATTGGACATTTTACTTCGAATACAATATTCATAAGCATGTAAGTTTTGAAATTTTAGACATTCTAAAGTTTCATCTCTTACTAGTCTATTGATCAAATCAATAAACAAATGTCCAAGACTTGATGCTTGATCATTGTCAAATTATCTTCATCCTACTATTGATCTTAAAGTTCAATTTCAGTATTTAGAAATGTTAATGAACCATTCATCAATTTTCTAATTTAGTGGAGTCCACTAGATTTTAAATTTCTATCTGAAATATGTCCATCATAACTCTTTATGATAGATTTATTACAGAATTCATGTTTATTTCCAATATTTAGAATTAAACAATGAGTGTATTCTAATATCTAGGTCATAGAGACACTCTCTAAGACCATGGGCTCTCCTACTGAAATTTTGGAGCCATTCAATCCAATAGAGATTGTTGCAATGATTGCATCAATATATATGTGGATGACTATAAGCCTTAAGATCAAATTTTCTAGTCTTCTAAAACATATGCAACTCATTGCAAGTGCAGTAGAAGATTGAGATACAATTATAAGACTTCATCTTATTCAATAAGCAAGTCAATATCAATGATTTATGTATATTATTCTGATGTTCTATCCGAGTCCTTCTCTAAGGATTCTAGACAGACTTGATAGTCATACTATCAACACATCAACTTATTGCAGTACTGGCATTCATCCATATCTTTGGATTTCATATGGAAGTCATAGAAGTAGGTCAACTCTTTGACTTTCCTTCTTACTTGGGTCTGACCCATGCTTCCACTGCGCTCTCTTTATCTATAAACAATCATTGCTTAAGACTAAGGATCTCTTACGTTAAATTCAAAAGAAGTCAATGTAAGATCATTTCAACATTTATACATGCTTCATTAAATTCGTACAATATGAATATTATGAAGCTTCATGAATGACTAGAGTATAGATAGTAGAATGATGACACTCATCATCTACATCCATCTAAACTATTAAAATGTTAGTTCAGGTAGGTATTCAAATAAATTGAATACATCATCTCCTGTAGAGCCACCATTCTGCACGATGCAGAGAACCACGTCATTCATGATTAAATGTCAAGAGCACATATGTATGCCAGAACATCTTCTTAGATTTTATAAGGATTAATTGACAATTGTGATCATCATCGACATGTCACTTCCAAAGTACATTCGATGAGAACAAACCTATAGAGACATACAAACCCAAGGGTTGTAGTCCTATTATCTATTTAATTGTCATTCCTCAATATTATGAGGGAACTTGCACATTGCAACCACATACATTTTGTGTCCAACTGCAAGTACAATATCTGGATCACGAGTCCAATCCATGATATTTTACTGGTTATTATTGAGTATAACATTGAGTGGGTTTAGTGAAGGATTATCTGAAATAAGAAATTTGCATAAATATATATATATATATATTACTTTGATTTAGGAATTTTTATATCAAAGTTGTCTTGCCTTGTCAACACTGAAAGTTCGTTCCCTTAATTACTTTCAATGTAAGAGATATACTTACCATTATATCTCAAGCAAAATATGGGATCTCCTTCCTTATCTTTGTTGCATCCCAATAATATGAGAACCTACAACTTGGATAAAAAGAAGCGGGAACACATTCTGCCTTGCAAGTCTAACTTGCATCTCCCAATTCGGTCTTTAACACCCAGGCCCACCACCCCTAAGGCAATGTTGACCCGTCATTAATTGAACCAACCGTCAACATGAATACAACTCGCTATACGCAATCCAATATCATTCCAATAATATGAGGACCTGATATTGGGGTCACTACGCATATGTCCTTACTCTTTCGAGAAGCGAAGAGCTTGATCCAGATGCGCTTGCATACAGGAGCTGTCACTTCGGACAGGTGTCTCCTGCATACAATCCCTAGCGACGGAACCCTCTGCCTTGACGGGAGACCATGGATGTCACTTATGTGATCCTCCATACCATATTCAAATTCTAATTAATCATTATGAATCATATTCATTATGATTAATTCTTCCAAGGGAAATAACATCTCTATTTATAATTGAGTGTTTTAATTTTAATTGGATTCCAATTAGTCTAATCATATTAAATTAATGATCCAGTTATTATCCAACAAACATTTTTATTTGTTACTTGAATTATGGTATTATCTCAAATATGTATTATTTCGAATTTTAATAATTAGAAATACATCATGATTTCTTAAACATTATACTAACCCTACCCGTTGTCATGGCCAGTACAGACGAGAGTGGGATGGACCACATACGTTGCAACCCGCATCCCCAATGCTCTCCGACTAGACACCATATCCACCTCGGGAAAGGATAATGCAAAATAGATCACTTTGTACTTGAGATGATCATCGATTCTTCTACCAAAATTATACCATATAATAATAATCAAAACAATTTTGATTAACATTATAATGAGATTTGCAAAACAAATCCCAAGTCCTATTCAAGCAACATATTTGTTGGAATGTAGATCATGTAGATCATGTAACCAATTAGTGATCTAGATCACATCTAATCAAATATTGGTTAAGGAAATGTCATTTAAGGAAATAATTATCATCAAATATTTCACAAATATTTATGCACAATTATTCCAGGAAATTAAATAATTTAATTTCACTAATTGATTAAATGACAATCACTAGGTTCTTGATTAGGAAAGTATTTCCTGCAGTGACCCTCACTTACTAAAAATACCATATCTCAATCAATTTAAATCAAAATTAAGCAAAGTAAGTTCCTAAAGTTTGCTAATTTGATTTACAAGAGAACCTAAGTGGTATGCATGCATTACAAGGCGTCTCAAATCCGCGGTTAACTCTTTAATTACGTTGAGATTCGCAATCCCCGAAACTGTGGATATATGTTCACTAACATGAGCATATGAGAAAACAGAATCGAAATCACGTAAACTCAGATCCTACGGTTTCCTTATTTAATGGGAAACAAAATCCATTTATTATTTTCGTGTTTAAACAATTTAAACAGTGCTGAAAATAATCTCAAAACAGAGATGCAAAAAGGAAATGCAAGAAAACTTTCGCAAACCCTAATGAACCCAAGTCATCCTCGGTTAATGGATCGTATCCAAAAACACCGACTAAGGCTCTGATACCACTTCAAAGATATTGTATAATCCTTAAGCGCATCACGGAAGCATGAGCGTCGTATCGAATACGACGAAGAATGACTAGTCATACTAGTTGTTCTGTGCAGCGAAAATTAAAAAATTTTCATGTGATGAAACCACATGATCCAAGAATACTTCTAGGATCGTTTCATCTAAAACACAAACAAGTAATAGGATTACCTCTTGAAGCGTGCTTGTAATCGAGTCTCTAAACGAAGAGACTTCCTATCTCAAGTCCGATCCGACGGAGGAGACGCTTACGAGCGCGGGGATGAAACGCATGCTTCTCGCAATCCATGTTGATGATCCAAGCGACGGATCTCCTGATCTCGACACACGAGATCCGATGTCTTCTTCACGAGCAAGGCATGCCGAAGTAGACGGAGTTCCATGAGCAAACCATCGGGCAGCATAAGGGCGACGCTGCAGCGATGGAGAAACTCTCTAGGGCATCCATGGTAGACGGTCATGAGAGGGAGAGAGAGAGAGAGAAAGAGAGAGAGAGAGATGTGTTTCTCAAGCATTGTGTGTAAAGAAGAGCAATGGGGTGCCTCCCCTTTTATAATATTTTGGGATCCATGGATCTCAATCCATGGGACAACACAAATCCAATGGTTCTCTTTGATTGTTTTTCTTTCAATGGCTAAGATTTATGTTGCTAAAAACCTACAATAATTAATTTAATAAAAATCATATGTATATAGAATATAATTTGATTTATATCAAATCAATTTCAAGTAGAGAAATAGGAAAGGAGGCAAGCCTCTTTCATAAGAAGGGTGGACGTCCACCACATTCCTTATGGGAATTGTGGCCGTCCACTCTTCCTATATGGAAGGTGGATGCCTCTCCTATTATGTGAGATTCCATTATCTCATAATTATCTCTACTATCTTCAACAACTTTTGTTGTATATTATTTCACAAAAATATATCCAATTTATTTTGTGAACATTGCAATCATGCCATTGGAAATTTGTGAATCACATTCAAAACCCAAAATAAAATGTAAATTACATTTTCAATTGAATGTCCAATGTGAATCCAATTCACATTAACATTTAATTAATAAATGTAAATTACAAATAACTCTCTCCTATATATTATAAATCATATTTATAATTTATATGACTAATGTGGATATTGCTATCCACATTATTCATATCCATGATAATTAAATAACATTTAATCATATTGGACCTCTATTCTCTTGTGCCCAAATAATATGAATGACATTCACATTATTTTTATCTTTGATAATCAAATCACATTTTATTATCTAAGATAGCTCTCTTTATAATATGAATCGAATTCATAATAATCACGATAATTAGATCACATTTAATTATCCATTTTCTCAATGCTCGGATACATATTATCAACAATGAGATTATCCTGAACCCATTCAAGGATAATGCGCTTTCTCCGCGAATACTTGGGGATGAGGACAGGGTGATTGTATTGTTCCACGTATAGTGACTTGGATATTGAGATCATATCTCAAATCCAGATCGCGGGCCTCCCATAGATTCTTGATTAAATCAAGACCGCAAATTTAATCTTCTCATTGCATCTGAATCACATTCAGATCAATGTACAACATTTTGACTAAGATCAGATTACTTCTCTACCGAGAGGAGTCACTAAAATGCAGACCCATTTCATCACTCCCTAGGAATGGAAGCGTCATGGTTATACAATCGTTTATGATTACATCACCCTTAGGTATTCCCAATACCTGTACATCCTGCATACTGGAAGACTCAGAATAAACTCGAGGTATTGGATCAACTTTATACTGTCTACTTCATGGTTTTATCAGCAAGTTTCTCATTCGATCATTGGGAGTCGGTATCGATCATATACTTTCCAAAAGCATATATCATACCTAGGTCTTGATCATATACTTTCCAAAAGTATATATCAAACCTACAAATTCAGTCAAGCTTCCAAAGCGAGACGACCATGCGAATGGAATTTGATTCTTCCCAATATCTCATCAGCGAGCTCATGCCTTCTGGTTCAGTAACTGAACCTGCATGATTCCTTTGAGAGATCGTATTAGTCATATGCCCTTATATGCACACCAGTGCGCCGGTGTATAGACCTCGGTTAGGTCATCAACCTATTGGTCTGCCTAATGTACACACTCAGACATATAGTAACACATCTGTCTCCGATCAGAGGATGCGTGCCTATATCATGACAGCATATGATATAGGACTTTGGTTATCTCTATCTTGTTAAGTCAACTCTTTGACCTAATTAATCTGACACCTCCGAATCTCTATTCCTATGCAGAGGACCTGCATCAAGAGGTCGGTCAGATATCAACCTTTAGGGTGTGTTTGGATAGTGGGTTTAGGTGGGTTAAACTGGTTGCAGGTAATTCATTTTTGGGTTTTGGTGTTTGGATAGAGGGTTAAACTGGGTATGGGTTAGAAGTGGGCTTATTATGATATGATTGTATTGAAGTTTGAAAAAGTGAGTAGTTATTGTGATGTGATTGTATTGGAGTTTGAAAAAGTGAGTAGAAGTGAGGTAGTTTATAATTTTTATATGATATGATGGTATAATATATTATTTTTTGATGGAATTGATGATGAGGAATTGATTTATTTAATTTTTAAAAAGATAAAAAGTGGACCCCACTTAGAAAGAGAAGGAAGTGGGTTAGGGAGGGTAAACCACCCCAAGGGGGGTTTACTCCCCTAACCGAACATGACTTTAGAGATAAGGATTGACATCTCCTACTTAGGCTGGAGATCCTCTCTTAACAATCATTTGACGGTGTTTGATGACTCCTCACTCTAACCCCTTAGATATTCATCCAAAGCACCAGCCGCTATGATTCAACAGTTGAATCAACAACTGTATGATCATCAAGATGGCCATGGTACATAACCTTAATTGTACTAAGGGACCTATTATGCAAATTATTTATTCTTCATTTCATATCAGGGAATGATATTTGCAATAACATTTATTGCATAATAGCTTGCCGTGGGCTCGCATGTCCAACAACCTGGAGCCCCCATTTCTTCCTCAAACTTGTTGGACATCACTGGTGCTCTGACGTGCCTCTTGACACTGTCATCTGATGCGTAGGAGCCCCTGCTCCATTTGTCTCTACTCCGAGACTCCCAGGTGGTCGGTGGAGCGTAGGAAGATCGTTCGAAGCTCGCCACTAGCGAGTTCTTGGCGTGTTCTTCCAACACCTCTCTCAGTCGTCCGATCCTCCAACTGTGCCAGATCTTGAATTTAACGAGGTTCTTGAGTGGTCATTTCATCAACTATTGATCCGCCTTGTAGATTGACATGATCCTTAGATTTTTTGTTATTTCACCCTTCCATCTTTTTGCTAAATAATCTTAACGGAGGACACCTATTCTATCAAAACTTTCAAGCCATGTAATTAATATAACATTATGTTTCTTCTCTCAAAATCACCCGTGCTTTAAATCGTGCATTCTAATCTTAATTAAATTTACGGTGCTCTAGTTCTCTTAGTACAAGATGAATTCCATTCATAAATTAAACTCACGGTGCATTAGCGCCCTAAATTTAACATGTATAACTATTCTAATATAATTCATCAATAGCTATAGAGTAATGAATAAGCGATTCTTTGCAAATTAATTGTTTTACCATGAATATCATCAGTCCCTTGCATATTTCTACAATGCACAGTCCAGTATATGTCGGACTCTCTTATGATAAAACTTATTCAGATGTTTAATCGTATTAATCATGTAGCAAAATTCTATTTCTAACTTTGCGTGCACTGCAAACAAGCCTTGTAAAATTTATCCTATTTATGTGCTTCTTATGCATTAATTGCGTGGAACTATCATCTCTCAACAGCAACTTATCGTTGAGATAACTTTAAATCATTCAACGGTCTTACTTTTTCTATATAAATGATCAAAGATTCATTCCATCAAAAGTAATGTTCGAAACCCCAAGGGACCAAAAACAATACAAGAAGCCACCACAGAAAGAAAAACGTCAAGGCTCTTGAGGGCCAAGGCAATTAGTGTAACCGTATAAGCCACCAAGGGAACACATGATATATAATGTTTGTTGACAAAACATAGCAAAAAATATTAGAAGCTACGCCAGATAGTAGAGGGTAATGGAGGGCTTCATTGTAGAACCTTTGCTTGGCTGCAATCTGACGACAGGTTATAGAGATGGAGGCTTCTTCGCTCCAGCACAAAAGATTTAATAAACATGAAGAGATAAAATCGATAAAAAGACACACCGGAGAGGAGGGTAGGTAAGAGGCTCAGTCAAATTTTTTTAGACCGAGTTAGTGGAAAAGGTGGAAACAAATAACTTCACGCTATTAGCTTTACTTCTTAAATAATTAGCACTAACAGCAATCAGTTGGGCTAGTAGCTGCCGAAACTACTTCCATCTATATCTCGATCAACGTTGAGGCATAAAGTTGGAAAGAATATTAAAATAATAGCAATTAAATGCATCTTTATATTAAGAGATTAATGGGTTGGGCTAATACCAGTCCGTGACCCTTATTCCGCATGGGAATGACTTTTATTGTATCGAGGTGCGTGGAAGTATCCCATTCTCACGTTTCGTCCTCTTCCTTCTTTGACAAAGACCCGTAACTATACAGCATTTTTAATATACCTAAACTTAATTAGATGCTAACCATGGCTCGTGGACGTATACCTACTTTTGACCCCTTACGAGAGCGTTTACTCTCAACATCTCTTGCCCTCCTGTCGGGCATGAACCCTAATACATACTTCCAACTATGGATGGATGTAAGGGGCATGGAGAGGTACATATGATCTATTTGTATTTTTAAAATTAAGGAGCCGTTTAGGGCCTAGTTAGTATATAAAAGACTGTTAAATAATAACTCAGAAAGAGTATGCTAAAATTCATCTTCATTCATAATTGATGCATGCAAATTTTTTTTTAAGGAAAAAGGCCATCACTGTATAGGTGTGAGCCCAAAAACATCACCATTAACCATTTCAAAAGATTACAAGCCTTTAAAAGGCCAGAGCATATTAGACAGCCATTACATACACCAACCCTCCACCAATGCTTTAGCATGAATCACCACATTCTCGCCATAAGCACGCTCATTCCGGAATAGTGCCCCATTTCAAGCTGCACAAATCGCCCAGATCACCGATATCATCTCTGCCCTCCCTCTTTCAATGCCTGTCCAACCAACCCTTATGCACTCCAAAAAATTCACTGTGCTCTCAAAAAGCCGCTCCGGTTTCCCAAGCAATCTCCACGCCTCAATGGAGCACCTACAATTGAAAAACAAGTGCTCCACGTCCTCGGGCCCCTCCCGACATCGCCGACAGACAAGATCCGATTCTATCGTAAACCTTGCTAACTGAATACCTGTCAATAGTCTTTCCATCCTGAAAGTCCATAAGAAAACCTTCACTTGAGCTGTGACTTTCCACTTCCTGATTTCGCTGCAATCACTCTCGCAACCGTCAGGAGGAGCAAACGCCAACGAACCCTTAAGCACCACATATGCCTTCGCAAGGAGAAAACACCAATGCATCAAACCCAACAATCCCTGCCCTCATTGGGCCCTGCAGCATCTTCAAGGCTCATAAGCAGCTGCCTGAAGTCTTCCAAATGCCGGTCAGATTAAGGAGACCTGAAACGAGGAAGAAAAGTATGCACGTCCCATGTATCAACCACAGAAGCATTCTTATCCTCAACTAAGGCCAACAACCTCAAGAAAAGGGCAACAAGCACCCCCTTCTCACAATAATCATCCCTCCAAAACTTGAGGTTTCTTCCATCTCCATGAACAGGTCTGAGGAAAGAATGAAGCTCCTGAGCCAACACGCAGACTCCTCTCCAAAAATATGACAGACGTCTCCCCAATTCATGAGTTTCCGCGAGCGAGATGCTGGGCCTGTATATTTTCCAGATCACCCTGCAAACCAAACTATCACAATCACCCCAAATACGGGAGACCCACCTTTCGATAAGAGCCTTATTCATTTCCTCCAAACTGCGCACCCCAAGGCCTCCTTCCTACAACAAATAAGAGATGGTTTTCCAAGCAACTAGCAGGAAACGCTTCTTCTCCCCAGAAGAGGACCATAAGAATCTCCTCATGATACCCTTGATTCTCTAACACTCTACATGCAGGGTGATCCATGCATAATTAAATACTGAAAGTAAACTAAGTATATGATGCACGAGGGAATCAACCTTAGTTTAGTAACTTCTATTGATCGTTAAGAAAATAGCTAGCTAATTGAATCGAGTTCGGAGTCCGATCTTGGGAGTCACTCGGTGCCTGCCAAAATGAGTCATACTAGCATTTTATATGAATCCGCATGGTGTATGATCTAAAATCCAATTAAGCTAACTATTCAATTTATTTTTAGCTAGGTCCAATTACGATCTATAGGAATAGGCAAGCAATTAGGTGTTGGGCCTTAGCTGATTACATCACAATCAACAAAAATCCTAAGTCTAGGGGACAAATCCGCGAAAATCAAATAGAAAGTAAGGCCGTGAAATCAAGAAAACACAAAAAACAATGGTGAGGGCCACCAAGTGTACCGGCACTTAGCAAAATAGACCCCCAATAATGTCTAAGTCCAACAAGAGTCCAAGTTGCTAAATTATTACACCATAGATATTTGTTCTCTACAATAAAATAAATATCTTATGTTCTTCCCTGCTCTTCCTCTTGTGCGGGTCCTTCAAAAAGACTCCAAGTCGTCCTCCGAGTGGTTCCTTGCACAAAATTTAAACAGACGATGGTCAGAAAACAATTATAATATACAGAGACAAGTAAAGATAAAAAATGACTACTAAGCCATGCTCTCTGGCAACGACACCATTCTTATGAACGCCCAATCTACTAGGGTTTAGTATGCAAATATATCATGGTCGTTGCGACCCCAATCAATCGGCTAACTCAATAAGAAAAATATACAAAACCACTTAAGAGAAGAATCAATCAATGAAATGTAAGCGGTCTTTGCTATTTAATTAACTGGTATAGCGAGCAGGGTCAAACACAATGAGCACGATTAGAGAACTCAGTAGTCAAATTTTAAAAATAAAGGATTTTAGTGGTTTTTTATTTTTCCAATTTTTAATATTCAAATAAGGAACAATATACACAATGGAAGAAATACTCACACCCCACTCTTTTTTATTTTTCAAAATATTCAAAAATGCTTAGAAAATTATAAAGAAACTAAATTTGGGTTTTATAATTTTTGAAATGTTTTTGATAATTTTTCCAAGTATTTCTGATGTTTTAGTGATTTTATAAAAATCAAAGAGTGCTAAAAAGAGGAAACAATGAACATCCTAGAGTAATTTGCAACTTAAAAATATTTTAAGTGCCAAAGCTCTTGGAAATTATTTTTATGCTAAACTATAGAAAATATCTACACATAAGAACTGAAATCATTTTTTTTATTTTGTAGAATTTTTAATTATTTTTCTAAGATCTTTGATACTTTGCAATTTTTAGGTTTTATAAACATTTAATGCGTGAAAATTGAATAGAAAATAGAAGACAGCAAAATACACCAAATCTATTTTTTTTGAATTTTTAGAGAAATATTCGAATTTTTATGATTTTTCAGATTTTAGGCAGTGAAAATGACACGATTTTTTATTTTTTAATACCAGTAAATGAATTTAAAATGCAATAAAACTTATATACAACAAATATGCACACAGTAGGAGTACAACATGAATTTTCGAGAATTTATTGAACAATCAAAACATTTATTCTAATGATAAAATCTTGCAAATATAAATCTGGAGTACAGGAACTTAACGTAATTATTCAGAGTTTTTACAATAAAATATAACAATAAATAAAATGTAGGGTAAGTTTCGAAATTTACCAAAGATGGGTGTGCCAAGCACGTGACTTTAGGCTCTAACGTGGATCTTTTTGTAATTGCAGAAACTTCAGAGGGCTTCTTCTATATTTACCCAAAAATATAATACTTTTTAAATTGGGGATTTCTTTTTTATATTCTTGTGTACCCTAATCAAAGGAGGGAAAGGGGGGTCGTCGCTTCCCTCTTTCCCAAGCCGTAGGAGGTGGCTTTTCGCGGAGTTGGCGAGCGGCGGAGGCCGAAGATTGCTGCGATGGAGGTGCCGGGGGGGAGGGGTGATGAACCCAGAATTCAGACCATTAATAGTATGAAACTAACACTTCCAATGTCATTGTAGTCAGACTAAATTGGATCTATCAAAGATCGTTTAATTAAATAACAGTCAAATCAAACAATCGAATTTATATTTTACTTAGGAAAGCCCAATGTCGAACTGAGGGACACGTGTCTCTTTATTATCATTTATACTCTTTTTATTTGAATTAAGTGTTGTATTATTGTTACATAGTCATCCAATGCATTATTCAGGAAAGGAACATGAGAGATGCATTTTTTTATTAATTTTTATGCATACTAAAAATGCAATGTAAATATGCCCTAACAAGTGAGAATATTTGATCAATAAGAAGTAGTCAAATTCAAAATAGAATTAAGAAACAAGTTCCATTAAATCCATTACAGCAAGGCATTAAACATGTTGTATAAGCGACACTTGGCAATTAAGATAATATATCAAAATTCTTAGTGTCAAAACAGAAATCTAAGAATCCATCAAGAAGATAATGAAACGATCTTCAAAATGGGAATGAAATCAACTGAAACGGAGAAATGATGCTCACGATATACATACAAGAAGACAAGGGCATAAATGCACGAAAACATAAAAGATAACTAGCAAACAGGTCCCTACAAGGGACTAAAATGTAAATAAAAATAGGCGGGAGACCTTCCCTGATATTTACCCACATGCGTGGGGCTATTTTTGTAATTATTAAAATAGGCGAGGGTATGAGTGCAAAATACCCTAGGTGCATGTGGTATGCATGTGAGTTCTGGACCTGTTTACAATTTGGAGAATTCAGCGGGGCCTCCTTGCAATTTTCCCAGCCATCACATAATGGGATCATGTGCGACTAGGATCGGGTGGCACTGGAGGCTCGAGGCTGCTTCAGCTAGATGCTCGGGCTCAGATGCATGCTCAGCTGGCTCGGGAGAGCGTCGGTAGCTCCGAGCCTAAATTGTCGGGGAAGAAGATCGGAGCGGGCAACATGGGCTCCTGTGGACCGTCAGATCTCAAGGATCTAACGGTAGCTGTAATCCCTGGAGGAGGGCGACGTGGCTCTCTGTGGGTCGTCCGATCTTGCAATCGGACGGTAACTGCTCTTCTGGATCTTCCTTGCCACAACCGTCTATGGCAGGCTTGGCTAGGCTCCAACGTAGCTGCTGCAGCTCCGCCACCATCTCCCGTGCTCGATGACAACGCCCGGTCACTCCTGATCAGCTTAATAGCTTCGTTGGAGCTTGGTGGAGCAACTGGACATCATCGTTGTCTTGGTGGCTGCCTGGATGCCGAAGATGAAGTAGCTCAAAGAAGCTCTAGCGAGGGATTCGTCCATTGAAGAATGAAGCTCCTACAACGTTAGTAACTTTCCGAAGCACAGAGGATGCGAATGAGAGTGAAGTGGAAATGGTTGTGCCCAAAGGGAGTGAAGCCCGTATGGTGTTCATCGTCAGAGAGCGATGGTGAATGTGGCGGAGGGTGACAAGGTCCTGGAGAACAGGAGGATGCTGTCAGGAGCGTGGGCAAAGATGGTAGTGGCGGTGCGAGGCTAAGGAGATGGATAATGGAAGGGGAAGTAGCGTCGAGAGTCCTAACTAAATAAAAGAAAATCAAAGAAATATTGAAAAGGGAATCGAAGATGCTTACCTGAGATTGGTTGAGCGGCGGCTTATTCTTAGGGTTCAAGTCGAACCCTGAGTCTTCGCTGGACCCCCTCAACCAGGTGGGGCAGCTCGAGCGGAGGCGGAGCTTCGCAACGCGACCATGAATGGCGGCGGGTCTCACCAGAGGCTAAAGGTCATCTTCGCTCCTCTATCGATCCTCCTCCTGTTACAGGGAGGAGGAGAGTGCTGGGCCTAGCCCCTCATAAAAGCGGACGAGGTTGAAATGGGGCGGAGGAAGAGTATTTAATGAGTGGGAGATGGTGAGTGACGATGGGTTTTCGGGGGCGTTAGGTAGCGAGAGGAAGAAGGACATGGGTCGAGTGGATAACAGCGAGGAAGATGGATGGCGTGGCTATGTCGTGGGCACATTGGGAAGTGGAGGTGGTGGCGGTAGAAGCGAAGGAGATGGAAAGGGGAACAGTGCTACGAGATGTGGAGAACGTGGGCGAGAGGTGGGACTGGAGGTAGACGACAGTGTCGTGGCCGTTGGATCTCACCATCCAACGACCAAGAAATTGGCGCGAAGATACGATTATGATTAAATCAAGGAGGTGTGATCGAGGGGAGCGATTGTGGTGGAGTAATGAAGCGGAGTGGACGACTAAGATGGGAAGCGACTGGAGTAGATCAGGGAGTGCTGGTGCGGCCACGTGGAGGGAGGAGGTGAAGGCGCTGGCGGGCGGCCATGATCTAATCTGGAGATGATTGGATGGATGTGAGAGGATGCAGGCGTGGACGGCTGAGATCTAGAGAGATAGAGTGCCATCAAATGGCGGAGGGAGAGGGTGCGTGGCGCGCAAGGAACTGGGCCGCATGGGGCAACCAGATGGCGCCACGTGGCCCAATCAAATTATTGCCATAAAGAAAGTTTAATAAAAGGGAAAAGATGGCCGAATTTGGAAAAACTCAAAACATGAAAGTCGTAGATTTCGACAAGATCTATAAGTTTTATGTTGACAAAAATGGAGACGAGGTCAAACAAGGGAGAAATATTTTTGCGAGCGTTTTTAAAGGCATAAAAATACTATCATTTTTAGGTTTGTTGTTGTAATTTAATTTATTCAAGGGGACAGACACAAGGATTAATCTGATTATTAATAGCACTTAGTCTAAGCTAGAAGGTTAATTTCATTGAATTAAGAGCATGAACCTGGGTCTCATCAACCCCTATACTTAAACTATGCTCGTCCTCTAGCATCGTAAAAATGAATGAGCTGGATTAACCCCCTTGTGCATGTGCGTACAGGATCTGATCTGTTTAAGTCCTCTCAATTTAAGAGATCCAAAATCTTAGATCTCAACCCGGCCTTAATCAAGAGGCATCCAATTCCTCTAATTTTTCCAGACTCTCTCTTGTATACATATAAACTAAGTATATGACATTGTGTTGACCATGATTACGAGACTAGAGTTACAACGTCACCCAAAGTCTCAGTCCAAGAAATTATCCTAAGGAACCAATCCTCAACACTAAGGAATAAACCAGATATTGGCCTAATCCACTGTCTCTTTAGTTGTCAGACTTAAAAATGTTTGGTGGCAAGCCAATTAATGGAGGGTTTAGGATTGTGTCATTTCTTCTCTCCATCTCATTGGAACAAGGATTCTCTCTAGTGCCTTATTATGCAACACATATTTTTGGTGTTGATCAATGCATCCGTTAAGAGAAGTTGGAGCCGTCTGCACTTGTTTTCCTAGGAATACACCAGGATGTGCCTTTTTTGAGTACCTATCGTACCTTCTACAACCAGACTTGTAGCATTTATGATGCAGAGCCCGTTTTTGGTGCAAGACTGACTCCTGGCCGGTGATCCAAGTGGGCACTTTGAAATGGTTGGGAGCACTCGCCTTTGGTGGAAGCTCTTTGATATTTAACTTCGTGGAATGAGAGATTTTCTTTAACATTTCATTATTTTGTAATATTTTGGCTAGCTCCACTGTTTTTACCAAGAGTTGGCGCACAATGATCAACATTTTTTTTATTTCACACCCTAGCACTTAGGTCAATGTCAAGAGATTAGCATAAGATCAAAATTCTCCTACTGGCTAAAATGTTGACACTCTGGTTTTATGAAGCCTTCAATGTTCTTATACCATCTTCGAGCATCATTAGATCAAGTCCATACTCTAATACCTCATCCTAGTCCCTCAAGTGAAATGTCAACTCATCTCATCGAAACCGCAGTTGTGCATGTGTAGCTCTGATCATATTCTTAAGGTTGGAGACTAAGCATGCAATATAGCACACAAATCTTGAAACCTAGAGAAATATGGATGATTAAGTCTACGACCCTGATGGCTAAGGCTGGTTAACCTAAAATCTCAAGACCTCATAAATTGAGTATTCCGGAACATCTCTGATCTTGTGTGGACGTGAAAAATGTAGGGGATTTAATCCAACTCCTTCAATAATTTTTATTTGAAAACTTTAAAAGACATCATGACTTCCTAAACTCAAATAAGTAGATGCATCTGCATTCAACCAGTATAGGTGTAAGTATAGGTCAGACCCCGTTGCTTGAGGACGGAGCCTTACGTGGTATCCTCTAAATCACCTACTCTGCTAAGGGCCAACCCTCACTGAACGTGACTACTTATTTGGGTTTAGTAGTCAATTTGACTCTTAAAGGATTTTTGAATTTTTCATTTTTATGGATTTTTGATTAAAGGTAAGAACACAGGTTAAACTCAACTTTCCTTGAAATCGAGAAAATAATTTTCCAAACCATGTCATACAAATAGAGATTTTCCAAATATTTATAAAAAGATTTTTCAAAATAAGAAAAACTCATTTTTCAAGTCACTTTCAAAAATATTTTTATTTGAAAATAGTTTAACATAATATAGAAAAATCTTGAAATCAATTTTGTCCACGTTGGTCAAAAGGTTGTACTTAAGCTCAAAAATTTTTCAAAATTTTCAGAATATAGCTAAAGTACAAATATTGTATATACGGTATACCCCCATATAATTAAACTTTGCTATGTCCTCATATTCTTAAGGTTGGAGACTAAGCATGCAATAGAGCACACGAATCTTGAAACCGAGAGAAATGTGGATGATTAAGTCTACGACCCTGATGGCTAAGGCTGGTTAACCTAAAATCTCAAGACCTCATAAATTGAGTATTCCGGAACATCTCTGATCTTGTGTGGATGTGAAAAATGTAGGGGATTTAATCCAACTCCTTCAATAATTTTTATTTGAAAACTTTAAATGACATCATGACTTCCTAAACTCAAATAAGTAGATGCATCTGCATTCAGCCAGTATAGGTGTAAGTATAGGTCAGACCCCGTTGCTTGAGGACGGAGCCTTACGCGGTGTCCTCTAAATCACCTACTCTGCTAAGGGCCAACCCTCACTGAACGTGACTACTTATTTGGGTTTAGTAGTCAATTTGACTCTTAAAGGATTTTTGAATTTTTCATTTTTATGGATTTTTGATTAAAGGTAAGAACACAGGTTAAACTCAACTTTCCTTGAAATCGAGAAAATAATTTTCCAAACCATGTCATACAAATAGAGATTTTCCAAATATTTATAAAAAGATTTTTCAAAATAAGAAAAACTCATTTTTCAAGTCACTTTCAAAAATATTTTTATTTGAAAATAGTTTAACATAATATAGAAAAATCTTGAAATCAATTTTGTCAACGTTGGTCAAAAGGTTGTACTTAAGCTCAAAATTTTTTTCAAATTTTTCAGAATATAGCTAAAGTACAAATATTGTATATACGGTATACCCCCATATACTTAAACTTTACTATGTCCTCATAGCACTAAATGATATAAGACCATAGGTCCATTTAAATATAGAAAAATATATGGGAACTAAGGAGGACCCCCCTATACTTAGGTTAAAAAAATTCCCTAAGTATTAAGAAAGGAAAGATGAGTAAGAAAATCACGGGGACTCAGTCCCCCCACACTTTGGCTAAGAGTAGACTAAGTATAAAGATTGATAATTGATGTTGGGGGAGACCTGAGATGAATGAAGAAGTCAGATGGATATATAAAGGAGCAGATGAATCTTCGGAGATTTACTGGAGCACCTAAGGCATAGGGGAGGGTTTCAGAGCATCCATAGCTCAAATAAGCATGCAACACCCTTTGATTTCACCAACTCACACGTGAAACTAACAAATTTTGGTTGATTATCTTGTTGATTTTATTGGTGATTAAAATATTCTAGTTTACGTGAGAATTAAGAAATATGTTAAAGAAAATCATCCTGCATAAACATGGGTGTTGCTCTCCCAAAATAAGATTTTACTCCATTTTATGTCAACTTGCATTTATTAGTCCCGATTATTTTGCTCAAGGTTATCAATGATTTATGGTAAATCAAGAAATCATCATCTACCGCTCATTCCCATTTTCCATTAACCTAGGTGATCAAGCCAGGAAGGGAGGTCGAGAAAAAGCCATGTAGTCGATAAAAATCATGATATAGGCTAGGCGAGAAAACATGCATTGCCTAAGCAATATTCATGAAAATTTGGATTGAATTGAAAACCAAAAACAAATGTATGCAAGTCGATAGAAAACCACACCTAACATGTTTCTATTATAGAGGAAGAACATCTTTTAATTTTGTCTAGGTGAAGCGATGCTTAGGTGCGTCTATATTTAAAGTGTGTTCTACCTACGAGCAAGCACGTAAAATAAAAATGTGAAAGAAGGTCGAAGAGTCGCATGTATGGTCCTAGGTTGACACTCAAGTAGGGGACGATCCTCACACAACCACATATAATTCGTTCATTTACAAGCGCGAGTCTTCGATCGAAGACTATTGTAAAGATGATTATTACATGCATATGAAAAGGAATAAAATGCGAGATATTTTTTTTTCGATTCCTCTCCAAAACTGTTTCTGTGGCACCTCGCAGCAGGGAAGTACCTACTCCTCACCTCCTTGAACATCAACGGTCCTGCCACAAAAGCAGACGTTAGATATGAATCAAAAAAATTTAATAATTAAAATGCATGAAAAACATGTGACCTACGAAAAAATTAACACTTAATTATAGAAATAAAAATCTAAACATGAAAGATGAGGCGTGTCCCCAGCAACGACGCCATTTGATGACCCCAGAATTCAGCCCTTTAATAGTGTGAAACTAACACTTCAAATGTCATTGCAGTCGGACTAAATTGGATCTATCAAAGACCATTTAATAAAATTGACAATCAAATCAAACGATCGAGTTTATATTTTACTTGGGCAAGCCCAAGGTCGAAGTCGTGGACACGAGCCTCTTTATTATCATTTAGACTCCATTTATTTGAATTAGGTGTTGTAATGTTACGTAGGTCATCCAATGCATTATTCAGGAAAGGAACATGATAGATGCATTTTTTATTTATTTTTATGCATGCTACAAATGCAAAGAAATGCAATGTGAATATGCCCTAACAAGTGTGAATATTTGAGAAATAAGACGTAGTCGAATTCCGAATAGAATTAAGAAACATGTTCCATTAAACACATTAAGGCAAGGCATTAAACATGTTGTATAAGCGATACTTGGCAATTAAGATAATACATCAAAATTCTTAGTGTCAAAATAGAAATTTAAGAATGCCATCAAGAAGATTATGAAACAAGCTTCAAAACGATATCAAAATCAACTGAAACGGAGAAACGATGCTCAAGATATACATACAAGAAGACAAGGGCATAATATAAGAAAACATAAAAGATAACTAGCAAACAGGTCCCTTGAAGGGACTAAAATGTAAATAAAAATAGGAACAAGACTTTCCCTGATATTTACCCACATGCGTTGGGGTATTTTTGAAATTATTAAAACTCACGAGGGTATGAGTGCAAAATACCCCAAGCGCATGTGGTCTACATGTGAGTTTTGGACTTGTTTGCAATTTGGAGAATTGGCGGGGCCTCCATGCAATTTTGACAAAAATTGGCATAAAGATACGGTTGGGATTAATCGAGGAGGTGCGATTGAGGGGAGCAGGAGCCTCCATGTGGCGGAGTTGACACGTGGCAGAGCGGCAGCTTATGCTTGGGGTTCAAGTCGAACCCAGGTCTTCGCTGGACCCCTCAGACGGGTGGGGCAGCTCGAGCGGAGGCGGAGCTCCACGATGCGGCCGTAAATGGCGGCGGGTCTCACCGGCGGCTGAAGGTCATCGTCACTCCTCTATCGATCCTCCCCCTTTCATGGGGAGGAGGAGAGTGCTAGTCCTAGCCCCTCATAAAGGCGGATGAGGTTGAAATGGGGTGGAGGCAGAGTATTTAATGAGTGGGAGATGGTTAGTAGCGATGGGTTTTATGGGGGAGTTAGGGAGTGAGAGGAAGAAGGAAGTGGGTCAACTGGATAGCGACGAGGAAGAGGGATGATGTGGCTATGTCGCGGGCTCATCTGGAAGTGGAGGTGGTAGTGGTAGAAGCGCGGGAAATTGAAAGGGGGATGGGGCTACGAGATGTGGAGAATGTGGGTGAGAGGTGGGATTGGAGGTATACAATGGTGTCGTGGCCGTTGGATCTCGCGATCCAACGTCCAAGAAATGGGCGTGAAGATACGGTTAGGATTAAACCGAGGAGGTGCGATCAAGGGGAGCAGGAGTCGACACATGGTGCGAGGAGATAAAGGTAGAAGCGAACATTTGTGATGAGATCAGTGGGTAGATCAGGTAGTGGAGAAATGAAGCAGAGTGGACGGTTGAGATGGGAATGGACTAGAGAAGATCGGGGGTGGTGGCACAGCGATGTGAAGGGAGGAAGTGAAGGCGCTAGCGAGCGGCCATGATTTAATTTGGAGATGATCGGATGGCTGCGAGAGGATGCGGGCGTGGACAGCTGAGATCTGGAGAGATAGAGTGCCATTGAACGATGGAGGGAGAGGGCGCGTGGCGTGCAAGGGACTAGTCCCCGTGGCGCAACCAGATGGTGCCACTTGGCCCAATCAAATTATTACGACAAAAAAGTTAAATAAGAGGGAAAAGACGGCCGAATTTGGAAAAACTCAAAACATGAAAGTTGTTGATCTCGATGAGATGTACAAGTTTTATAGAGACCAAAAATAGAGATGAGGTCAAAGCAAGGGAGAAATATTTTTGTGAGCATTTTTAAAGGCATAAAAGCACTATGATTTTTAGGTTTGTTATTTTTTTTATTTTAAATTTATTCAAGGGGACAGATAATTACAAGGATTAATCTGGTTATTATTAACACTTAGTCTAATCTAGGGCGTTAATTTCAGTGAATTTAGAGCATGAAATTGGGTTTCATCAATGAGCAGGAGGTAGGCAGATGGTGGCGTTCGTTGGCTGGTGGTCGCCAAGCTTCGATGCTAGGTGAAGGCATGGTGACGCGACTAGCCTCGCGGACGGATCTCCGCCAGGCGGAGGGCTGTAGGGGCTAGCGAGGACTGGTTATTCTCACGCAAGCGTGCAGTTCGGTTGCGGCTGGGCACCGCCACTAGGCAGCACAGTTTCGATGGCGGGTTGAGGTCGACCAGGAGGGATAATGTGGCAGGGTTTGCTAGGGCAGAGGCTTGAGACGGCCGCGACGGAGGCACCAAGGTGGAGGACGGCACGCTGTTAGGAGGAGGTGGTCATGGTCCTGCCGGAGCCGCGTGTCTTCTTTTTTAACAAAGAAACAGAAATATATATATATATATATATTTTAAACAGAAACTATAAACAATTTTTTTTATTTTAATATATTTTTTTAATTCCTGCAATACAAATGTTAGAAAGAGAAAATATATATGATTTTATTTATTTATTTATTTTGTAAAAAAATGGGGATACGAGCATGATGGCTCTAACCATGAAAAACAAGCGCGAAAAAATGTGTGCGCGTACGTATCCGATGAAGTGAGAGATAGATCCGGATCTCTGAGCATCGTGTGTGGTTGGAGTTGATAGATTATATGAGGTACAATTTAAAATGTAGAGATCGGATAATGAGATGAAAAATTAGATTTGGGAGCGAATCAAATCGGGATGGAAAATTTGGAATTTAGATATAAAATTTAACCATAAATCGAAGAATAAATTAAATCTAATAATTATCTAGAAAAATGACGAAAGGTAAAATAGATCTCACCTTGGGATCCGACACATCTTGATGGCCTCGACAAGGACAGACTCGCTCAGAGATTGGGCACCCTCATGCGACAAGAAGCACTTGGAGATCAGGCTCCTATCCACCAAAGATTGATCAAGAGCAAATGAGGGAGGAGGTACCCAATAAAAAGTGAAGGAAAATATGTACAAATAAGGAATGTATTTAGTGGTGAATTAAATGAATAAAAAAATTAATTAAAAGTGATATTCAGAATTAAAAAAATTATTAATTTACAAAAATTAATTTACCACCTTAATGGTGGTTATTTAAGGTATAAAATCAAATCGTTATATACAAGGTATGTTTTCAAATCAAATAAATGAATAAATTAAATAATAAATCCAATTTTAGTAATTATATTATTTTAATTAATTAATATTGGATATTAATTTTTTGGGTTTTTTATGTAAGGAAATTAGTTGTATACAAGTATTATATACATATAGTACAATATACACATGTATAGATAAGGAAATTATTTTTTTACTAATTTTTTTATTTTTTTACTTTTATCTTCTAAATTTATTTTTATTTTTAATAATGATGAGAATATTTACAATAATGTACATTATGTATAAAAAATAAATATGAATAAATATATACAATAAGTAAGTGGTAAAATTACACAGACCACCTAAGAAAACTGACTTTTCAACCATAACTCCAAAAATTATGAAATCACAACCACTTGAAAGATAATTTAATTTATAGTACAATGGAAGTGTATTTGATTCAATTTGAGTTCGTATGGAGCCGGAATTAGTCTTTCAATTATCACTTTACAACTTTTTCTGAGTGTAGATACTCTTACACTATATAACGTTTTATTTTGCAATTATTTTTATTATTTACAAAATATTTTTATTTATAATTTTTGTTTAGAAAATATTTAGGTTTAGGTCAATTTGTATGCATATAAAATAGTGTACGTTTGTACAAATATATTGGGAAAAATATACAAATTATTTTTTTTGATTTTTGGATTAGGGACCCTATCTCCCCTACTTTATTCCTAGTCGATCAGGTCAAGTCTTGACCTTCTCTAGGGGTTCAGGTCAGTCTACATTTAAATCATAAAAATATCCTTTGTTTTTCTTTTCTTTTCTTTTTTATTTTTATTTAAGTAGAAAAAAATGGTTAAAATGCATATTTAACAAATGCATGCAAAATGGTAATTTCATGAAATTAGTCGGTATTTACAACTATTTAACTAAGGAAATAAAGCTAAAATAAAAGAATAAAGGCAATGAATCGTGGATTCATCACATATGATCAAAAACTTTAAAACAATGTGCAAAAGAAAGCTCCAAAAAAGTGGACATGCCTGATTGAAAATAAAATGCTTGCCGAAGTGTATATAGCCAAATAAAGCAAAGCTTATGTTACACCTTCTCATCTCATGAATCTAGTAGCAGGAGATTTTGCTACACTGGTTGGGATCCCAAGGATACATGTCTACACTGGTCATGGCCCATTCTCTTCTTTCCCACCGGTTGTACTTGAACTTAGAAGGTAATAACTCGCTCCTCAAGGAAAGATCTGCTAGACCGAGGAATTAGAGTTACCTTGTTGAGGGAGGTTGTTTCTTTATCATTCCTGTGGTGGGGAGCTACATTTCACTTACACGGTTCAAGGAAAGATTCATGGTCATTAGAGTTTGCATATGTAGACTTGTTCTAATCTGGATTATTGAGGAGTCTTGACCATAGAATGGTGGAACTTAGAGGTTGTTGAGTCTTAGACCTTGATCCAAATGAGGTTCCGACAAACTAATAATCCAAAGGTCTGACTGAGATCCACACTTCAATGTAATGAAGATAAGTTTAATACTCAACCTTGATTCTCCTTTTTTTTATTTCCTTTTTCGCTCCTTTTTCAAATAAGTGTTTGCTAAGGGACTAGAAAAGGTAAAGTACATGTGGGTGATGAATCCCTGATTCTCACTCTTTATTCTTTTATTTTATCTATTTATCTTAAAAATCAGTATGTAAATATCTGTAAATACAATAACATAGAAAATTTCATGCATCTGTTAATATTGCATAATTAGCATGTATTTGCGTAAAATAAAAGAATAATGGAAAAGATAAGGGAAGGACGTATTTAGAATAAAAATAGAGTGACCCGAACTCCAAGAGAAGGTCAAGACATGACCTGATCGCCAAATAAAATATGTAGAGAGAGATAGGGCCTACTTTGTATTGTATATATCACATATATTTGTAAATATGTATTTTTGATAAAATAAAATTAAATCATTGTTTTTACCTCCTTGTATATATTCCAAGAAATGAAACAAAAATAAAACAAAAATCAGAAAAATGAAATAAAAATAAAAAATAATCTTCCTCACTTGTACAAAAATACATGAATGCGTAACACATTCACCATTTATATTTGTAAATAGCATCTAAAAATAAAATAAAAATAATTTGGTACTCCTAAAATCATGTTGAAAATAAATAAAATATAAAATTAGAGATATTTTTATAAAAATAACAAAATCAAAATAATTGTACATGATATATAGGAATATATACATGTATATAACAATCTATATTGTATATATACTAATTTATTTTTCACAAAATAATTAAAAATCATTGGAAAAATTCTTTGAAAAATAATAAACATTTTTCATTTTATTATTTTTTTATTTGAAGTCATGATTATTATTTATTTAATTATCTTTATTTTCCACTTATGTTTTGTCTTGTAGGGTACTCTATCCTGTTCCAGGCCCCTCTTGATTGGGCCACGTCAGATTGTTGACCCAGGTCAACGTCGCTTTCCACGCTGACCCGACCCGATTCTCTTCGCCGAAGCCTTTTCTCATATCTCTCCTAATCGGGTCATGCCTCCTCTCGCCCTAATTCTTTGTCCGAGCTTCCTCCTAGGATCCATGACCTTCGCGAATCCCTACGAGGGTGCAGATCTTCCTAGGGTTGTGTTGTCTTTCCCGATCATTCTATCCTCCTGGAAGCTTATAAAGCATCGCCTCCACCTCCGTACCTCAGTAGCTCGTGCCTCGCTCCTTCTTTTATCCCCAAACACATTCGGTTGAGTGACAACTGTCGAAGAGAATCTTCGGATTGGAGTTTGGTGGCATAATCACGCAGCTCAGCTACGTGGCCAGAGTCCTCCACCGCGTTCTGCCTCCCTGCCTGTCGCAACATGGTCAAGGCCACGACCCTACTTCTCTTCTCCGCCTGACGTTGTTGAGTTCATCGGCACCCTCAGGTAACATTTTTTTCGACTCCCATTTCCATGTCCATCGAATCTTTCACTCACCCTCTGTCGTAGTTCATCTGCTCCGACCACCCTGGTCGGAGCCATTTCACCCCACCTTGTCCTTATCGATCAAACCCTCTACGACCGCTCCACCTTGCACCACGACCTGATCATCCTTGGACTCGATCCTAAGGTCGAGGTTAAGGCCGAGATCTCCTCCTACCACGTTCGTCGGTGATCGACTTCCATTCACCCTCACTTCTTTAACTTCCTGCTTCAATAAACCAGATCGGAGCACAACCCTGAGTCCCAGCATTGCCTTCCATATACTATCACACTATAGGAGCTTCTGCTGGATGTCCCCTTGCTCGACAGAGAAGCTCTAGGTGGAGCTCCTTCATCCAGCAGACCTAACCGTTGGTTCCTCCATTGGAGCCTTCTACCAGACATAGACCACCCCCACGGCTGTGCAAAACTCCTTTGATCCTCCATCGGACTAGTGGATCTTGATCCCTCCTTTGATGAAGTTCATCTCTGATGAGTTCTTTCTGCCCTCTTTTCCACCGTTGATGAGGAGCATGACCTCCGAGATCTGATCTCGGTTGTACGCCCACGCTTCATCTCTAACGATCGATCATAGCAGGAGATAGATCTGTGTCGCACCTCCTCTCCCTTTTTAGAGCCGACAGATCTGCATTGTAGAAGAGCATCACATCTACACATCTATGACATTCCCTCCACCATTATATCTTTTCGTAGGAGACAATCAGGACCGTTAGAGCCATCATGTGTGCTTTACGGTATATTGCATACTTATCATGCAATTTTACGCTTTATTAGTTATTCCAGAAAATAAAGTTGTAGTATAATTATTTTGCATATGGACCCTTGCTAGTTCCAGTATTTGTATTTTAGTCCTACTTGTATGAACTTACGTTCGTCCCATGTGCATGTCTGGTGTATTTACATGTTTATCCTAAACTTCATGAATGTTTTTCTTTGAGTAGAACTTTTCATATAATTGCAGTTACATCCCTGTGCGTGTATTTTTGTGCATGTATGTGAATTTCTGGGGCTTTTTGCATTATCCCTGAGTTTTATATATATGTTATCATTTGGCCTGGAACATTATCATAATTGCAATTGGGTCCTTACTTGCTGTGTGTTTTGTTTTTGATAAAATAAATACCTAATAACTCCAAAAATTACATAAAAATTGTTATTATTTCCAACTAATACGTGTTATTTATGGTAATTTTGTGAATTAATTTAGTATTGTTTGATATTTTCTAAAAATCAAAAACCCATAAAAATTACTCTGTCCATTTTAGAAAATACATAAAAATTATAATAATTATTTTAAAAATTACAAAAAATTAGTGTTTGATTATCTTTGTGTGCTTCACCTTCAATACCCTTTTTGCTGGAAAATCATTATAAAATAACTAAAAATTACAAAAACCTTACCAGCCTCTAGTCGCGCCGCCCATCGAGGTCATCATCTTCGAGGACTTTGTTCTCCAACCGAAGTGTTAACATCCATCTGTAGGTAATCTCTATACCTCCATCTCCTTCGAATCCTGCATGTTAGTCCCATTTCGCATCCAGCTTCGTCCTTCACATTGTTTCCATCCTGTCGCTCCACTCCTCACATACCCCACACGACCCCGACCATTGGATAAAGCATAATAAGGGGTAAATTTCACTTAGGCCCCTTTCTATTTTGCATTTGCTTTCTATTCCTCTAAATATTTGTTATAGTTTATTTTCTTTTGGATAATTTGCATATCAGACCTCGTAGTTTTTAGTATTTGCAATTTATTCTCTTGAATATGGAGCATGTGTGTGTTCACGTTATTCCTGAGTTATTTGTGTATTCTGTCCTAAACTCTGATGCTTTTAGTTAATGAATGTTAAGTTTTGGAAATTTTATTTATACCCATGTGCATCGTGTATTACCCATGTGTGTGAATTAAGTGGAATTTTTGCAGATTGAACCCTAAACTTCTATATTATGTTATATATTTGATCCATAAACTTGAAATAATTGCGAATAGGCCCTTCTGAACTATACTTCATTACATGACATTCATTGGAATTAATAAATATTAAATAAATTTGAAAAATTACATAAAAGTTACCATTGGCTCGTATTAGTGTATAATATTTACTACAATTTTGTTGTATTGATTTATTTGTATTTTCTATTTTTAAAACTTCAAAACCCCTTAAATATATCCCGGTTAGTCTGTAACAATTATAAAAAAATCGAAAATTGCTTCAAAATTCCATGAAAAATTATTGCATGTGCCTTTTATTGTGTTTTAATTACTATGTTATTTAATTTGAAAATTCATCATAAAAACCCTAAAAATTACAAAACACTCAAAACTTATAAAAATTATATAATATCGAAGAAAAATAAAAAAATTGTGTTTTCAATTTCGATTAGTAGGTTTATATATATATACTCATAAAATTGCCATCTTAGACCATAGGGCACTTTAGATAATTTTAATTTGCAATTTGGTCCTGGTTGTGCACTTTTTTGACTCTTGAACACCTTTTGATTTTTTATCAATTCATAGAAATCTTTCAAAAACTAGAAAAATTACCAAAAATAACTCAAAAACCAAAAAAACACAAAAAATATTTTTATTTTAATTTTCTAAGTATTTTTTGACTTGTAGAAAAATCCAAAAAGGTCATTGTGTTTTCTTTCATTCATTTTTTTCTTGTACGTTTTATTAAAAATTAAAATCTAAAAATTAAAAACCACTAAAAAATCATTTTATTTTGGGAAATTTGACTACTTCGTATTTTTATTGTGCTCTTGTGTTCGACCTTGGTGGCTATAAGTGGTAAATAAAAATAGTGAACTACTTATATGCTTTGATTGCTTGATTTTCCTTGAGTGGTTTATTTTTCTTGATTGAGTCCAGTTGACTGATTAGGGCCAGAATGACCGCTGATTTATATCTGCTTACTTAACCCAGGACGATTGGTCGTTTGTCAGTTAAATTTTTAGAAATTGCATTTATACCCTTGTGCATTGGATATTGAGCATGTGTGTGAATTGGTTGGGCAGTTTGCAGAATCAACCCTAGGCTTTTATAACGTATTATACATTCGGTCCAAAGACTCAAAATATTTACGATTTAGTCCTTGTAAACTGTAATTAATTGCATGTCTTTTATTGGACTTACTAATTATTATATTAATGATAACAATTATAAAAAAATTGCTATTAGTGTATGCTAGTGTGTAGTTTTTATTGTAATTTTAGTGGATTTATTTGAATGCATTTTCTATTTTAAAAAATTGAAAAAACCCTCAAATAATTCCTATTTGCCTTATAAAAATCCTAAAAATTCAAAAAATCCTTTAAAATTCTACAAAAAATACTTGTACATGTCTTTTATTGTGTTTAATTACAATATTGATTTTGTTTGCTAATTCACTATAAAAACCCTAAAAATCACAAAACAACTCGTTGATACTGCTTAGATTACTTGCTTGATATCTTGAGTTGTTTTATTTTATAGATTGAGTTGGCCTATTGATTAGGGTCACAACGACCATTGTTTATCTTGATACTTAACCCTAGTTGGTGGGGCGCTCAACATTCTGCCAAACTAATAATCCAAAGGTCTGACCGAGCCTCATACTCTAATTAATGAAGATAAGTTTAATAATCAACCTTTATTCATTTTCTTTTCTTCTCTTTTTATTTTCACTTCTTTTTCAAATATATGTTTTCTAAGGGACTAGCAAAGGTAAAATATAGAGGGATGATGAATCTACAATTCTCATTCTTTATTCTTTTATTTTAGCTCTTCTTTTTAGCAAAATCACCTGTAAATACCTATAAATGCAATAACTTAACATTATGCATGCCTTTGTTAATAATGCATAATTAATATTTATTTTGCAAAAATAGAATAATAAATAGAAAAAATAATTATGTAGATATAACAAAATACAGAGTGACCCAAACCCAAAAGAAGGTCAAGTCTTGACCTGATCGTAAAAGAAAATAAGTAGAGAGAGATAAGGTTTCATTATGTATTGTACATATCACCTATACTTGTACATAATAATTACTTGTTTATTTTAGATAAAATAAAATTATTTAATTTTTTACATAATTGTATATAGAATTATAAATAATATAAAATAAATGAAAAGTCATAAAAATAAAATAAAAATAAAATCATCAAACCTTTGTACAAAATACACATATACATACTACATTCAGAGTTTATTTTAAACCCTTAAATAATTTATAAAAAATATTTTATACTCCTAAAATCATGTTGTAAAAAAATAAAATATAAAATAAAAGTACTTTTGTAAAAATTAAAAATGATAAATACTTGTACATAATACATAGGTATATTAGACCTGTATCTAATACTATATATTGTGTATACACTATTTTCTTTTTCAAAAAACAATTAAAAATAAAAAAATATTTTATAAAATAACACAAAATATGCTATACACTTTTAAATTTAAATTAATTTACTATTTCTAATTCTATTTTCTTTTATTTGTTTACATCTTGATTTCTTATTGGTCCACATCAGACCATTGACCCCAGTCAGCGGTCTCTTCCAATCGGGCTGGGTTGCCATCCCTCTCGATGGAGCCTATTCTCTGATTTCTTGCGCCTAAACTTGGCAACCACTTGACTCATTTCTTGTGCCCGATTGCAGCCCTGACATCCATGATCCTCACGGATACCTAAGCGCAGTCAGATCCACCTAGGGTTCCGCATTATGCTCCGATCTTTTGGGAACCTCGAGCAACCTATATAATCCCTTCTTCCTCTCCACAGCCTCGCAGCTCGTCCCTCATTCCACTACAGACCCTTAGCCACCTTCACTAAAGTGACAACCATTTGAGGAGTAGCTTAGGATTCGTCGAAGGTTCCTGGAGGCTTGTAGCTCACTTCATGGCCGGAGAACAGCCGCGAGCAGCCTCCCAGCTAGCTGTAACTCGGTTGAGTCTAAGAGCTTGCCAACCACCTTCGCGTGGAGCCTAGGAGTTAATCTGAACCTTCAAGTATCGTTTTTATCTCCCTTATTTCTGCTTTCAATCCATCTATCCGTTTCATCACCGTCGCTAGTTCCCCTACTTCGACCAACTAGTCGGAGCCCCACTACACTCTTCCACCTGCATCAATCGACACCTTGACTCACCCCAAACCTTTATCCGCAACCTTATCATCTTGAGGCTCATTCAACATATTGAGAGTAGGACACAAATCTCCTTCCTCCATCTCCGCCAAAGGTCTAACACCAACCCAGCCGCTTCCCTTAACTTCTCAAGCAATAACCAGGACCAAAGCAAATCCTTGAGTTCCCTCGACCTTTTGCATGTACTCACGTACGTGAGGAAGACACTTTGGGCCCTCATCTGCTCAAGCGGAGCATCTCCAAGAGGACCCTTATCACCACGATCATACAACCGTCCAACCGACCAACAGAGCCTCCCATTTGACACGGAGCATCTTCATGACACTACCGGACATCTCCGGCCCTTCATTGGAGCGTCGGATCTCCGTCGATGCTCGCTTGAAGTGCGACGGGGCCTTGTTCTTGTAGACACTCATTCTGTCGTTGGATAGCCATGTTTCTACCAGAATACATCACAACCGCCCAACCGTGAAACTTTTGGGTCGTTAGATCAGGACCCCCTGGCACATCTGACACGCATGTACTTGACATATTCTAAGTCGTTAGATGTGTAGCAGAGGATGATCAGAGTCGCATGATAGCACCTTCCTCTATGTGCGCCATGTGCACCATTAGGTATATTTCCTTTGTACCCTTGCATGTTTCAGCTTTTATATTTAGTCTGTTAAACAAAATGTGTAGTTAAAAATGCATCCATAAGGTAATAACCATTTGGAGGGATGATGAACGGAGAAGGTCGGTTGGTCATCGTTAGTGAGCAACGCCTCCCAAGAAGGGCTTTAGGAGGTCGCGGCCCCCATGGGGTGATGCGCAGTGAGGCTGGGGAGCGTGGACATTCTCTGTTCGTGGCCAAGGGGTGAGGGGTGGTCTTGTCTTTCAACTAGGGGTGTTTTAGATGCGGTTCGCTTTCTCATTCGGTGAGGCAGTGCAGGGACGCTCTCCGATGCTTTAGGAGAATGGTTTTTGCGCATCGAAGCAAGAACTGTAGTTCAGGAATGATCCCATCTAAGTCAGAGGCGAGCGGGAGCTTTCTGGTAGGTGAAGGCAGTGGTAGGGGAGACTTATTCATGGGCTCCTCAGATGTTGGCCTGGTGACGGGAGGCGATTTTAAGGGGGATGTTGCGGCAGTTTCACCCAGGAGGGTTCTAGCTTGCGGCCTTTTGGTGGGAGAAGCTGCTGCTTTGTTGTCCCTGTCGTATTTATGGAAGTCCCTGCTCAAGTGGAGACGTGCACACGGCAGGGACGAGTTGTTGTCCCAGGGTTTCTTGAGCTTGGTTAAGGTGAAAGGGATTCCTCTTCTGTGGAGAAATGTGCAGCGCTTGCGCTGGCTACTGGTCAACATAGCCATGGTGGAGGGCTTGGCCACCAGTGGGTACTCTCCGGGGGAGGACATTGACACTGTATTGTGGGTCCACTGTCTACACCTAGGCATATTATGTAGGTGGTCCGTGACTGCGGAGGTCCAGCGTTTACGCTTAGAAAACTCCTCGGTCGACTGTGTGAGGGGCGAGGGAGTGTGGTGGAGGTTGCACGAGGCGCCGATCCAGGAGGGCACACGGGCAATAGATGCTTCGAGCAAGGAGGCTCTAGCTGGTGCGGTGGCTCCGGTTGGGACGACGGTTACGAAGGACAATGTAGGTTCAATGCCCGTTTGTCTTCCAAGAGCACTTACAGAGATTGCAGCAAATTTCGGAAGGGTGCATTTATTTTCGAGGTGCTGAACCTGAGGAGAGGTTTATGTAACGCCATGCAATATTTGGAAGTCGTGCATGAGAAGGGGCATCCAGTTGTGGAGGGTCCACAGATGTCAATGGGAGGGAGGCGGTTTCGGTTGCTGTGGGGACCACTCAAGTGGATCTGTGTTAAGCGTTGTCACTGACTCATTTGGATGAACAAACCAGTTTGGACGAAAAAGCACCGGTTCTGCAGCAGGCCCAACCTCCAGGCTTCCCAGACGTGAATCATCGTGATTCTGCTTTGTTGAGGAGCCGAATCAGGGGCTCAGAGGAGCAAATGTTGCGGGAAAAGGTATCTGTTTGGTGGTGGACCTTCGGAAGTTTTATGGGGCAGAGCCCTCGAGGCACAGTGTCTCTCACGGTTCCATGCAGGTTGGAGGGGCCACAGGGGTGGAGGCACGTCTTTTCCTGGAGCCGAAGAGGTTCACCGGGTGGTCCAGCTCTCTCAAGGGTTGACTGAATATGGGTCCAGGTACGATTCGTTGGCGGTGGTAGAGGTCTCTTTGAGGTCTGGAAGGCAAGGGGGTGGTTTTTTTTGCCAGGGGGGTCTTCGGGATCGGTAAAGAGGGGGGCTCCAGTGGTTGGTGATGGAGAGTTTGTGGGTGGTGTGGGTGACAGTGACATGTTGGTGATTAAGCAGGTTGCGAAACAACTACGTAAGGAGGGAGGTGACCACGTTGAGAGAAGGAGGCCTTGTGCTTGGGAGGGAAAGAAGAAACAACGGGGTGGTAATAAGAAGACAGATCTTCTTATGGTGCGGGCTTGTCTACACTTCAAGCATCGAGATGAGGCCGACTCAGATGGAGGGGAACTCGTATCGAGATCGCCAATCGGGAGGTCAAGTTATTTGAGTTTGCTTCACAGGAAGCTTGTAGAAAGTCTGGGCATCGTGCCACCCCGTGGGAAGTCAAAGGATGTTTACATATGAAGATTCTATCTTGGAATGTAAGAGGGTTGCGCCACTCTGAGAAACAGATGGGTGTGAAGAAGTTGATGCTTGAGGCTCATGCTGATGTAGTGTTATTTCAAGAGACAAAGTGTTCGAGATCTAAGGGGCAGGTTCGCAGGACTAGGGAGGAGGCCCCATTTTTTACTTTTTGGAAGTGGAGGTTCAAGATGCGGCAGGTGGCCTCCTATCTGGCTGGAAGCAAAATGATTTCAAGATGTTGGCTGAATGGAAATCTGTGTTTTCCCTATCTGTGACTCTAAAGAGAACATTGGATGGGATTATCTTTAAAGTGACCAATGTATATGGGCCCACATCTCCAGGTCGGAGTTCATTAGCTACGGATCTAATGACGTGCCTAAGGCTACTCAGGTTAAATAATAATTAAGGTCATTGCGACACGAATAACAAGGCAAAGTCAACAAGAAAAACATACCACCAAAAGAGAAAATCAAATAATCAAAATGTGGCAAGCGGTCTTGCTATTTATTTTTACTTGGTATAGCTACCAAGGTCAAATACAAGGAATACGTAATGCAAAAGCTACGAAGTAGTCGAGAATCCAAAAAGAGCAAAGGAATGGTGGTTTTTAATTTTTTCAATTTTTTTAATATAAGAAAAAAGGCTAAAAAGGGAACCACAAATTAACACTCACACAATTATTTAATATCTCAAAAATACTCAAAAATTCATAATAAAAATGTTTTTGTGTTTTTAAATATTTAGATGTTTTTATGAATTTTCTTATATTTTTATGATTTTTAATTAATTTTCCAAAAATCAAACAAGGCCAAAAATGACAACCAATGAACAGCCAGAATCTAAAGGCAAATTAAAATAACTTAAAATGCTATAAAATTCGAGCAACAATTTTATTGGAACTACAAGCAAAAACTTAACTATAGAAGAAGAAAACACCTTTTTTTGAATTTTTATAGATTTTTACTAATTTTTCTAAGGTTTTTGGTCTTTTTCAATTTTTTTAGGTTTCATAAATGGGAATAAGACGAAAATTGGACAGACACTCAAGCAACATAAAATAGGCAATTAAGATTTTTTTTATAATTTTTCAAGGCTTTTTGATATTTTTAATTGATTTTATAAAACATACAATGATATTTTTTAGGGTCTTGGAATTTTTAAAAATAATAAATGCAATCAAAACAGATCATCAAATTCACCGAAATTTCTACACCGTGACAGGAGCCATGTGTCAAAATTCATGAGTTTTGGACAATATTTGCTTTTTATTAAATCAAAAATAAAACACACAGCACACATGGACTAATCTGTAAGTAGCTTAAGTCCTGAAACCGGATAATAACACTCAAGAAAAGTTTAGGGTTTAAATTGCAATTTTCCTATGAATATAAGACATGTCACAAATCTGCACGCACAGGGGTATACTTGCAAATATGAAATCTAAAATTTCAAAGCATAACAGTAAAGAAATTCAAGGTATTTATTGCAAATATCCCAAATAACACGTAATGACGGATGTGGGTCCACACAAGCTGGACTAAAATGCAAATATCTAAAACTACAAGTGCGAACATGCAAAAAGGTCCGCTTTATCACTTTATTTTACAGACTAAAAGATAAAAGGAAATAAATGCAAGGTGGGCTGCGCAAATTACCCATACAACACATGAGCGTCGCGTGGGGTGGATAGGTGGCGTGCGTTGAGGGGGCGTAGACGGACATCCTTGGAAGTGACCGTTAGATCTAGGTGAACGGGTACGGGACTGTTAGATCTGATATCTAACGGTCCTACACCTCTACGTGAACGGGTGGCTATGATGACGTCTGGGTGAGGGGTGCGATCCGATGGTGGAGAGAGGCACTGGAAGTATTGTGTCGAGGCGATTTTCACTGGAGCGCCAAGGGAAATCGGTGACTCCGATGAATGATCGGACGGTGGAAAACGAATCGTGGAGCCCCTCCATGTCGGGTGAATGGGTCAGATTGACTCGTTGATGGTGAGATCTCCGTGGTGATGGCTGGGAGCTGGGCGAGCTCCGGTGAGGATGGTCTAAGGCGAACCGAAGTGTCTCCACGCACACCAAGACCTACAGGGAAAATCTCAAACTCAGAGCAAGGCTACGCTCGGGGTTATTTGGCCAAAGATAAAGAGAAGCGGCGATGAATGAGGAGAGGGTCTCCAGCGAAGCGAGAGATGAGACCTGGGCCCTAATCTTGGTAATCTGAGCCAAGATTAGGATGATCAGAAGGCGAGGGAAGATAAAGGGTGAACAGAGTAGCGATCGAAATGAATGGATGATGGCGAAGGGGCTCCGACTTGTGGGTCGGAGCAGGCGGAGCGGCAGAGATGCGCAAATGAATGATTCGAAATATGAAGGAACCAGGATCGAAATAAGAGCTACTTGAGGGTACTAGTGTGATCTTGAGATCTAGGGGGTTTGGTAGGCGGGGTCGTTGCCTAAACTTCGTTGCGGTTGGTGGAGGAGGCTCTTCGCGGCAGCGCTCTGGCCACGATAGGCGAGCTATGGCTACACAACTCTTCTCTAATGAACAAAGGGTTCCTTCGGTTGCTGTCGCCAAGGAGGAGCAATTTGGGGTATCAATGGAGGGTGCGACGCGAGCTGAGCTGATGGGGAATTTAATGAAGACTATATAGCAAATCCCAGGCAGCTCGATGAATCATGTCGGGGCACACGAACTAAAGAAGATTTGTGACTCCATAGGGATCTACGAGAATCACAAATCCATTATGGAGAAGCGAGCTGAAAATCGGAGCATGAGGGTGCAAAATCTGATCGGGATAATTTGGATAAATGGGCGCAAAAACCCCGATCCGCACAAGGGGAGGTCCGAGACGGGTAGTTGACCGGGTTCAACATTCCTCCTGGACCAATCACAAAATAACAAGCCAAAAATACTTTGTAAAATAAATTAAAAATAGAAGATGATTTTCAATTAAAAATTGTTCAAAATGGAAAATATTTATTATTTTTTAAACTATTTTCTGTAATTTTTATTTATTTTTATGAAAAATATTGTATGGTATTGATGACGGAAAAATCACGAGAGATCAAGGGAGATAAATATCACAGGTCGTTGCGACCTCAATCCCTCGAAAATCAATCAACAAGAAAAATAGACCATCAATATAAGAGTAATCAGTCAAAAGCCGAATAAGTGGTCTTGCTATTTATTTAACTTGGTATAGCGACCAGGGTCGAACACAAGGAGCACGAATTGGTTCAAAAGAGCCTACGAAGTAGTCAGAAATGAAGAAAATAAGAAAATATAATTTTTTGGTGGATTTTATATATTTTATTTTTTTTAATTATGAAGAAAATGTATAACAAGGCAAAAAAACACACTCAACTAATTATTCAACACATCAAAGCAACTCAGAAAAATGTAATAAAAATATTTTTAGGTTTATTGAATTTTTTAGTATTTTTGATAATTTTCTTAGATTTTTATATTTTTTATTGATTTTATAAAAATTGGAACAAGGAAGAAAACCGAAATCAATGTGCATCCAGATTTGAAAGGCTATCTAAAAATAGACAAATGGCTATATAAATATGGAGACAATTTTATATGAAACTAAAAATCAAAACTAAGCTACATGAAGAGAAATTGCATTTTTTATTTTTTAGAATTTTCAATGATTTTTATAAGGTTTTTAGGGCTTTTCAATTTTGAGGTGTTTTACAAATCAAAATGCAACAAAAATTGGACTGAAGCAAGTAAATACTAAAACAAATAGTACCTATTTTTTTTAAATTTTTAGAGGGTTTTTAATATTTTCAATTGATTTTTCAATTCAAACAGTAGCAAAAATAGGTGTTTTTGAATTTTTAAAAAAGAAAAACAAATAAAAAATGATCTAGAAAATTAGTGAAATTATTACACAGTTGCAGGAGCCACGTATCTAAATTTCATAAGATTTGGAGTAGATTTGATATTTTATTCAACCAATAAACAAGCCACAACACACATGGATCTAAATGTAAGAAAAAAGTTTCTGGGGCCTAATAGTAACACGTGCGAAAACTATTAGGGGCTCAATGTAAAATTTACATTAAATTCGGCACATGTTCTAAACAACCACGTACAGGGGTATAAATGCAAATATCAAAACTTAACTTTCATTCCAGAACATTCATGAAACCCAGGCCCTTATAGGCAAAAAGTCCAAAAACTCATGTGTCGAAGCACGTGCACCACAACTTGGAGGACTAAAATGCAAATACTCAAAACATAAGGGTCCAGAGTGCAATTATTCTAAAAAACAAGTAGTCTTAATATTTACAAGACTAAACTATAAATGCAAAAGAAAGATGGGCCTAAGTGATAAGTACCCCTTTATTAAGATCCGATGACTGGAGAGCGCTCCATCTATAATCCGATGATAGTGACACGTGGATGCCTCTTCAGTGATCTGCAGCTTGGATCTGATCCTAAAATGGATCTAACGGTCAGAAATCCCTCGCGAACGGATGGTCGAGATCTAAACTGGAGCGAGGGGCTAATCGAACGACGATGGAAGCTTCTGAAAGAACAGCTCCCTAGCGAGGTTCGTCGGGCCAATACGCGCGATGGAAACCTCCTCCGGTGCTTCTAAGATGGGGGAATCGATGCTGGCGATGATCCGTAGCGAATGGTATGCTCCAATGGGGCCGGGAGGACCTGGAGGGTCCCCGGCGACGTCGAGCGCCTGGAGATGAAGATGGGGCTTGGTCCTCCCGTGAGCGGCAGCGGAGGAGGACCTAATTCCTAGTTACGAGGTGAACCAAGATTATAGGAGGAGCGTAGAATGTGCACAGAGGTCTAGTGCAGATGATACGATGGTCGGATGGTCGAATGGATGAGTGGATGATTGAGAATCGGCCCGCGAAGGTCGGCAGCGCTAAACCTAAGAATCGCAATCAAAGCTACACTAAGGGTTAAAAAGGGTACCTGATGATCGAAAGCATCTGTGGGGGAGGTCAGCTACCTCCTGAGATCATCGCCTCAATGGAGTGATGCCTCCAGAGGCTCGAGCTCGCCGATGGCGGAGCGCGGCGGCGATGAACACCAGACCTGAGGCTAGGGCACCTCTATCCTCTCTCTGACACCCCATAGGGCTTGCTGTCACTCAAGGAAAGAGGGTAGAAGTCCTGGGAGTCAAAGACGGTGGCCGAAGGTGCAGGAAAAGGCGGCTGGAGGAGACGCTATATAGGAGTGAAGGTCCGGGAAGATGGGAGTCAGGCGCGCATCGCGAGGCTCGGACCCCTAGATGGAATGGCGGGCGTGAATTATGGACTAATGAGCAACAATCAGAGCCTGGGGTTTGGGCGAACGGTGATCAGATCAATCCAGCAAATTTGGGTGAAATCAGGTCGGCACGAGAATCCGCGAGATTGTGGTCCAGGGGGAGTTGACTGGGGTCAACAGTCCCCCGTGGACCAATCAGAAAATTCTGATCCCAAAACTATTTGTAAAATCATTTTAAAATAGTAAATGATTTTATTTAAAAATATTTACAACATAAAAAATGTTCATTATTTTTCAAAGTATTTTTAGTGATTTTTATTATATACATAATATATTATTATATATAGGTATAAATACTTGGGTGTTTTTTATTTTTATTTTTATTTGTTTATTTTTGTATAATTATTACCATTTTATATTTATTTATTTATAACATAAAATGTGGGATATAAAATAATTTTATTTGATTTTTATTGTCTATTTACAAGGGTAAAATAAATAAGGTTAGGTACATATATACATGGTATATACACGAGAGAGAGAATTTATTTTTGCTTTATTTTTATTTTCTCATTTTTATTTTATTTTTATAAATATATACACATCATGAGGAACACATATTTATTTTTTATGAAAATAAAATAAATACATAAAGGGGGAATATATGTAGGATGATGAATGGCCCTATCTCTCTCTACTTGTTTTATTTCACGGTCAGGACAATGATTGGCCCTCCCTTGGGTTCGAGTCACTCAATATTTATTCTAAATATTTCACTCTTTTTTATTTATTTCTTTATTCCTTTATTTTTGCTCAAAAACATGCTTAATTATTGTTATTTACACAATGTATACAAGTTGATAATTTATTCTATTTACAAATATTTACATGGTGTTTTGCAATGATTTCTAACTAAAATATAGGAATAAAGAGTGATTCATTACACCCTATACTTTACTTTTGCTACTCCCTTAGCAAACACTTATTTGAAAAAAGAAGTGAAAAAAGAGAAAGAAAAAGAAAAAGATGGGAAATCAAGGTTGATTATTAAATTTTCCTTCATTAAATTGAAATATGGAGCTCAGTCAGACCTTTGGATTATTAATTTGTCGGAACCTTATTTGGACTTAAGCTTAAAACTCAATAGCCTCTAAGTTCCACCAATCTATTGTCAAGACACCTCAATGAACCAGATCAGAACAAGTCTACATACACAAACTCTAATGACCATGAATCTTTCCTTGTACTATGTAAGTGAAATGTAGCTCCCCACCTCAGAAATAACAAAAAAACAACCTCCCACAATCGGGTAACTCTAATGCCTCAGTCTAGCAACTCTTTCCTCGAGGAGCGGGGTATTCCCTTCTAAGTTCAAGTATAACCGGCTCATGAAGAGGGGGAAGAAGAGAATGGACCATGAGCAATGTAGCCATGTATCCTTGGGAGCTCTAACCAGTGTAGCTGAGTCTCCCGCTGCAAGATTAATGAGATGGTCATGTGTAACATAAGCTTTGCTTTATTTGACTATATACACTCCGGCGGGTATTTAATTTACAATAAGACCCACCACTTTTTTGGAGTTTTTCTTTCTTTGCACTTTTTTTTGATGTGCATATGTACAACATATCTACATCGTGCAACATATACACATAAGGAGTTTTTCCTCTTGAGCCAGTAGACTATCCCTCTTTTGAAGCTTTATTGCAACCCACAACTCCTGTCTTTAGACTTTATCACCACCAGACCAAGTTGAGATGCACTTCCTTCATTATAAGAAGAAGAGAGGTTCTGCCTAGAAGTACTACCCTCATATGCTACCCCAAGCCAAAGGAAACTGCCTCCTCACCACCTCATCCGTGGAGAGCTATGTGTAAAGTGCTGGTGCAAGTAAAGGCATTGTCTCTAAGAGTCATGTGTGCATTGTTAAGTGCTCTACTTAGGCTTATCAAGATGACATATGCTCAGAGCCTAGTGGACTCAAAGAATTAAGTCCCAATGGACCTGAAAATTCTTAACCCTAAGCCCTATAAGGTTCCTCTTAGAATTAGGTGGATTAAGGTCTTAACCAAGCTCCATCTTCCAATTTAATTCCAGGCTAGTTTAAATGTCAACTATGATTTGGAAAAACTGCACAAATATGTACAAAGATGCAATTTTACAAATTTTTACAAATGTGCAAAACTTTTGAAAAATGTTTGAAAGCATGGATGTATGCATGAATGCGAAGTTTTGCAAAATATTTACAAAAATTTACACAAGGTTTTTGAAAACTTTTTGTTTTTTAAACATTTTACAAAAATTTTGTACTATATACATAGTTTTTATATCAAAATATTTACAAACTAGTTACACAAATCATTTTTACAATCATTTGTACAAAAATATTTTTTAAAAATAGATAGGTATGTGCAAGAAGAATTTTATGTACAAGGGAAAATTTTTAAATTTTTATAGATTTTTAGCCATTTTACTTATTAACACACTCACACAAAGTATGAGTTATGGCCAAAGTATATATGAAATATATACGACACCCCCTATACTTAGCTCGAACGATGTCCTCATAGTGATCAAGAGCGATGAAGAAGATATAACTCGTGCTTAGTATAGGGAAGTGAAAAGGAATGGTATATACAAAGACGAATGAAAAAAATAGAATGAAGATGACTCGGTGTTTCCCCCTACACTTAGGATCAAGTAATGCTATGTATAGTAAGATGTACATGAAGGGAAATCCGAGTGGAGGGATGTACAGGGTCTACCCCCCATACTTAGGGTAAAATATCCCTATGTATAGGCAGCAAAACGAAGGTTGAAAGAATCAATAGAATACCGAGAGTCCTACACTCCCCTATACTTAGGGTAAAGTACAACCTAAGTATAGCAGAATCATAAGAAGGAGAAGGGGTGTGGGACTAAAGAATGGAGTGGTATAGACAACTGGATCTATACAAGTCGAAAGAACAATGATAATCAGGCGTGAGATGCAATAGATGTGAGTCAAGAGACTACATCTCATGCGAAGTGAATCGGGGCAACATCAACGACCCGTGGCTCATGATCTAGATATGGCTTGAGCCGCTAACCGTTAACACCAAAGGTAGCATCAGAAGACAAATCAGATATATCGATACTCCTATTGTCATGCACCTTTCGGACCAGATAGGGTCCCTTCCATTTGCTCTGTAGCTTCCCTGGAAATAAACGAAGCCTAGCATCAAACAACCATACTCTATGTCCTGGATCAAACTGTTTGTGGCTGATATGAGAATCATGCCACTTCTTCACTCTATCCTTATACTGTATGCTGCTCGAAAAGATTGTATCACGAAGTTACTCCAAGGCTGCTAACTCTACCCTCCTCTGATCTCCTACACTCGCTGGATCCAAAAGTATATTAGTAACAGCCCAAAGTTACCTATGTCTCAGCTCAACAGGTAAATGGCAAGCTTGCCATAAATGAGGTGAAAGGGAGATGTACCCAAAGGAGTCTTGAAGGACGTCCTATATTCCCACAAGACCGAGTCCAAAATCTGGGACCAATCCTTTCGGTCAGGGCGGATGACCTTCGGCAATATAGTCTTGATCTCCCTGTTCGACACTTTAGCAAGACCATTCGTCTGAGGGTGGTATGGAGTGGCTACTCGATGGTCTATGCTGAACTCGCTAGTAAGAGCCTTTACCTTGTCGTTGACGGAATGAGACCCCCTGTCAGATATCAACACTCGAGGTACCCCGAACCGTTAAATGATATTCTTCCTCAAAGATCTGCAAACAGTCCTAGCATATGCGGTTCGGGCGGGGATGGCCTCAACCCAATGACTCACATAATCAACGGCCAATAGAATGTACTCAAATCTTTGACTCCTAGGGAATGGACCCATGAAATCGATGCCCCATGCATCAAAAACCTCACAGAAGTGAATGGGCTGCATCGACATCATATCACACTGTCCATAAGTGCCCATTCTCTGACAGTCAGTACACCTCTTTACAAACTCATCGGAGTCCTTAAAAAGATTAGGCCACCAAAGGCCAGATTGGAGCACTTTTTGTGTCGTTCTCCCCCTAAAGTGATGTCCTCCTACCTCAAGCTTATGGGAGTAAGTAAGGACTCTATGGTGATCCTCTTAAGGAATGCACTGACACCAGATACTATCTCCCCTGCATGATAAAGGACGTCATCCTCCCAATGGTAAAACTTGGCCTTCGCAAGGAAGGTCTCAAGTTTCTGCCTGGGCCAATCTTGTGGATCTTTCTTAGCGACAAGATAGTTCACAATATCGGCATACCATGGGCGAGAAACGATAGCAAGGATCGCCTCATCCGGGAAGGTCTCACATGTAGGCTCAATCTGCTCAGAATCCTCAAGATACTCCAATCGGAAGAGATGATCTGCCACCACATTCTTGACTCCAGGCATATCCTTAATCTCTATACCAAACTCCTGGAGTAGAAGGATCCATATGGGCAATCTGGCTTTGGCATCCTTCTTTTCCATGAGGTACCTGATGGCGGTATGATCAGTATAGATGGTCACTCTAGATCCAATGATGTAAGATCTAAACATACCTAGGGTAAAAACTACGGCTAGCATCTCCTTCTCTGTGACTGTGTAGTTCCGCTGAGCGACATCTAAAGTACAGCTAGCGTAGTGAATAGCAAAGGGGACTCCATCCCTCCTCTGTCCCAGCACGGCCCCCACGGCAAAATCGGAGGCATCCATCATGATCTCGAATGGGAGAGACCAATCAGGCGGCTGGAGAACAGGAGCCTCTACAACACGACTCTTGAGAGTCTCAAATGACGATAGACACTTATCATCAACAAGGATATCCATGTCTTTCATGAGCAGATCGGTCAACGTTTGGGCAATCCTACTGAAATCATGAATGAAGCACCAGTACAAACCGACGTGCCCCAGAAAAGATCGTAACTACCGCAAGTTGGACGGTGGATTGAGTTTTCTAATGACATCAACCTTTGTCAGATCAACCTCCATGCCCCTGTTGGAGATGATATGGCCAAGCACCCTCCCTTGAGTCACCATGAAGTGACTCTTCTCCCAAGACAACACAAGGTGAACCTCTATGCATCGCTGAAGGACATGGTCTAGGCAGTCAAGACATGAATCGAATCTGTCACCGTAGACCAAGAAATCATCCATGAACACCTCCCGCACTCCCCCACCATGTTCGAAAAGATGGACAACATGCATCTCTGGAATGTCGTCAGAGCATTGCACAATCCAAATGGCATGCATCTGAAAGCATATGTCCCGAAGGAACAGGTGAAGGTGGTCATGTCTTAGTCCTCGGGCGCAATGGCCAGATTGTATCAGGAGTACCCATACAAGAAACAGTAATGGCTCTTCCATGTCAGTCTCTCTATAATCTGATCAATAAAGGGAAGGGGGAAATGATCCTTCTTGGTGGCCCGGTTCAATCGTCTGTAGTTCATATAGACCCGCCATAAAGTGGGTACCCGGGTAGCGATCTCATCTCCGGACTCACTAACAATTGTAGTGATGCCCGTCTTCTTGGGAACCACATGTAACGGACTGACCCATTTGGAGTCGGAGATGGGGTAGATAAAATTGGCGCTCCACCTTTTCGAGATCTCCTTCATGACAGAATCTCGAAGGTTCAAGTTCAATCGCCGCTGGAACTCACACGACGTCTTCATGTCCTCCTCGAGATAGATATGGTGGGAGCACATGGCCGGACTTATCCCCTTGAGATCGGCTACACTCCATCCTATCGCCTTCAAGTTCTTTTCAAGAACCCCATCAGATGTGATTCCTGTTCTCCAGTCAAATCAGCAGAGATAATGACTGGGTACATCTCATTCTCACCCGCATGGAACCTATACTTCAGTGATGACGGTAATGGCTTCAGCTTTGGACAAGTAGGTGCTGGCGGATCTGGCCTCTGAAAAGTCAGAGTAAGTGCGGCCAAATCTGCATGGGAGAATAAGAACTCTAGCTCGCAATCTGAATCTGGCGAAGGTTGCTCTGCTGGTGTGTCTCTGCTCTCTACGGGATCATCCTCCTCCCTAGATGTAGGCTCTATGGAAGTCAAAAAAGGTATCAAATCATCAAACTCTGCCCAGTCTAAATATAACTCTGAAGGATCTGTATCAGAATCACAAACAAAATATGCGTCACGATATGGAACCGGCTCGGCTGCCTGAGATGTATCCTTGATCAGGAATGCGCTCTCCAAGCTCTCCTCTGCTAGCGTCTCTACATCAGCAAACTCTGAAGGTGAGAGGATGGCCTATGCTACTGGATCTTCACAAACTGCCTCGTCATCTGTGATCAAAAAATTGCAGTCCTGGTGGATATCTTGCCCTGCCTCTGTCATCTGCTCTGAATATGAAGTCGGCTCTGAGCAAGTTGAATCTATGGCTCTAGTCTCCTCGACCGTCTCTATTGAAGGATATTGTGAATCCTCAAGCGCATCACGGAAGCGTATCGATCGCATCGTATGCAATCGAAGCAACTAGTCGCACTAGTTGCTAGATGCAGCGGAAATTAAAAATTTTTTTTTTAAACAAGTGATGAAATCACATGATCACGAGAACACTTCTCGGATCGTTTCATCAAACCACAAGTATAAGGAATACCTCTTGAAGCGTGGTTGCGATCCTGAGATCCCAAAGTAGAGATCCTCCCGTCTCAAGTCCGACCCACGAAGAACGCACTTGCAGGCACGATGATGAGTCGCGTCCTTCCCGCAATCCTTGACGAAGATCCAAGCATCGAAGAAGAAACCGAGAGTCTCTCCTTTCTCAACACAAGATGGATGGCCATCTTTTGGAGGAGAGAAAGAGAGAGGGCGAGAATATGAGAGAGAGAGAGAGAGTTGCAACCATTTACAACTCTTGATTATCTTGTACCTTGGAAGGCTACCCTAGCCCTCCTTTTATATTAGTTTAGGATCCAATGGATCTCAATCCATGGGACACATGGATCCAACGGCCAGGCCTGGTCCATGTAAAATCAATGGCTATGATTGTTGTTGGTTAAAACCAACAATATTAATTTAAATTAAAATATGTTGCAACATTATCAACATAATTTAATTTAACTAATTAAGAGATAATGTGACAACAAAAAGGGAGCCAACTAACCTCCCTAAATCATAGGGGGTTATTTTGTCTCCTTTTTATTTATCTTATTATTTCTTAATTAAATTGCAATAACTATTATTGCAATAATATCCTCCAAATTAATTTGTGAATATTTCAGTCATGCCATCGAAGATATGTGAATCACATTCACATCCCAAACTAATTTGTAAATTACATTTCCAATTAATTAATTAATGTGAATCCAATCCACACTATTAATTAACAAATGCTATTTACATAAATTTTCTCTCTTCAATATATATGTATTATAAATCATATTTATAATACACATATATCATGGATAGTATTATCCATATTCTCTAATCCATGAAAATTAAATCCCATTTAATTATCTTGGATAATCATTCTCACAATATGAATCATATTCATATTATGCTTGATAATTAAATCTCATTTAATCATCAAGTCCTTCTTACTTGGATATGAATTTCATCAAATGAATTATTCTTGAACCCTTTCAAGAATAATGTGCTTTCTCCGCGGATACTTGGAGATAAGGACAGGGCGATTTTATTATTCCACGTTTAGTGACTTGGATATTGAGATATTATCTCAAATCCAGATCTTACGAACCTCCCATAGATGCTTGATTAAATCAAGACCACAAATCTAATCTTCTCATTACATCTGAATCTCATTCAGACCAATGTCCAACACTTGGACTAAGATCAGATTGCTTCTCTACTGGAAGGAGTCACTAAAATCCAGACCTGTTTCATCACTCCCTCGGAATGGAAGCGTCATGGATATACAATCGTTTATGATCACATCACCCTCAGGTATTCCCAATACCTGTACATCCTGCATACTGGAAGACCCATGGTCAACCCGAAGATCAAGATCTATTTTACACTGTCTTCTTAAGGGTTTGATCACTAAGTTTCTCATTTGATCATTGGGATTTGGTATCGATCATATACTTTCCAAAAGCATATATCATACCTAGGTCTTGATCATATACTTTCCAAAAGTATATATCAAACCTACAAATTCAGTCAAGCTTCCAAGGCGAGACGACCGTGCACGGAATTTGATTCTTCCCAATATCTCATGAGTGAGCTCATGTCTTCTGGTTCAGTAGTGAACCTGTATGATCCCTTTAAGAGATCGTATTACTCATATGCCCTTACATGCACACCAGCGCGCCGGTGTATAGACCTTGGTTAGGTCATCAACCTATTGGTCTGCCAAATGTATACACTCAGACATATAGTAACACATCTGTCTCCGGTCAGAGGATGCGTGCCTATGCTGTGATAGCATTCAACATAGGACTTAGGTTATCTCGATCTCATTAAGTCAACTCTTTGACCTAACTAATCTGACACCTCCGAATCTCTATTCCTATACAGAGGACCTGCATCAAGAGGTCGGTCAGATATCAGCCTATGTGAGAAAGGATTTCCATCTCCTACTCAGGCTGGAGATCACATTTTAACAATCATTTGACGGTGCTTGATGAGTCCTCAATCTAACTCTTTAGATGTTCATCCAAGCACCAGCCTCTATGATTCAATTATTGAATCAACAGTTGTATGATCATTAAGATAGCCATGGTACATAACCCTAATTGTACAGAGGGACCTATTATGCAAATTGTTTATTCTTCATTTCAGATCAGGGAATGATATTCTCAATAACATTTATTGCATAATGGCTCGCCGTGGGCTCACATGTCCAACAATCTCCCACTAGCCCAAAGAGCCATTAATGGGCTAATCATATAAACCCACACTCATGTGACAATCATAGGCTATTTAGAAATAGCTAGGTAAGCTGATCAGTCACTCTGTTCCCAAAAGACTATGCCAAGTCCTTTTACGGCACTTGCATATCCCTAGGTAACAGTGCTCGCATCTAATGCGAATGTTGCATCTAATGCAACCTATACTCAATCTAGTCAAAGCAGTTATAGTGTCCTTGACACTATTGCTCAATTATTATAACCAGTATTTCCATAATCCTTATCAGAATACCCTTATTCCGGGAGATCACTATCTCTCAAGGTATCCACAGTTAAGACCTTTTAGATCTCTATCTATAAAGTCTTAACTTCTTAAAAATAAGACATAGAGATCACCATCTCTAAAGCCTTATCATCTTTGAAGATATCATTATTACTGCAATCAAGTGTTTTCTCTCAATAGTAGGATTAGCAACACTTTGCTACTCCCACTGAATGGTAGATATCTGGCTTTTATACATATTTAGCATACACTTAGCTTCTCGTAACTGATGCATAGGTGCAAGCAGTTCTAGCATTCACTTCCTCAACTCTTTGAGGTGTTATCCCTTTAGATAGGACAGTACCAAATCTCAAGGGAAGGAAGCCTTTCTTGGAATTTCCAAGAATGGAATACGTCCAAGGTGTACTACAAATGTGACAGTCCCAATACCCTCTTTTCATTGCTTCTGAACAACTTCAGAACTAAGATCTAAGAGGTATTCTTGAGATCATATCTCAAGGTATGGAACAACCAGAATATAAAACACTTATTATCATCCTTATATCATTTAAATGATTAGGATATTATCTACATTTAGCATGATGAACACAATGGCACTCCCACCAAGCTTCACATTGTTCATCAAGATTCTATTTGAAATCATAACATTTATAATTTCATCAAATCTTATGTTCCATCAACAAGAAGCTTATTTGAGTTCACAGATGGATTTCTTTAGCTTTCACACCTTAATTTCCCCAAACATGAAGCCCTGGGGCTACTTCATGTGAATATCCTCGGAGAGGTATTCTTTGAGGAATGCAGTCTTGACTTACATCTTGAAGATGCAACAATCAAGTTGTGTAGCTAGGGTTAGCAATATTCTGATGATTTCAAGCATGGTTTCCGAAGAGCAAATCTCATTGCAAGCAATGTCTTCTCTTACGGTGTGTAGCTCATGGCTACGAACCGAGCTTTGAAGGTCTCTACCTTTTCATCAGGTTCCCATTCTCTTGAAGATCCATTTACACCTTAATGGGTCTAACCCTTATAGGTGGATCCTCGAGGGTCCATATACAACACTTGTATATGAAGTCTACTTTAGACTTTATTGCTAATATCCATCATTCCATGTCATGATCCTTAGGAGCTTCATCACATGAAGTCCGATCACTCTCAGACTTAACTGACACATGGAATACATCCTCAAACTCATTTGAAGAGGTATTAATGTTTCATCTTTGTTTGTCCCTTTTAGTTTCCGATTTCAGGAGCCTCATTATCTTCTCAAGATCAAATGAGTTCCCACACTTCATTTTTGTCTTGATTCTCAAGAGAGTCATCCTCCAAGAATCACATTCTCAGGGATGAGATCTTTTAAGAATCTCAAGGTCATAAAGCAGGTATCCAATACCATTCTTTATTTTCCTAATGAAGCAGCACTCTCAAGTGCTAGATTCCAGATTACATGCATGGAACCTTATTAAGGATATATATTGTAGTCTCTACTACACATATATACCTGGAAACTAAGGGATAATTATGCTAAAATTTATCATTGATCAAATCATGTCACACATGATCCAATTGTATCTCCCTATAACTCCATTGAGTTTAGGTATGTCAGGAGGAGTGAGATAGAAATGGTATTCATATCTCCATACGGTATTCTTTGAATTTTATCTAATAGGTACAAGCTACCTAGGTTAGATCAAATTCATTTCATCTTTCTCCAAACTTTGGTTCTAAACCAAAATTGTGAAATCTTTGAACATTTCAAAGGTTTCTCAGGTGAAGAGAAGAAATCTCATATCATACATAACCATCAATAGATATCACATATCCATAATGGTTACTATGATATAGATGATCCACATACATCAATATGCATGAGATCCCGAATACCTCGACATCTAACACCATTCTCAGAGAAGGGTGTATTGAACATTTTACTTTGAATACAGAAATTTTAGACATTCTAAAGTTTCATATCTTACTAGTCTATTGATCAAATCAACAGACAAATGTCCAAGGCTTGATGCCAGATCATTGTCAAATGATCTTCATCCTCCTATTGATCTTATAAGGTTTGATTTTCAGTATTAGAAATCTTAATGAACTATTCATTAATTTTCTAATTTTGTGGAGTCCAGTAGATGTTAGATTACTATCTGAAATATTTCCATCATAACTCTTTATGATAGTTCTATCTCAGAATTCATGTTTATTTCCAACATTCAGAAACAAACAATGGGGTATTCTAATATCTAGGTCAAAGAGACATTCTCTAAGACTAAGGGCTCTCCCACTGAGAATATGAAGTCTATCTATCCAATAGAGATTGCTGCAACAATTACAGTAATATCCATGTAGATGACTACTAAACCTTACGATCAAATTTCTAATCTTCAATTGCAAATGTCATTAGAAGATTGGGATACAATTGTCAGACTTTATCTTATGAAATAAGTAAGTCAAAGTCAATGATTATATGTAGATTATTTTGATGCTCTATCTGAGTCCTTCACTAAGGATTTTAGACAGATTTGATAGTCATACTATCAACACATCAACTTATTGCAGTATTGGCATTCATCCAACTCTTTGGATGTCATATGGAAGTCATAGAAGTACAATCAACTCTTTGACTTTCCTTCTCGCATGGGTCCAACCCACGCTTCCACTGTGCTCTCTTCATCTATAAACAACCATTGTTCAAGACAAAGAATCTCTTATATTGAATTGAAAAGATTTCAATGTAAGAATATTTCAACATTTATACATGCTTCATTAAATTCATACAATACGAATATCATGAAGCTTCATGAATGACTAGAGTATAGACAATAGAATGATGACACTCATCATGTCTACATCCATTTATACTCTTAAAACATTGGTTCAAGGAGGTATTCAAACAATTTGAATACATCATCTCTTTCAAGCCACCATTCTGCATAATGCAGAGAACCATATCATTCATGATTAAATGTCTAGAGAAAATATGTATCCCAAAATATCTTCTTGTATTTTATAAGGATTATTCGACAATTACGATCACCATCGACATGTCACTTCCAAAGTACACTCGATGAAAGATCAAGACAATAGAGACATACAAACCCTAAGGTGATGTCTTATTGTCTTATTTAATTGTCATTCCTCATTATGTTGAGGAAACTTGCACACTGCAACCACATACATTATGTGTCCAATTGCAAGTACAATATCTGGATCATGAGTCCAATCCAAGATATTTCACTGGTTATTATTGAGTATAACATTGAGTGGGTTTAATGAAGGATTATCTGAAATAAGAAATTTGCATAAGTGTATATATATTATATATATACATGTTTTACTTTGATTTAGGAATTTTTATATCAAAGTTGTCTTGCCTTGTCAACACTGAAAGTTCATTCCCTTAATCACTTTCAATGTAAGAGATATTCTTACCATTATATCTCTAGTAAGATCTGGGATCTCCTTTCCTATCTTCGTTGCATCCCAATAATATGAGAACCTACAACTCGGATAAAAAGAAGCGGGAACACATTCCGCCTTGCAAGTCCAACTTGCATCTCCCAATTCGGTCTTTAACACCCAGGCCCACCACCCCTAAGATGATGTTGACCCGTCATTAATTGAACCAACCGTCAACAAGCTTAATACTCGCTATACGCAATCCAATATCGCCCCAATAATATGAGGACCCGATATTGGGGTCACTACGTATACGACCTTACTCATTCGAGAAGCAAAGAACCCGATCCAATTAAATCATGTACAGGATCTGTCACTTCGGACAGGCGTCTCCTATACACAACAACTGGCGACGGAATCCTTTGCCTTGACGGGAGACCATGGATGTCACTTATGTGATCCTCCACCTCATATTCAAATTTTATAATTAATTATCGTGAATCACATTCACATAATCAATTCTTCCAAGGGAAATACACATCTATTCATAATAGAGTGTTTATTGGATATAATTAATTTAATCATATTAAATTAATCATTAATCCAATCATCAATCAACAAACATGTCTTTTACTTGAATAATAGGTATATACTCAAAGTACGTATTATTCGAATTTTAATAATTAGAAAAATACACATTGTCTGTCTCCAGTATTATACAGTCCCTACCCGCTGTCATGGCCAGTACCGACGAGAGTGGGACGGACCACATACGTTGCAACACGCTACCCCAATGCTCTCCGACTAGGCACCACATCCGCCTCGGGAAAGGATAATACCAGATAGACCATCATGTACTTTGAGATGTTCATCGGTTTTTCAACCGAAATTATACCATATAATATAAATCAAAACATTTTTGATTATAAGGAAATTTGCTAGACAAATCCCCAATCCTATTCAAGCAAAAGGGTTTTCATGTAAAAGTTGTCCTACAACAATTGTAGGATAAACTATGGTTTTCATGAAAGCAATGTTTGTTGATAAACCAATGATCAAGATCTAATATCTCATCATTGTGGTTTGGGTGTCATTCAATGAAATAATTATCTCTTTAAATATTTCACAAATGTTTATCACTAATTATTCCAGAAAATTAACAATTAATTTTCATCATGATAATTGAATGACATATCACAAGGTTCAAGATCAAAATTGTTAATTTCCAGCAGTGACCCCCAATCACTAAAATTAACTTATCTTGATCAATTTAAATCCAAAAAATGCAAACTCAGTTTTCAAAGATTGCCTATTTGATTTATTAAAGAATCCAAGTGATAATTCACGCATTTCAAGGCGGATTAAAACCGTAATTATCTCATTAATCACGTTCAAATCCGCAGTTTCCGCAACAGTGAATATAGTCATATTCAAAAAGCCATATCTTGAGCAAATAAAGTCCAAATTTAGTAAACTCAAGTCCTATGGTTTCCTTGTTTAATGGGGAACAAAAACCAATTGAAAATTTCGTGTTTAAACATTTTAAACAGTACAGAAAAATTCAATTAGACAGAGGTGCGAAAATTGAAATGCAGTAAAAATTTCGAACCCTTTCAAGAACCAAATCGCCTAAGGTGTATGGATCATATCCAAAACCTTATTCAACCTATGGCTCTGATACCACTTGAAGGATATTGTGAATCCTCAAGCGCATCACGGAAGCGTATCGATCGCATCGTATGCAATCGGAGCAACTAGTCGCACTAGTTGCTAGATGCAGCGGAAATTAAAAATTTTTTTTAAACAAGTGATGAAACCACATGATCACGAGAACACTTCTTGGATTGTTTCATCAAACCACAAGTATAAGGAATACCTCTTGAAGCGTGGTTGCGATCATGAGATCCCAAAGTAGAGATCCTCCCGTCTCAAGTCCGACCCACGAAGAACGCACTTGCAGGCACGATGATGAGTCGCGTCCTTCCCGCAATCCTTGACGAAGATCCAAGCGTCGAAGAAGAAACCGAGAGTCTCTCCTTTCTCAACACAAGATGGACGGCCATCTTTTGGAGGAGAGAAAGAGAGAGGGCGAGAATATGAGAGAGAGAGAGTTGCAACCATTTACAACTCTTGATTATCTTGTACCTTGGAAGGCTACCCTAGCCCTCCTTTTATATTAGTTTAGGATCCAATGGATCTCAATCCATGGGACACATGGATCCAACGGCCAGGCCTGGTCCATGTAAAATCAATGGCTATGATTGTTGTTGGTTAAAACCAACAATATTAATTTAAATTAAAATATGTTGCAATATTATCAACATAATTTAATTTAACTAATTAAGAGATAATGTGACAACAAAAAGGGAGTCAACTAACCTCCCTAAATCATAGGGGGTTATTTTGTCTCCTTTTTATTTATCTTATTATTTCTTAATTAAATTGCAATAACTATTATTGCAATAATATCCTCCAAATTAATTTGTGAATATTTCAATCATGCCATCGAAGATATGTGAATCACATTCACATCCCAAACTAATTTGTAAATTACATTTCCAATTAATTAATTAATGTGAATCCAATCCACACTATTAATTAACAAATGCTATTTACATAAATTTTCTCTCTTCAATATATATGTATTATAAATCATATTTATAATACACATATATCATGGATAGTATTATCCATATTCTCTAATCCATGATAATTAAATCCCATTTAATTATCTTGGATAATCATTCTCACAATATGAATCATATTCATATTATGCTTGATAATTAAATCTCATTTAATCATCAAGTCCTTCTTACTTGGATATGAATTTCATCAAATGAATTATTCTTGAACCCTTTCAAAAATAATGTGATTTCTCCGCGGATACTTGGAGATAAGGACAGGGCGATTGTACTATTCCACGTATAGTAACTTGGATATTTAGATATTATCTCAAATCCAGATCTTACGAACCTCCCATAGATGCTTGATTAAATCAAGACCGCAAATCTAATCTTCTCATTACATCTGAATCTCATACAGACCAATGTCCAACACTTGGACTAAGATCAGATTGCTTCTCTACTGGAAGGAGTCACTAAAATCCAGACCTGTTTCATCACTCCCTCGGAATGGAAGCGTCATGGATATACAATCGTTTATGATCACATCACCCTCAGGTATTCCCAATACCTGTACATCCTGCATACTGGAAGACCCATGGTCAACCCGAAGATCAAGATCTATTTTGCACTGTCTTCTTCAGGGTTTGATCACTAAGTTTCTCATTTGATCATTGGGATTTGGTATCGATCATATACTTTCGAAAAGCATATATCATACCTAGGTCTTGATCATATACTTTCCAAAAGTATATATCAAACCTACAAATTCAGTCAAGCTTCCAAAGCGAGACGACCGTGCACGTTATTTGATTCTTCCCAATATCTCATGAGTGAGCTCATGTCTTCCGGTTCAGTAGTGAAGCTGTATGATCCCTTTGAGAGATCGTATTACTCATATGCCCTTACATGCACACCAGCGTGCCGGTGTATAGACCTTGGTTAGGTCATCAACCTATTGGTCTGCCAAATGTACACACTCAGACATATAGTAACACATCTGTCTCCGGTCAGAGGATGCGTGCCTATGCTGTGACAACATTCAACATAGGACTTAGGTTATCTCGATCTCATTAAGTCAACTCTTTGACCTAACTAATCTGACACCTCCGAATCTCTATTCCTATACAGAGGACCTGCATCAAGAGGTCGGTCAGATATCAGCCTATGTGAGAAAGGATTGCCATCTCCTACTCAGGCTGGAGATCACATCTTAACAATCATTTGACGGTGCTTGATGAGTCCTCAATCTAACTCTTTAGATGTTCATCCAAGCACCAGCCTCTATGATTCAATTATTGAATCAACAGTTGTATGATCATTAAGATAGCCATGGTACATAACCCTAATTGTACAGAGGGACCTATTATGCAAATTGTTTATTCTTCATTTCAGATCAGGGAATGATATTCGCAATAACATTTATTGCATAATGGCTCGCCGTGGGCTCACATGTCCAACATCTATTTGTATACTCTCTCCCTTGATGCGAAAGTACACCTTCCCACTGTCATGATCGGATACCGCCTTGGCTGTGGGGAAGAACGGGCATCCTAAAATGATGGGGGTATCGTTCACGGACTCAGGGATCTCCATGTCCAACACAACGATGTCCATGGGGAATTTCAGGCCCTGAATCGTAACGCCAACGTCCTTCAGCAACCCCTTCGGCCTCTTGACAGATCGATCAGCAAACTGAAGGACCATCCTTCTTTGTAGGAGAGGGCCCAACTCGAAGCAGTCGAGAAGGGTTACCGGAAGTAGGTTGATTGAAGAACCACTGTCTAATAGAGTGCGGTCGAACCTCTACTCATGAATGTGGCATCTGACATACGGGGCTCCTACATCTGGCCTCTTGGCTGGCAGACGATTCTTGATCGCAAAACATGTGGCGCGAGTGAGCAGATGGATCTCTGACAAGTGGTTCTGCCTCTTCCTCCTATCCGTGGTCCTGTCTCTGAGTGATCTCTGGAAGAGAGGTATGTGCTCCAAGGCGTAATATAGAGTCAACTGTATGTGAAATCTGTCCATCATCTGTTGGTAGAACTCTATCTGATGGTTCTTTTTAGTATTTTTTTTCTGCCCCTTAGCCAAGTGAAGTGCTCGGGGAAAGGGGACTACATAGTTCTTCTCAGATGAAGGACTAGGAGAGGGTTTGGAATGCTCACGAACAATAGAATCCACACATACATCATCAAGCAACACAGGTGGATCCGAAAACAATAAACCCTTTCCTTTATTTTCAGAATAGTCCTGAGATACATGCACTGAAGGAAAAACAACATGACTAGGAGAACGGTACATGGTGTCCTCAGTACCACCCTCGGCATCTGGAATAGTGGCATCAGTACCGCGCTTTGGCTCAGCAACTGGTCTGGTGGCGTCAGTACCACCTCCTCCAACTGGAACCGCGACGGCCGAAGTACCATCGGTTGGATCAACATCCATGTTGGCGTCAGCACCACTGTCATCATCTCTAGCGGCATCAGCATCGCTCTCCTCCTCGCTTGGTGCTCCTGAAGTGGCGTGGGATCGTCGCTCAGACGAGGCACCGCCTGCTGGCATCCTACCGCTCCTAAGTGTAACAAAATCAACATCAAACATGTATGCAGACATATCACCAAGTGAAGCACTAGGAGTGGTAATCTCACTGAACTCTACCTGCTCAGATTTCCTCTTGAGGTTGTTCGGTTCGTCTCGATCTATGCAGGGATGGCAGTCTTCCCTCTCACAATCTCCCTCATCTCCTGACGGAACTCGTCCATCTCCCGTCGAAAGGTAGGCAGCTGCTCGGACATGAGGCGGGCTAGATAATCAAGTGTGGGTGATGAATATGCGATTCTTCATCTTTATTCATTTATTTTAGCTTAAAATCCCTTACAAAACACCTGCATATAACACTAACTCCATATTCTTACTAACTTGCATTTGTGTGTAAATATTGTACACTTCTTACTAATTTTAACCTAAAATAAATAAAGAAAGAAAGAAAGGAAAAATAAAGAAAACAAAATAAGAAAAGGAAGACCGTATACATGCTGACCCGAACCCCGAGAGAAGGTCAAGACATGACCTGATCGACCAAGAATAAAGTAGGGGGAGATAGGGTCCTTAAGTAGAAAATCCAAAAAATTGTGTATGTTGTAATTACTTCTCACTTATTCTGTGTATATCTGTATAAAACCAACACTAATTTATTTGGTTATTAATTGACCCAAATCAAATAACTTTCAAAACAAAAGTTGTAAATAAAAATGTATCCTAATTAATGAAAATGATTGCATACCAATAATTAAGCATGTTTTTGTGCAAAAATAAAGGAATAAAGAAATAAAGAAAAAGAAGGAAATATTTAGAATAAATATTGAGTGACCCAAACCCAAGGGAGGGCCAATCATTGGCCTGATCGTGAAATAAGACAAGTAGAGAGAGATAGGGCCATTCATCATCCTACATATATTCTCCATTTATGTATATATTTTATTTTCATAAAATAAAAATAATTATGTGTTCCTCATAATGTGTATATATTTATAAAAATAAAATCAAAATGAGAAAAAAAATAAAACAAAAATAAATTCTCTCTCTACTCTTGTATATACCATGTATATATTTACCTAACCTCATTTATTTTATCCTTGTAAATACACAATAAAAATCAAAAAAAATTTGATTTCCCACATTTTATGTAATAAATAAATAAAATATAAAATGGGAATAATTGTACAAAAATAAACAAATAAAAATAAAAATAAAAAACACCGAGGTATTTATACCTATATATAATAATATATTATGTATATACATTAATATATTTTTCAAAAAAAATAAAAATCACTAAAAAATACTTTGAAAAATAATAAACATTTTTTATGTTGTAAATATTTTTAAATAAAATAATTTACTATTTTAACATGAATTTACAAATAATTTCGGGATCGAAAATTTTCTGATTGGTCCACGGGGATTGTTGACCCCCGGTCACCTCCCCCCTGGACCACATTCTCACGGATCCTTGCGCCAATCTCCATTCGCCCAAACCCCGGGCTCTGATTGTTTCTCATTTGTCCATGATTCACGCATGCCATTCCATCTAGGGATCCAAGACTCACGATGCACGCCCGACTCCCATCTTCCCGGACCTTTACTCCTATATAGCGTCATCTCCAGCTACCTTTTCCCGCACCTTCGGCCACCGTCTTCGACTGCAAGGACCTACACCCTCTTGCCTTGAGTGACAGCAAGCCCTAGGGGGTGTCGGAGAGAGGATAGAGCCGCCCTAGCCCCAGGTCCAGTGGTCATCGCCGTCGCGCTCCGCTATCGGCGAGCTCGAGCCTCTGGAGGCATTGCTCCGTTGAGGCGAGGATCTCAGGAGGTAGCTGACCTCCCCCACATACGCTTCCGATCATCAGGTACCCTTTTTAGACCTTAGCGTAGCTTTGATTCCGATCCTTAGGTTAAGCGCCGCCGGCCTTCGTCGGCCGATTCCCAATCATCCACTCATCTGTTCGATCATCCGACCATCGTATCATCTCCACTAGACCTCTCCACACATTCTACACCCCTCCAATCATCCTGGTTCGCCCTGAAACCAGGAATTAGCTCCTCCTCCGACGCCGCTCGCCGGAGGACCAAGCCCCATCTTCATGTCCAGGCACTCGACGTCGCTAGGAACCCTCCAGGTTCTCCCGGCCCTATTGGAGCATACCATTCGCTACGGATCATTGCCAGCATCGATTCCCCCATCTTAGCAGCACTGGAGGAGGTCTCCATCGCGTGTATTGGAACGACGAACCTCGCCGGGGAGCTGTTCTTCCAGGAGCTTCCATCGCCGTTCGATCAGCCCCTCGCTCTAGTTCAGATCTCGACCATCTGTTCGCGAGGGACGTCTGACCGTTAGATCCATCTGAGGATCAGATCCGAGCTATAGATCACCGAAGAGGCATCCACGCGTCACAACCGTCTGATCATAGATGGAGCGCCTTCCAGCCGTCGGATCTTAATAAAGGGGTAACTAACACTTAGGCCCCTCTTTCTTTCGCATTTATAGATTAGTCCTGTAATTATTAAGTGTAGTTGTTTTTATTTTAGAATAATAGCACTCTGGACCCTTATGTTTTAAGTAATTGCATTTTAATCCTCCATGTTGTGGTGCATGTGCTTCAACATGTGGGTTTTTGGACTTTTTGCATGTAAGGGCTTGGGTTTCATGAATGTTCTGGAATGAAAGTTAAGTTTTGATATTTTCATTTATACCCCTGGGCGTGGCTGTTTAGAACATGTGATGTATATAATGCAAATTTTACACTAAGCCCCCAACAGTTTTCGCACGTGTTACTATTAGGCCCCTCAAACTTGTTTTTCTTACATTTAGGTCCCTTTGTGTTGTGGCGTGTTTATTGATTCAATAAAATATCAATTCGACTCCAAATCTTATGAAATTTGGATACGTGGCTCCTACCACTGTGCATAAAATTTCACTAATTTTTTGGAACATTTTTTAGTTGGTTTTCTATTTTTAAAAATTCAAAAACACTTATTTTTATACTATTTGAATTGAAAAATCAACTAAAATTTAAAAACCTTTCAAAAATTCTAAAAAAATTAGATAATGTTTGTGTTAGTATTTACTTGCTTCAATCCAATTTTTCTTGCATTTTAATTTATAAAACACCTAAAAATTGAAAAACCCTAAAAACCTTATAAAAATCATTAAAAATTCTATAAAAAATAAAAAATACAATTTCTTTTCCTATAGCTTAGTTTTGATTTGTAATTTCATATAAAATTGTCTCCAAATTTTTATTGGCTATTATCTATTTTTAGATAACCTTTTAAATCTGACAGCACATTGATTTCAGTTTTCTTCCTTATTCCATTTTTATAAAATCAACAAAAAATATCTAAATTTGAGAAAATTACCAAAAACTCTAAAAAATTAACAATACCCGAAAATAGTTTTATTACATTTTTCTGAGTTGTTTTGATGTGTTGAATAATTCATTGAGTGTGTTTTTCGCCTTTTTATACATTTTCTTCATAATAAAAAAATAATAAAAAAATGAAAGTACATAAAATCCACCAAAAAATATATTCTCTTATTTTATTCATTTCTGACGACTTCGTAGTCTCTTTTGAGCCAATCCGTGCTCCTTGTGTTCGACCCTGGTCGCTATACCAGGTTAAATAAATAGCGAGACCGCTTATTCGGCTTTTGACTGATTACTCTTATATTGGTGGCCTATTTTTCTTGTTAATCGATTTTCGAGGGATTGAGGTCGCAACGACTCGTGATATTTATCCCCCTTGTTCTATCGTGATTTTTGGGTCATTAGAATGGCGTCGTTGATGGAGAGCACAACTCAGTAGTCGTTTTTATTTTCGCGACTTTTCTGTGGATAGTTGTAGATATTTTTTGTCTTATTTTATTTGCATATTTTTATAATAATCTGGTTTGATACACTCTTGCTTGTTTTCTTGTGAGGGCTCGAGGATCGAGGCAGCTTTTTCGGAAGCCGACGTAACCGCGGGAATCAGAGGCGGCTCTTTTCTGCATAGAGCCGCAGGAGAGCGCGAGGAGCCGAGCAGGAGTGCGGTTGCCGCAAATAACCACAAAATAACCGTGCTCGGGGGACCTCACCGCATTTTTGCCGGTTTTGATTTCCCACATTTATTTTATTAATTGCTTATCTTATTTAAGCGATTTTGGCCTTAGCTTAGGATTTTCACTTGATTGCGACGTAATTGATTAGCATCCAATCCCTAACTATCTGTCTGCCCCTATTAGATTGTAATTGGACCTAATTAACTAATTCATAAGAAAACGTCGGATTACTTAGACTCTAGTCCACGTGCCTTGAGGAGTCACATACAACGCGTGCAGGATCTGTTGTGGCGGACATCGAGTGGCTCCTAAGATAGGACTCCAGACTTAGGTTTGAGTACCCGGCTACTATGCTTCTCATATAGAAGTGCTCTGTCTAAGGCTGATTTCTTGTGCATCATATATGTAGTTTATTTTCTGTCTTTACTTTTATGCGTGGATCACTTTGCATGTAGACTATTGGTGTCAGGTACGAATCTCTTACTCAGCATGCATCATTGATTTCATCGCGCATCGGCTCTTTCGTCTTCTCCCCCCTGTTTTCGGACTTAAATAATCAGGAGAACCAAAAAATTTGTTAGGCATTGTTTGCTTGGAAAAAATCTAAAAAAGAAAAACTATAAAATTGGGACTGCTAAACACACTTGACCCTAAAAGACACTTCACCTAAAAATTTGTTTTGGGGAGAGCAACCCCCTCCTTGTCTGGTTTGGATGAGTGAGAGAGTGACTCGTACACTTGGCTAGAGCCATATCCAATCTCTTATCAGACTACCGGCCTTTTATGCGGGACAGTCTGTTGGGAGGATTGGATTCCCATCAGCTCGCGTAACCGCTCTGATAGACTGACTTGATCACCTAAATAAAATTGACAAGATAATTGATCGAACCTTTACGGTCTTCAGCTCCGCATTACGTAGGTGAATCGAGAGTTGGTTTTCTCATCTTGTGTGTTTCCAGATCTCATATGCCTCACTCGCCAGATCAAGATGATGGGCAGGAGGTCTCTTAGGCAGCCTTTGGCTGCATCGCTTTTTAGCACTCCAGCCCATTCATCTTGACCACCCTTCTTCCACTTCTGAGATACCAGTGTCAGTGCTAGATCAGAGACATCAGACAGATGATTTATCAGCACGTGAATTTGGGTCTTTTGCCTTTGTAGAGACCATGGCCAGCAATGACGAGTGCACCGAGGGTCAGAGGCCAGAGACGAGGACATATGTGTTGGACAAGGGTGCGATCAACAACACCCTGTTAGCTTCCCTCGAGACTATGCAGTGACAGATACGGGATCAGGGAGCCTTCATAGTGGAGATGAGGAGAGAGAAGGAGAGGTTGAGGACAGCGCGAGATCAGCCGAGAGCCGTAGGAGCGGGAGAGCTAGATCAGCCAGAGGAGCTGGTCCAACAAGCGCCAGCCAGACTGATGAGGGAGTTGCACAACCCTGGATCGATGCTTACACACCGGTGGATCGTTCTTCCAGTGATCGTGGGGGACTTCAAGTTCCCCCCACAGACACTTCAGCTTCTTCCCCGCTTCCATGGGCTCACCACTGAGGAGCCTCATCTTTATCTCCAGGAGTTTCAGATGATCTGCTGCACCATCCGTGATCGGCAGGTGGACAAGGATACTATTCAGATGATTTCTTTCCCTTTCTCCCTTGTTGACCGAGCAGACAATTGGATGAAGCATTTGGGGAGATTTGTGACTACTTGGGAGTAGCTCTGCATCGAGTACTTGAACAAGCACTATCCACTCGGGAGGACCAATGCAGCGAGGGCCCTAATCAGCAACTTCTCCATGCTCCCCAACGAGCAGTTCCATGAGGCATGGGAGAGGTACAGAGAGCTTACCGGCATATGCCCGTACCATGATATTTCGAAGCCGAACCTAGCTCAGAGCTTCTTTTACGGACTGACACAAGAGCTGTAGGATTCGGTGAATGCTCCGTGTGTCGGTTCCTATTTCGCCAAGGATGAGGATCAAGTCTGGACCATTTATGAGGAGATGGCCAAGAACTATACGGTGATGTCTCAGACCCGACTCTACACTAAGGGATGCCCCCAGCCACAGGTCGTGCAGTTTCAAAGGATAGCACGGGTCGATGCCGGTACTTCCACTTCGTTAGCAGCAACCGCTTAGGCAGAGTCTACAACCATCGACATGGGCATCATCAGTGAGAAGTAGGACCGGATTAGTTGACTGAGAAGAAGCAGTGTAAGGGCATGACTCAGATCGATCAGATGACACAAATGCTGAGTGACCTGAAGACCCAGATCATGTGTCTCCGGGAGGTACAGATGGCTTCCCAGCCCCGTCTCAGGTCACAGGCAGACACCGCTGCAGCAGTTTGGCACAGCCCTCCGCCTCGTACTGACAGGTCCAGCACATTCAGGTGGAGTCCTATCAGCTGTAGTGGCAGCATGTCCAGTCACCATCATCTCAGGACAACCACATGGTGGTGTATTAGCCGGACCGGCCCCTGGCAATACTCCCCCCACCCAGCTACGAGTAAGAGCCGTTGATGGATGTCAACGGGATTTGGTACGACCGACCCCAACCCAGTATTTGACGTGACCATCTTGGATTCCGCTGGTCGGCCGGAGGCACCAATTGCCCTCCAGTTCTAGGTGGCCAGTACGGCCAGCAACGAGAGACTCACTAGCAGCCCCAACCCCTAGTACAATCACAACAGTCATCCCACTACGAGTAGTATGGTCCTCGTCCCTATCAGTAGGAACAACCTTGGAGGCAGCAGCAGTCTCAGCAGCAACCAAAGAGCAGTATCATCAGCAGTACCCCTCTCACCCTCACCAGCAACAGCAGCAGCCTCATTACCATCAAGGCCATCTGTCAGGTTCTCATGGGCCGACCCATGAGAACCCCGTTGTTGAGCGCGAAATTCGAGGGTTGGAAAAATTCGAGGGTTGTGTCGTTGTTTTTATCCCCAAAATCCCGTATCAACAAACAATTATTTTTTTCTTTTTGCTACTTATTAACCTATACAGCGGACAGGGTCGAACTCAGGAAGGCTACAATTCCCGAGGGTTATTCAATTAATCGAGAATCAATTAAGAGAAAACATGAATCTCAAAGGACAACTATCCTTGGTTTTTGTGTTTTTTTACCTTTTATTTTTTTTAATTTTCAAATATTTTCAAATTTTTAGTGATTTTGATTTTGCAATTTTTTTAGTTTTCAAAAATAACACGAAGTAATATAAACAAGATCAAGAATATGCACACCAACTCTTTTTACAATTTTTCAATTAACCAAAAATACTCAAAAGAATCCAAAGAAAATATTTTTGGGTTTTAACAGTTTTTAAATATTTTTGAGAATTTTTGTGGAATTTTCAGATGTTTTTGTATTTTTCTAAAAATCAAACAGTGAGAAAATAAGAAAATGTGCACAGTCTGGAGTAATTTGTAATTTAAAAATCTTTTAAATAACCAAAACTCCTGTAAATTATTTTTAAGACAAACTAGAAGTAATTATCTACAAAAAGGAACTGAAATCACTATTTTTGGATTTTTGTAGAATTTTCTGTGATTTTTATAAGATTGTTGATGTTTTCATTTTTTTGGGTTTTATAAATAGTTAATGCGTGAAAATTGGTCAGAAATTAAAAGATAATAAAATACAACTACTCTAAATTATTTGGAATTTTTGGAACAATATTTGAATTTTTATGAATTTTTGAATTTCAAGAAGACAATATGACACTGTTTTTTATTTTTCAATAATAATAATAAAGACAAAATGCAATGAAAATTTTATGCTAGCAAGAATAGCACATCAGGAGTATAACACATTTTCTCAAAATTTTTGGATCACGAATAACATTTATTTAGGTGCCGGCAGCGCGTGGATGTGGAAGGCACCGCCGCGGGTCAGATCTGGAAGGCGGAGGCCATCGATGTGCGGCGGGAGGCCGTGAGAGCGGCGGCGCGGCCGCCCTTGGCAGAGGGGCGCCAGACTCAGGCAGAGCAGCAAGTGTGGGCGGCCCCGTTGGTGGTCGGGCGGCGGGCGCCGCCTGCTTGAGATTTTTTTGTTTATTTTTTGTTTATTTTTTGTTTTTTTGTATTCTGTATAAACAGTAGAAATAACACAAAAGTTTTTTTATTTTTATTATCTTTTATTGTAAACAGTGAATAAAGGATGAAAGAAAGAAGAAGAAATTTTTTTTTTTGTATTTTTTTTGTAAATTCAAAAAAAGGGGAAAGACATATATTTTATTTTATTTTTTTTATTTTTATATGATCCTGCAAAACAAACATTAGAGAATAAAAAGAAATAAATTATTTTTTTATTTTTTTATTTATCTTGCAAAACAAACGTTAGAAGAAAAGAAACAAAAATTTTTTATTTATTTACAAATCGGAAAAATGAACGAGGATCCGGCGGACATGAGAGATTCGGATCCGATTCTTCGACCACCATGCATGGTCAGAGTTGATAGATCGTGGTAGGTAGAAATTGAAAACGTAGAGATCGCGAAGATGAGCTGAAAAATCGAGTCGGTGGCGGACCAAAAACGTGAGGGTTTTTTTAATGATCTAGAAGAATACAATGACGATGGAAAATATGCGAAAAATAAAACTACGATTAAACTAAGATAAAAGTACGAAGAAAAATGCGGATCTCACCTTAGGAGCAGAAATGGATCGACATCGCCTCGATGAATGCCGAATCGTTGTCACCGGACGGCTCGGAGGCTAGGCACCTTTTCTCGACGAAATTGTTTTCTCGGAGATCGAGCTCCTCTCTCTAAAGATTGATCAAGTTGGAATGAGGGAGAAGGAGCCATATAAATAGAAAAAGTGATGAAATTTGAATTTTTCAATTTTTTGGATAAAAAGATAAGAGAGATGAAAGTTGAAATGGATTTTTGAATTTTTTTTTGTGGAAGAGATAAGAGAGATAAAATGAGAGATGAGATAAAATAGAAGAGACATAAAATTATTTACAAAATTAACTTTTTTTTTGAATTTTCTTCACTTTATTTATTGGAATTAAAAATTGTTATTTTTTTATTTTTTTATGATGGTTAGTTAAAAATAGCAACTATATACATATATTATATACATATATGACATTATATACAAGGGTAAATGAGTAAATTAGCTTTTTTGTGTTTTATGTTTTTTTTTAATAATCTTTTTATTTTAAAAAAATATTTACAAATATATACAAATACAATATGCACAAAATACATGGGAAAATTGCACAAACCACCCCGGAAAACTGACTTTTCAATCGTAACTCCAAAAATTATGAAATCACAGCCATTTTGAAGATAATTTAATTTTGAATTCAATGGAAGTGATATTGGTTCAATTTGAGATTATATGGAGCCGGAATTTATCTTTCAATTAGTGCTTAGTGGCTTTTTCCAGGTGTGGCTATTTTTATTATGTACATGATTTAATTATGCAATCATTTTCATTAATTAGGATACATTTTTATTTGCAACCTTTGTTTTGAAAGTTATTTGATTTGAGGTCAATTAATACACAAATAAATTAGTGTTGGTTTTATACAGATATACACTGAATAAGTGAGAAGTAATTACAACAACATACACAATTTTTTTTGGATTTTCTACTTAAGGACCCTATCTCCCACTATTTTATTCCTGGTCGATCAGGTCAAGTCTTGACCTTATCTCGGGGTTCGGGTCAGCCTGTATACAGTCTTCCTTTTTTTATTTTCTTTTCTTTATTTTTCCTTTCTTTATTTATTTATTTATTTTAGGTTAAAATTAGTAAGAAGTGTACAATATTTACACACAAATGCAAGTTAGTAAGAATATGGAGTTAGTGTTATATGAAGGTGTTTTGTAAGGGATTTTAACCTAAAATAAATGAATAAAGATGATGAATTGCATATTAATCATCCCCCTATGCTTTACCTTTGTTAGTCCCTTAACAAACACTTATTTGACAGAATAAATGAAGAAAAAGAAAAAGAAAGGGAAAATAAAGAAAGTAGGCCAATATTGAGTAAACTTATCTACATAAAATTGCAGTTTGGAGCTCTGTCGGACCTTTGGATTATTGGTGTGTCGGAACTTCTGTGAGACTTAGAATTTTAAAACCAACAGCTTTCAAGTTCTACGCATCATTGTCACAATTTTGGCCCAGAAGTCATCTTAGATCGATCCTCTTCCCAAAGCATACCCTATGAACATTGAACAATCGACTCATGTGTGTGAAAGTTTTTAGCTCTTCCCATTTAGAATGTCGGACTACCATGCAAATCTCCTCTCCAATAACTCGTCCTCGGGGAGTCAGGTATTTCCTTCTAAGGTCTGTTGTGCTGTGTTTACAATCGAATTGAGGGAGAAGTTAGAAGAATGAGAAAAGAACTGGAGGGTGACCAGTGTAATCACCTCTCCTTGTGAAGCTGGCTAGTGTAGCCGAGTCTCCACCAAGATTTGCAGGCTTTCTTGAAGCTTGAACCTTTTTGGTCAGATATTTATTTGGTAGTGGCTTCTTTGTATTTGGATTTTTGGTGGCTCTGCTTGGATCTTGTTATGCCCCTACGGATAGAGAATCTTTTTTTCCGTACATGTTTTGGGGTCTTAGCAAAATTGTGCCCAGTCATCCATCCCTTTTACGAAGCTTTATTTCAACCTGTACTCCGGTCTTTAGATTTCCACGCTACCAGAAAAGAAACTCACACAATCTTCCAACGTCCCGTCTGAGTTGAGCTAAGTGCATAGTGAGAGAGTACAAATTAATTCCCGATTCCAGAGTTGTTCCCAGAATGAAGAGACCAGGTTATACACTAAGAGTCAAACGCTGCACATTGTTATGTGGAAATCAAAGCATTAAGTCAAAAGACCTGAAGCTTCTAAAATCCTATTTCTCGGTGAAGTTCCTCTGAGAATTAGGTGGATTAAGGTCCAACTAAGCTGAGGGAACCTTCTTGCGGTTAAGAAGGTCGAAAACGAACCTTCTTGCGGGACCGTTGAGGTATGGATTTGACATGGTGTAGGTCGATATTGGGATCATCATTAGACATAAACTGAGTAGGATCGACCAAGAATGTATCCTCAGCGGTTTCAGATTGTGCAGGCCTAAACCGGTTATTAGAAGTAGTGTGGTCATGTCCTGTTTGGGAAGTCTTGCAAATCTCAAAGTAAAATGGCTCGTAATCATTATCAGAAAAAAGTAGGATCAAATTCAGCCTGGCGAGCCTCTACTGGATCATCATCTTTATCAAAAGGACCAAATTCCTTTATAAAAGCAATCAAATCAAATTTGGCATGATCGGTCTCATTTGAATCAGGTTGAATAGCATTGGACTCGTCAATGAAAGTAGTCAAATCATTAACGTCCTGTCTAGTCTCAGAGTGTGCCTTCCGCTCTAGGGTGTCTATCGTGTAAATTCAGCAGATGTCATCAATGCGTCGCCACGTACCAGAAGAGGGAACTCCAAGGTCTATGCTTTCCGAGTCCTCCTACTTGAAGAGGAATTCTCGGGTCTCAGTATCATCCATTATATAGCAAAAATCTCTGGTAGTATCATCAAGGTCAAAGTCCTTGGGGTTGGCTAACACGGGTGGGCTCTCATGGGATGCGGGTCTCTGGACGGTAGTGGGTGTAGTTATTAACACATCGCTCTCTATATCAGAACGGAAGCGAATCTCTCCTGAGCCATAATCAATAACGGCTCCCGTAGAGGCGAGGAAAGGCTGTCCCAGGATGATTGGAGGGTGCTCCACATGGGTGGAGGTCTCCATGGGCATTACAATAAAATACGAAGTGAAGTTCATGCCCTGAATTAGAATGACAACATTTTCTAGAATACCCATTGGCCTCTTGATAGATCCATCAGCGAATTGAACTATCATCCTGATTTTCTTGAGAGGCCCAGATGAAGAGATTGTACCATAGAGAAGGGTATTATATTGATTTATAAACCGCTGTCAAGGAGAGCATTATCACAAGAATAGTCAGATATGGAGCAACTCACAAGAGGTGTGGTCGTATTCCCTTTCTTAAAATACGGACGGTGAGAGATGGCGTAGGCAGTGGCCATGGTCAAGATGTGATGCTCAAATCGTCTCCTTCGCTTTCTTTCTTGTGTTGAGGAGTAGATAAATCTGTCATGGCCTGTTGAGTGGGCTTTAATGATCTCATGAAGGGTGGCCACCACTTCGGGTTTAGTCAACAATTTTTTGATATTTTGGACATCATCCATACAAGGGAGGAGGTCGGAATCAGCATTTACACGAGGGTTGCCAAGAGCAGTCTGTACAGTGGCGTCCTCGAGGTCAAGGTTGGGACATGGCTGTGTGGGTAAATGATTGGGCATTTGGGTTCTTTTCTCACAAAATGAATCAATAATATATCTCCCAGAATCTTTTTGTATTTTCAAATTTTCCTCATCTTATTGTATTTTGGGTGATTTCAAGCTCTCATGATTATTTTCGAATGAATCAATATCCTCAAATACTGGAGCAGCGTTCTGGCTCTTCATTTATGTTAAATAGATTGGAAATCTCGAATTCATATGCTCCAGCATTGATTCAATGTCTTAAGTGTGGAAATCATGAAAGGTGACTCCAAAATCTCAGGATCGGGTGGGTTGAATGAGGGTAGGTGAAAATCGAGGTCCTCCGACTCCTGAAATAATGGGTTAGGCGGATATGCACAATAATCAGGAGAGAAATTCTCCTGGAAAAAGGAAGGTGGATCGTCTGGAGAGTACGATGTATCTGCGAAGATGGTATTAAAATTACTCCAGTCGGCCATCTTCGAAACAAAAGATGAGAGAGCACGAAGGTCAAGTCAAAAGATGTGGAGAAAAGGCGCAAGTGCACAGAAGGATCTAGTATGCACACAAGCAATCAAACACAATACAAACCCCAAATTCACCAACTCAACGCAATGTCAAGACCGTGATGGTTCGGTCTCTTAATCTTGTATGTCTTAGAGTTAGGTGATAATCACAAAGTTGTAGAAACACTTAGGTTGAATTGTGGGATTTGGGCACTAACCTTAGTGTGTACGCGAGCAAGTTAAAACGAATACAATGAGGGGGTTTCTCCCCAAAACAATCATTTTTCCTTGTGTTTTTTTAGGGTCGAGTTTTCTTTAGCAGTCCCAAATTTTAAGCAATTATCACTTGGTTTAAGTATATTCAACGAATTGCCTACCGAGTGTCCAATTTCCTTTTTAACTTATGTGAGTAAAAACGAGGAAGGAGATCGGAAATGCCAATGTGCGATTAAAAACGATGATGCATGCAGGGGTTAGAGATGCGTACCTTGTCGCCAACACTCTACATGCAAGTGATCCGCGCAGAATTTAAATACAGAAAATAAACTAACCTATATGCAAATGCAAGTGAACCGTCCTAAACGATAACTTCTATTAATGGGCAAGAACAAGTTAATTTGACTAAGTCCAAATTACGATCTACTCTATAGGCACAGAAATTCTTGTTTAGGGTGTTTGGACCTAATTAGTTACCTGCCTCAAGCAAATTAATTAAAGCAATCAATAGGTGGATCTCGAAATCCGCAAAATACAAAGAAAAATAAAGACGATGAAAACAAAACCGGTGCGGTCCCCCAAGTGCACCGGCACTTGGCGAAACAGACCCCGCAACAAATGAATGTCCGTTTACAAAGTTCAAATGCTAGAAAAATATCTCTCTTTTTTTTCTTTCTCTCTCTCTCTCTCTTTTTTGTCTCCTTCACTTCGTCTTCATCACTTCTTCTTCTCCTCTTCTTACTCTATCCTGCAGCTTGGTGAAGAATCAAGCTGCCTCCACATCGTTTGGGTGCTTCGACTCCAGTAGGATCGCCTCCTTCGCTCTGCGGGCCCTCACAAGAAAAAGAACAGAAAATGTGTAAGAAAATCGGTTATCAAATATGGAAAAAATGAAATGAATGCAGTGGATATAAACAATGGAATAATGTGGCAAAAATATAAACAGATATTTACAACCAAGAATAGCAGGTCAAAAGAGAAACCTAACTACCCTCGTCGTGCCTCCCCGACAACGGCGCCATTTTGTTGAGCGCGAAATTCGAGGGTTGTGTCGTTGTTTTTATCCCCAAAATCCCGCGTCAACAAACAATTTTTTTTCTTTTTGCTATTAATTAACCTGTATAGAGGACATGGTCGAACTTAGGAAGGCTACAATTCTGAGGGTATTCAATTAATCGAGAATCAATTAAGAGAAAATATGAATATGAAAGGACAACTATCCTTGGTTTTTTGTGATTTTTTTATATTATATTTTTTTAAAATTTTCAAAGATTTTCAAATTTTTAGTGATTTTGATTTGGATTTTTTTAATTTTCAAAAATAACAAGAAGCAATATAAACAAGATCAAGAATATGCACACCAACTATTTTTACAATTTTTCAATTATTAAAAAATACTCAAAAAAATCCAAAGAAAATATTTTTGGGTTTTAAAAGTTTTGAAATATTTTTGAGAATTTTTGTGGAATTTTCAGATGTTTTTTTATTTTTCTAAAAATCAAACAGTGAGAAAAAAAAGAAAATGTGCACAGCCTAGAGTAATTTGCAATTTAAAAATCTTTTAAATACCCAAAACTCCTGGCATTATTTTTAACAATCTAGAAGTAATTATCTACAAACATGAACTGAAATCACTATTTTTGGATTTTTGTAGAATTTTCTGTGATTTTTATAAAATTTTTTTATGTTTTTCAATTTTTTGGGTTTTATAAATAGTTAATGCGTGAAAGTTGGTCAGAAATTAAAAGGCAATGAAATACAACTACTCTATTTTTTTGGAATTTTTGGAACAATATTTGAATTTTTATGAATTTTTCAATTTCAAGAAGACAAAATGACACTGTTTTTGATTTTTTAATAATAATAATGAAGGCAAAATGCAATAAAAATTTTATGCTAGGAAGAATAGCACATCAGGAGTACAACACAATTTTCTCAAATTTTTTGGATCACAAATAACATTTATTTCATTCAAAGAGAACAAGTAATGCATGCAAGTTGATAATTTATTCTATTTAGAAATATTTACATGGTGTTTTGCAATGATTTTTAGCTAAAATAAAGGAATAAAGAGTGATGAATGGGGATTCATCAGGTATATATAGTATATTATATTATATACAAATATAAAATACCTATGTATTTTGTACAATTATTTTTGTTTTCTTATTTTTGCATAAATACCTCAATTTTATATTTTATTTATTAAAAACATAATATTTTGGAGTATAAAATAATTTTTATTTTATTTTTATTGGTTGTTTACAAGTATAAAATAAAGAGGTAGTGATACATATATACATGTACTATATACAAGGTGAGAGAGAGAATTTTATTTTGTTTTTATTTTATTTTTCTAGTTTTTGTTTTGATTTTAGAAATATATATATGGGGAATAAAGCATCTTTTGATTTTATTTTGTAAAAATGAATTGTATACAAAAAGGTGGTAAATATGTACAAGGTAGAGTGGCCCTATCTCTCTCTACTTATTTTATTTGATGATCAGGCCCATAATGGACTCTCTCTTGGGTTCAAGTCACTCAATATTTATTCTAAATATTTCCTTCTTTTTCTTTTATTCTTTATGCTTTTATTTTTTGCACAAATACATGCTAATTATTAAATATTAACAAATGCCTGCTTATTGATAATTTATTGTATTTACAACTATTTACATGATGCTTTGCCAAGATATTTAGCTAAAATAAAAGAATAAAGAGTGATGAATGGGGATTCATCATCCCTCAATACTTTACTTTTGCTAGTTCCTTCGCAAACACTTATTAGAAGAAGAAGTGGAAAGAAAAGAAAAAGAAAAAGAAGGAGAATCACGATTGATTATTAAACTTGCCTTCATTAAATTGAAGTATGGAGCTCGGTCAGACCTTTGGATTATTAGTGTGTCAGAACCTTACTTGGACTTAGATTTAAAACTCAACAGCCTCTAAGTTCCACCAATCTATGGTCAATACTCCTCAACAATCCAGATCAGAACAAGTCTACTTACACAAATTCTAATGACCATGAATCTTTCCTTGTACTTTGTAAGTTATTTGTAGCTCCCCACCTCATAAATAGCAAAGTGACAACCCCCCTCAACAAAGTAACTCTAATGCCCTAGTCTGGCAGCTCTTTCCTCGAGGAGCGGGGTATTCCCTTCTAAGTTCAAGTTTAACTGGCTCAAGAAGAAGAGGAAGAAGAGAATGGATCATGACCAGTGTAGCCATGTATCCTTGGGAGCCTAACCAGTGTAGCTAAGTCCTCAGCTGCAAGCTTCATGAGATGAGAATGGGTAACATAAGATTTGATTTATTTGACTATATACACTTCGATGGGTATTTTATTTTCAAATCAGACCCACCACTTTTTTTTTGGAGTTTTTCTTTATCTGCACAATTTTTTTGATTTGCATATGTACAACACATCTACATGGTGCAACATATATACATAAGGAGTTTTTCATCTTAAGCCATTAGAATATCCCACATTTGAAGCTTTATTGCAACCCCAACTCCTGTCTTTAGACCTCAACACCACCAGGCCAAGTTGAGACACACTTCCTTCACTAAAAGAAGAAGAGAAGTCCGCCTTGAAGTACTACCCTCATATGCTACCCCAAGCCAAAGGAAACTGCCTCCTCACCACCTCATCCGTGGAGATCTATGTGTAAGGTGTTGGTGCAAGTAAAGCCATTGTCTATGAGAGTTATGTATGTGTTGTTAAGTGTTCTACTTAGGCTCATAAAGATGAAATATGATCATAGCCTAGTGGACTCAAAGAATTAAGTTTCAAATGGACCAGAAAAGTCTTAACCCTAAGTTATATAAGGTTTCTCTTAGAATTAAGAGGATTAAGGTCTTAACCAAGCTTCATTTTCCAATTTATTTCCGGGTCAGTTTAAATATCAACTATGATGCAGAAAAACTTTACAAGTATAAACAAAAGTCTTTGTATGCATGTTTTTGGAAGATGTGCAAAATTTTTGAGAATTGTTTGAATGAGTGAATGCATGAATGCAGAAGTTTTGCAAAATATTTACACATATTTACACAATGGTTTTTGCAAACTTTTATTTTTCAAACATTTTACAAAAGTTTGGTACTATATAAACAATTTTGATATCAAATTATTTACAACAATTTTACACAAAACATTTTTACAAACATTTGTACAAGAATAATTTTTATAAATAGCTATGTATGTGCAAGAAAGAATTTTTATGTACAAGAAAATTTTTAAATTTTTATGGTTTTTAGATAAAAGAATTTTAGCCATTTTATTTATTAATAAACACACACAAAGTATGAGTTATGGATAAATTATATATGAAATATATACGACACCCCCCTATACTTAGCTCGAGCGATGTCCTCGGAGTGAATCGAGAGCGATGAAGAAGACATAACTCGTACTTCGTATAGGGAAGTGAATAGGAATGGTATACTACAACGACGAATCAAAGAATAGAATGAAGAGAGCTCGATGTTTCCCCATATACTTAGGATCAAGTAATCCTTAGTGTAGCAGGCTATACATGAAGTGAAATCCGAGTGATAGGATGTACAGTGTTTACCTCCTCTATACATAGGGAGAAAGGTCCCTAAGTATAGATAGCAAAGCAGAGGTAAAAAGAATCAAAAGAATACTCAAGATTCCAACACCCCCTATAATTAGGGTAGAGTACACCCTAAGCATAGCATAATCATAGGATGCAGAAGGGTGTGGGACTAAAGAATGAGATGATATGGACATTTGGATCTATACAAGGCGGAGGACAGTGATAATCAGGCATGAGATGCACTAGATGTGAATCAAAGACCACATCCATGCAAAATGAATAGGGGCGACGTCAACGACCAAAGGCTCATGATCTAGATATGGTTTGAGCCGCTGCCCGTTAATAGGAAAGGTAGACTCAAATGACATCTCAGATATGTCAATGCTTCCACTGTCATGCACCTTTCAGACCAGGTATGGTCCCTTCCACTTGCTCTGCAACTTCCTTGGAAATAATCTAAGCCTGGCATCAAACAACCATACTCTCTGATCTAGCTCAAACTATTTGTGGCTGAAATGAGAATCATGCCACTCCTTCACTCACTCCTTGTAATGTAGACTGCTCGAAAAGGTTGCATCTCTAAGCTCCTCCAGGGTTGCGAATTCTGCCCTCCTCTGATCTCCTATACTCACTGAATCCAAAAGTATGTCTGTGACAACCCAAAGTGACTTGTGCCTAATCTCAATAGGTAAATGGCAGGGCTTGCCATAAATGAGGCGAAAGGGAAATGTACCCAAATGAGTCTTGAAGGACATCCGGTATGCCCACAAGACCGAGTCCAAAAGCTGTGACCAATCCTTTCGATCAGGGCGGATGACCTTCTGCAAGATAGTCTTGATCTCCCTATTCGACACTTCCAAGAGCATTGGTCTGAGGATGATATGGAGTGGCTACTCGATGGTCAATTTGGAACCCACTAGCATGGGCCTTTACCTTGTCGTTGATGAAATGAGACCCCCCGTTAGAAATCAAAACTTGAGGTACCCCGAACCGTGAAATGATATTCTTCCTCAAAAATCTGCATACAGTCCCGGCACTGCGGTTCAGGCGGGGATGGCCTCAACCCAACGACTGACATAATCAACGGCCAACAAAATGTACTCGAATCTCTAGCTCTTAGGGAATGGACCCATGAAATCAATGCCCCATGCATCAAAAACCTCACAAAGTGAATGGGTTGCATCGGCATCATGTCATGCTTTCCACAAGTGCCCATCTTCTGACAGTCAGTACATCTCTTCACAAATTCATAAGAATCCTTGAAGAGAGTAGGCCACCATAGGCCCGATTGGAGCACTTTCTATACTGTTCTACTCCCAGAGTGACATACTCCTGCCTCTAGCTTGTCGCAGTAGGTGAGGATGCTACGGTGCTCCTTCGAGGAATGCACCGTCACCAGACGCTATCCCCTCCTTCATGGTAAAGGATGGGATCCTCCCAATAGTAAACTTGCCCTTCGCTGTGAAGGTCTCAATTCACTACATGGGCCAACCTTGTGGAACTTTCTTGGCAACAAGATAGTTCACAATGTCAATGTACCATAGGAGCCAGGCGATAGCAAGGATCACCTCATCTGGGAAGGTCTCAGATATATGATCAATCTGCTCAGAATCCTCAACATGCTCTAATTGGGAGAGATGATCTGCCTCCACGTTCTTAACTCCAGATCTATCCTTAATTTCAATATCAAACTCCTGGAGTAGAAGGATCCATGTAGTCAGTCTCTCTTTAGCATCCTTCTTTTCCATGAGGTACCTCATGGCGGTATGGTCAGTAAAGATAGTCACTTTAGATCCAATGATATATGATCTGAACTTATCTAGGGCAAAGACTACGGCTAGCATGTCCTTCTCAGTGACAGTGTAGTTCTGATGTATAGCATCCAATGTACGACTAGCGTAGTGAAAGGCAAAAGGCACTCCATCCCTCCTCTATCCCAGCACGGCCCCTACAGCAAAATCGGAGGCATCCATCATGATCTTGAATGAGAGAGACCAATCAGGCGGCTGGAGGACATGATCCTCAACAACTACACTCTTGAGAGTCTCAAATGACACAAGACACTTATCATCTACAATGAACTCAGTGTCTTTAGTCAGGAAATCAGTCAACGGTCGGGCGATCCTGCTGAAATCATGAATGAATCGTCGGTAGAAACCGACGTGCCCCAGAAAAGACCATAACTGTCGTAAATTGGACGGTGAATTGAGTTTCCTGATGATATCCACCTTGGCCAGATCAACCTCCATGCCCCTGTTGGAGATGATATGACCAAGCACCGTCCCTAGAGTCACCATGAAGTGACTCTTCTCTCAAGATAACACAAGATGGACCTCGATGCATCGCTGAAGGACGCGGTCTAGGCAATCAAGACAAGCATCAAACCCATCGCCATAGAGCGAAAAGTCCTCCATGAAGACCTCTAAGAAATCACCCACCATGTACGAAAAGATGGATAACATGCACCTATGGAATGTCGCCAGGGAGTTACATAGACGAGAGGACATCCTTCTGAAAGCATATGTCCCAAAGGGACAGGTGAATGTAGTCTTGTCGTGATCTTCTAGCGTAATGGCCACCTGATTGTAGCCAGAGTACCCGTAGAGAAATAAGTAGGGACTCTTCCTGGCTACCCTCTCTATAATCTGATCAATAAAACTTAGCGAGAAATGATCCTTCTTGGTGGAATGATTCAATCGTCTGTAGTCCACACAAACCCTCCAATAACTGTGTACTCGGGTAGCGATCTCCTCTCCAAACTCACTCACAACTGTAGTGATGCCCGTCTTCTTAGGCACCACATGTAATGGACTAACTCACTTGGAGTGGGATATGTGGTAGATAAAATCGATGCTCCACCATTTCGAGATTTCCTTCATGACAACCTCTCGAAGGTTCGGGTTCAGCGGCCACTGGAACTCATGCGACGGCTTAGCGTCCTCTTCGAGATAGATATGGTGGGAGCACATGGCCGGACTTATCCCCTGGAGATCAGCTATGCTACATCCTATCTCCTTGGAGTTCTTTTCAAGAACCTCCATCAAACGAGATTCTTGCTCTCTAGTCCAATCCGCTGAGATAATGACTGGGTGCATCTCATGCTCGCCCGCAAGGAACCTATACTTTAGGGACTGTGGAAAGGGCTTCAGCTCTGGACAATTGGGAGCTAGAGGATCTAGCCTCTGAAAAGTCTGAGTGAAGGCGACCAAATCTGCATGGGAGAACTCTCTCTGAATATGGAAACCTGTGAAGACTGTTCTGCCGGTGTCTATGTAATCTGAATGGTATCAATCTCCACCCTAGTTGTTGGCTCTGTAGGAATCAGACTTGGAATCAATTAATCAAACTCTGCCCAATCAATATTTGACTTCGAGGGATCTGAATCTGAATCGAAGAAAGTATCTACTGCTTCACTCTACTGAACGCGATCTGATGCCTGAAATGTGTCCTCCGCAAAGAATGCGCTCTCCAAGATCTCCTCAACTGAAATCTGTGCATCAGTGGAATCTGAAGGTGATAGGATGGCTCATCAAACTAGGTCTGACCAAGCGGCTTCGTCATCTGTGATCACAAAATCGTACTCCTGGTGGACGTCTCGCTCTGCCTTTGTCATCGGTTCTGAATCTGTAAGCGGCTTTGAGCTAGCTGAATCTCACACTCTAGTCTCATCGATCGTCTCTATTTGTATACTCTCGCCCTCTTCACGAAAGTACACCTTCCCACTATCATGATCGGATACTGCCTTGGCTGTGGCCAAGAACGGACGTCCTAAAATGATGGGGTATTGGTTACAGACTCATGAATCTCCATGTCCAACACAACAAAGTTTACGGGGAATTTCAGGCCCTGAATTGTGCGACCACGTCCTTCAACAACCCCTTCGGCCTCTTGATAGATCTATTAGCAAACCGAAGGACTGTCTTGCTCTATCAAAGAGGGCCAAACTCGAATCGATCGAGTAAGGCTGCCGGAAGAAGATTGATAGAAGGGTCGTTGTCTAATAGAGTCCAATTGAACCTCTGCTCATGTCTGTTACATCTGACATAGGGAGCTCCTGCGTCCGGCCTCTTGGCTGGAAAATGGTTTTGGATGGTGAAGCAGGTGGCATGAGTGAGCACGTGGATCTTTGAGTGGTGGTTCCTCCTCTTCCTGCGAATAGTGGTCCTCTTTCTAAGGTTCCTATGGAAGAGGGGATGTGCTCCAAGGCCTCATGTAGAGTCAACTGTATCTGGAATCTGTCTATCATCTGCTAGTTGAACTCTAGCTGCTTGGATTTTTTGGTTTTTCTTTTTTTCTCCCCTTAGCCAAGTGGAGTGATTGAGGTAAGGGGATGGCAAGGCCCTCTTTAGATGGAGGGCTAGGATCGGGTCGTTGCTACTGTGCCAAAGTACAATCCATACAAACATCTCCATGCATCACAGATGGACTCACAAATGAATAACCATTTCCTTTAGTACCAGAATAGTTCTGAGATACAATGACAGAAGGAAATGCAACAGGAATAGAAATGGTGGCCTTAGTACCACCCTCGGCATCTGGACTTGCGGCATCAGTATCACACTCTGGTTCAGCATCATCTCTGGTGGCATCAGCACCACCTCCTAAATCTAGTGAAGTGAAAGCCTCAGTACCGTAAGTTGGGTCTACACCCTTGGTGGGATTAGTACCAACGTCATCAACGTCATCCTGAGTGGCATCATCCCCGCTCTCCTCCTCATCTTGCACTCCTAAGTCCTCATGTGGTCGTCACTCTGACGAGGCGCCGCCGACTGGCATCCTGCCGCTCCTAAGTGTAATACAGTCAGCATCAAAAGTGTACGCATAAATATCACCAAGTGAATCACTAGGAGTGGTAACCTCTGTAAACTCTACCTGCTCAGACTTCCTCTTCAGGTTGTTCGGATTCGGCTCGATCTGAGCAGGTATGGTAGCCTTGCCCTTCACTATCTCCCTCATCTCCTATCGGAACTCGTCCATCTCCCGCCTGAAGATGGCCTGCTGCTCAGAAACAAGGTGGGCTAAATCATCAAGAGCTGGGTTCTCATGGGCTGGCCCATGAGAACCGGATAGGTGGCCTCTCTGGAAGTAAGGCTGATGCTGCTGGGAAGGATGAGAGGGATACTGGGGATGAAACTGTTGAGGCTACTGTTGCTGCCTCAACGACTATCCCTGCTGATAGGGTCGAGGACCACGCTGCTGGTAAGGTGGCTGTGGTTGTGGGAACTGGGGCTGCTGCTGGTGGTGGCTGAACTGGCCACCCTAAACTGGAGGCTGCTGCTGGGAAGAGGTACCTCCGGTTGACCAACAGAATCCGGGATGGTCTCGCCGGATCCCAGACTGAGGTCGGTCATACCAAATCCCATTGACGTCCATCAACGGTTCAATCTCGTATGTGGGTGCGGGGAGAACTTCCAGGGGCTGATCCGACTGAAAGATCACCATCTGAGTGTCCTGAGACGGTTGTGGCTGGTAGTAGTGCTGCTGCGGCTGCTAGAACGACTCCGCCTGAAAATGGTGAACCTGTCTGGCTGGATGGAGTGATGGGTCGAGCTGCTTGATGAATATGTGATTCATCAATCTAAAAGTTGAAAATAGAGCTTCGTTCTCGAGTTATTAGCTGCATATTTCCAATTATATTGCATAATTAGCATTCACGCATGCATTGACAACATCTGCATTTTAGCATTTTATTGCATAAATAAGAGGCCCATTTCACTTGTAAATATTCATATGTATATTCACCATATTTCATCTATTTGTATATATTTTATACTAACTCCAAATCCAATAAAATCAACTCTATAGTGTATATATTACTAACACTAATTAAAGAAAATATCAAAAAATATTAACTTGTGAAGTTGACCAATAAAACCCCAATCCAAGTTTGAAACTAGGAGCCTTAAAATGTACATATCTCTCCCATAGAGTGTCAGATTTAGGTCTACTCACTTTTAAAGTAATATACATTTAAAGACCTTCTAAACAAGACTAATTTCATCAAAATCGGATCTCCTATGCAAAACTTGGGTTTTAGGCCCCTTTTGCATATTGTACAAATTGGCCAAAATACCCTTCCATTTTCTTAATTATAAAAAATCAAAAAAATAGATTAAGTTGTAAATATTCTTTTCACATTTTCTCTATTTTTATTTTAATTTTTCTCTTATTGAAAAATGACAAAAAAATGCAAAAGGAAAATGTGGTCTTTTATACCTATAAGGTACTACCCAAAAATACACTTTGTACAAGCGATTTCATTTGATTATTGGCCCTTCACAAAAGTTGTAGATCTCGTCGAGATGAGCAACTTTCGTGTTGACCACTTTTTGATTTAATCCTTTTTGTTATTTCTTTTTTATTTTTCTTTATATTTAATTTTTGAATTTTTTAGGAGCGACATGTTGCAGCTCCTAGAGCCGCCACATGTCACCCCATTTTTTATTTTCGGATTTATTTATTATTATTTTTTTTTTATTTTATTATTTTATTATTATTATTTTAATTATTGTTATTTTTAATGGCCTACTTATTTTACTTATATTATATTATTTTATTTTTCCCCTTTTACTCCTTTTCTTATTCCCCAATCCAAGCCACCACTTCTTCCACCATCCCTCCATCTCTCCACCACTTTTCTAACTTCCCCTCCTCTTTATATTCTCATCCCCGCCTCTATTGTTCATCATTCACCGATCTTGAGGGAGAGAGAGAGCCCCAGCCCTCGTATCATTCCTGGTGACAGCACGGACGAGACGATCTGAGCGACGATGAGCTTGGCCATCTTCGGCCATTGTGAGATCCAAGGATCCTCATGACTCCTTGTCACAGCTTCCACACAAGCTGCTCAAGCTTCATAGCACCCGCCATCTCCTCGAGGCGACGACGGAAGCTGCACATCGTGGCTCGACAATTCGACGAACCACACAGGTAAGTATCTTCTATCTTATCTTTTCATTTTTTTATCTAACATTTTTTCCATTTGTTCATCACCCAAACATTCACCACCACAATCACCTCATTTATCATCCATTATCATCATGCATCATCAACATCTCCACCACAACACCACCTCTTCACTGCTACATTATTTTTAATTACGGTTTACATATAAAAATCAGAAAAAAATATATAAAAAAATAAAAAAAAAGGAACAGGTCCCCAGCTCTTCAGGCACTCAGTTTCCATGCCTCCGCGCCGGGAACTGCCGCTAGACCACCAGCGCCACGCGCGCTCCGTCGCCCATGCTCCTCGGCCCGCCGCCAGCTTCCGGGCACCACCGGCGCTCCCCGTCGTACCATCCTGCAGTTGTAATTGATCCAGCCAGCAGCCGCACAACGCGCGGCCCCAATCCTCTCCACCCAGGTGTGCCGCCCGACAGGCGCTCCGCCCTTCCAGGTCGTCCGCCATGCGCGCCACTGCGCGCCCGCTCCCCGCCGCACCTCCGTGGCCGCACGCGCTGCCCCGCGTGCAGCTCTCCGTGCGACACCGCCCCACACCGCACCATCCCCAAGCGGTCGCCTCCCGTCAGTTGCGCTACCCTCTCGCTCCCCCTCCGCGTGACGCACGGCCACCAGACGCCAACCCCGTGCACCTCCCCGTAGCCGCGCGCCACCTCAACCACCTTACCTCTGATGGCTACGTCAGCGCCTCGCCGCCCCTTCGTACCGCCGCCCACCCTTGGCCACCGTCTAAAGTGCCTCCCACGTACTCCTCCAACCTTCACCCTAGCTTGGAGGAAAAGGTCATTTTATATATTTTGTGAATATTGCATAGTCACTCCAGCATGTTTATAAATTTCCAAAAGTGCCCTTTAGGCATATTTTATTACGTTGCATGGTCATTTATGTATTGCAAAGACACTCCTGCATTTGATTCTTAATTTGGATCTCAAAATTGCATCATTTTTAATCAAAAAATAGCATGTTATAGAGCAACTAATTCTTTACCTATTGGCTATTTATGTGCATTTTTATGAGAATTAGATTATTTATTAAAAATCAAAGATTGAAAATCAGTGATATTTTACCCATTCAAGCTTTGAAATTTGCACATATGTATTTATTGCTCCAAAAATTATGAAATAATTGTAGATGATGCCTTTATGTGTGCTTTAATTACAGTCCAAATTTCGTCCAATTAGGAGTTGTCTTGTGCATAAAATAAATTATACAGTGATTTCAATAATTGATTTTTAATTAATTCCATGAATAGGATTTTTGAGAAATTTCAACTCTCCTGAATTCCTTATTAAAATATCTATTTGAGATAAATAGATCTAGATAATTTGATTTCGTGGATTAATTAGGAATTAAATACTCACACTCGCTCTGTTTTAAGTAAAATATTCATAAAAAATTATAAAATGTCACAAAATTCTAAAAACATTAGTGTAGCTTAATTTCATCATTTTTATATTCTAGTAAATTTTTCATAATTTTTGCATTTCATTTGCATGAAAAATTGCATAAAAGCCCTAAAAAAGTTTGCATTTTTCATTTGTGCATTTTAAATCCAAAAATTCCAAAAAAATATATTTTGCATTTATTATTAGATTAGGGTTACAGGAAAAAGATAAATGGCCAATTTGGACTAATTTCATATTAAAATTAAATTTGGCTAAGTTGGGTATTTTCCTGCTAACTTAATTCAATGATATTGTGCATTTGGCATTTTTATTACATAAAAAATTGAAAAAGACCACTTGGAAAACTGCAATCTAAGTCATCTAATGTGATCTCGAGTTGTTCCTTTGCCTCCTTGAGTCGACCTTGGGGCTTTCTCAGGCTAAACAAACATAAAACCGCATATTAATTTCATTCGACGATTCATCGATTTGTGCGGTAATATTTTGATCGATCCGGATTTATCCGGCTACAACGAAATCGTCAATTCGACACCATTACAATGGTAGATTCCGTGGATCATCAAATGGCGATGTTGCCGGGGAGGCAAACGGCTTAGGATCACTTTAGAAAATTTGATTTACGTTTTCCATTCACTCGGGTAGTCTGACCCCCGAGCCGTCTTGTAATTATCCATTTTTCTTTAATTGTTTTTCTGACCATTTCTGTATATATCTTTCTGACATAATCTCTATATTTTTGTGCAAGGACCCGGTGGACTTGGAGTGGCTTTCTTGAAGTCGATGCATCTCGAAGTGCATCAGAGGCCGACGATTCGTGGATCAATTCGATTATTGAGGCACCAAAAAGATTTTTGTTAACTTGTAAAAAAAGTGTCTGCATTTACAGCGGTTCCCGTTTGGGATCTCGCGTATGTAAGTCATAATAAAAAGTGTCCACATGTGCTGTGTGGTTGCTTTATGTAGAATAGGACCTGCACTTGCAGCTCTTAGAGCTTCCTAGAACTGTTTGTGCTCGTAATATTTAGGACCACACTTCACATAAAAGACATACTTAGATCGCAGGACTTAGACAAATATAATCGGTTCTTCACTCACTAATAGAACTGCCTGTCTAGGAGTGGCTTTTCATCGCTTACATTCCATTTAGTGTGAAATTTCAATCCAGTCTTGCATCCCGCATTGTAGAGAGCTAGAGGCACTGTATGTATTCTTACTTGAGCATTCATCATCGTTCTCTCCATTGCATCAGCGTTTTCTGATTCTCTCTCTCTCTCGGTTTTCTAACATAGGATAAAGTAATTAGAACTGGACGGTAGACGTGATTGCTTGTGTGGACTAATATCAGTGATAACTAATCTCTATAATCGGGACTGCTAATTGAATTTGACCAAAAAATTGACTAAAATTAACCCTTGTTTTCAGGCTGAGTAAGGGTACTTGTGTATGTGTGAACACCTTAAGGCAGATCCCAAATCCCCGCCTTCCATATTACGTACCGACTGATCCTAGCAAATATCATAAGTTGATTTTTTTCAGATTCACTAATTAGTACCAAGTAACCTCCGCCTGTTCATAGGTAGTCAGGGCTGAACCAACGGTACTTTGCGACAAGTTGCTAGTATCCCCTCGGGGTGAAGTTCCATCCTTATCAGCCTCCTCCTGCTTGCAGGTAGATAGGGGCATGGTCTTTGAATCCGTCAATTTGGGATAGGAGCGAAGAAAGGAAGGGTGTTGGTATCTAAGGCGACAGGTTAAAACTCCACTATAGACCGCGTAACCTTTTCTACTTGTCTGAAAATTCACACTTAAAATCAACCAGACTAATCGGACTCGGTTTCGGGTCCTTCACTGTGTTGAGTATGAACTCAGGGTTTGCTCTTGCATTTATCTTTGTGTCTGTCCGTGTGTGTTATCCTGTGTAATTTCAAATTTTCTACCTCAACGTACTTACATTCATCATTTCCTCTCAAGATGTCGGGATATTGGTCCCCCTACCTATTGACCTATGGTCATTCCTCCTCGACCATATACCGTTCATCTTCGCTTTCTCCTTCTTCCATGAATCCTCTGCCATCCACGGGAGACCCTTACCTATGGTCGGTTCCACCTCGACCCGATTATGAAGTCAGAACTTCGACTGACTTCTCCACTTCTTCGCATTCCTCACCTACTCCATATTCTAACTGTCCGAATCCACTTCCACTTGGTCTGACTATCCTTACTATCGAGAGCTTGCAGGAATCAAAGAATCGAATGAAGAGCAAGACACTGCTGAGACAGATGATTGGAAAAATTATATGGCCCCGCTTACTTCATTCTCACCTCAAGCAGGGACCATACAACAATTCACATATACACATCCTGACTTGACCTTAGGGAAAAACTTGGTCGATCAAACAACCTGAATGGAGAGTCTTGTACAACATGATTTCCCATACTTGATTGACTTTAGTGATCAAGCTTCCATTAACCAGCCTTCATGCCACACAATCGGAGAGCCTGTACATTCACCGGAGTGGACTCATTTGCTAGACTTACCAGTACGCCGTTCATTGACTCGATCATATGAGGATCCGACCAATACATGCCATCCGGATGGTCCATACTTGACCCAGCATTACATGCCAGAGTCTAGGTGTGTTGAGTATGAGACCCCAATATCTCAGCAGTATCCTCCAATGGAGCAGAACTCTCCCATGATTTGTCATGAGAATTTTGTGGAGGATGACATCTCTAGACTTATTAAGAAAAATGAATCATTTGGTAACTAGTTGAAAGATGTCAAGGAAATATTGCACTCTATTTCTGCCAGCCTAGGTATGAAAGTGGAAAAGGAAGTAAGTAGATTTGATGTTGAAAACCGACCGAACATTAGGAAAACCACACCGTTGATACAACTGGAGTCCATTCTATCTTCCTCTTCTACTAACTACTTACCCTCCAATCCAGAGTCTGATCATTCACCCATCAAAAAGACCAAAAAATTTGAAAAATCAGAAAAACCCATAAAAATTAAAAATGAAAAAAACTTAGAAAAATTGGATCCTACCCTAAGGGAAGCACTCGATGAAGAATTGATTTTTAAACTTCCCTTAATAAAGACCATAGATCACTTCCCCAACCTCGAGAGATTTTGTAAAGAGTAAATTAATACCCAAGAGGTCGGGTACTAAGGGAACAAGGACTGAAAGACCCATAGTGTCTATGGCCACCTCCTTGGCGATGTGGAGGAAGACCAAGAGCCGCAGAGTGAAGCGATTGCCTATGGTGGAATGTGAAATCAAAGACACTATCCTTACCCATGCAAGAATCAACGATGACTCTCCGATAAATAAACTCCCGATCTTTGTATTTGACAAGCTCAAACTCAGGCCAATCAGAAAGTCGAGAGATATCGTTCAGCTAGCTGATCGATCCATCAAATCATCTACAGGAAATATTTCAGTGATCGTTACTTTCCAAGGTGCTCTACTCCAGGTAGACTTCACTATCATTGACATTGAGCATCGAGGAGAGTTTACCCAGTCTCTGATTATTCTCGGAAAGCTATTCTTAGCCTAGGCTAAGGCAACTATAGATTGCGAGACTAGGGAGATCGATTTTTCAGCATTGGGAGCACTTCGACCTCACCCATTCTTTGATACACTTTACTCTAAGGAGACCCGCACATCCACTGACAGTCGTGATCATCGAGAGGTAGATGAGTCCCACCTCTCTGCTACACCTGAGAGACCGACTGCTCAGACGACCGTTGGTTCTGAGAGTCCCCACACCTTCACTTCATCAACTGCTTGCACCACCACCGTGACAGCTTCTAAGGAGGACTCACGAACAAAAGCTATCATTAAGTCGGACATGACCTTTGTTGATTGCCCTGACCATTTTGATGATCCAACACAAGAGCCCAATATTGCCAAGCCAACTGAGACTGCTAGCACCTTCCCGAGACATGTGCTGACCCTTCAGGAATATTACAATCTATGTGGTGACTCATCTAATGAGGAACCCATGGTCAGCACCACACCACATCCCGGACCTTCAAAGGAAACAACCAAGACTAAATTGACTCCACATAAAAACACAGTTGCTCCCTCTTCTAGTCGGCTATCTAGTGAGAGGAAGTCGGGAATTGATTCCTCGAGATGTTCCCCCGAACCTCTCAAGGCGTGTCGCTCTCATCACCCTCTCAATGATTCAGGTTCTAGAAAACCGACTAAGAAAGTTTCCTTCAACATACTGGAGAAGGAATTTTCTGAGGAGCCCTCATATGGTCCGAATAATGTGATTTATCGGTTGTTCTCAAGCCTTATCTAAGCAAGCAGCCGTGTGTCGATCCTCGTTGGACGATCCCTACACCTCACTATTATTCATCTGAGGATGATTCTGACAGCGACACATATGTATATTATCCACCTCCTCGCGTCCGCAAGAAGGTTCGTTACAAACCTTCTTAATCCTTGTATATTCTCACTCTTTCTTTTATATATTTTCTTTCCCTCCCTCCCCAGTAATTTGAATTACTTGATCCCTGGCTCCATATCATTTCATTTTATGACTATACTTAGGATAACAAATCCTAAGTATAGGGGGAGAATGACCCTTGTCTATTCACTATTTAATGTGCATCCTCCAGATCACATCGGTCCTCATACTCACTCTTGTCCTATACTTAGGCTGACCAGAGCCTAAGTATTGGGGGGACCGATGCCCGCCATGAATATACTCATCCATTTCCCCTCTTGCCCTCGTCCGCCCCATTTTTGATCTTCTTCTACAATTAGGCTGTCAGAGCCTAAATATAGGGGGACGGAGCGACTTCTATACTTTTTTTGTAATTTTAGCTCTCCTACGCTTAGAACGAGCAATGTCATTTTCGTCGCTTTTAGTGCTCTGAGGACATTGCACATGCTAAGTATGGGGGCCGTGTATATATTACATATATACTTTACCCATAGCTCGTACTTCCATGTATTTTCGCATAGTTTTGTATATATTATGCAATAATTATGGGTGGATAAAATTTGAAAAACAAATGATGTACTATAGGTATAATACTTGTATAAAAAGTTGTAAAAATCTTGTAAAACATACTTTTGAAAAATTTGTGGTAAAATATGATGTATATCAAAAAAATATTGTATACTATGTATATTATGTACAAGTTGTAAATAATAAAAAATTGTTGTATAGCAGAAAATAAAACAAAAATGTTGAAAATAAAGTCTTCTTATTTACTCTTGCATATCATCCTTGAAAAAAAAGTCTTGCATTCATCTACATTGCATGTCATTTGCACCTCTCATCTGCATATCTTGCATATGCAAGGTGAAAAGCTAGTGGGTTCTGAACCAAGTTATGAATAGACATTGAGGATGGACTTGATTTGATCTTAATCCCCCTAATTTCAGATGAACCTTATAGGAATTGGAGTTAAGATTTATTAGGTCAAGTGACTTAATTCTTTGAGTCCGCAAGTCTCTGTTCACATGTCATCTTGATTAGTCTATGTAGAATATCTCGTGCACATGCATGACTCTCTTAGACAGTGACCTAAACTTGGACAGGAACCATGCACGTAGCTCTTCATTGATGAGGTGGTGAGGAGGTAGAATCCTTTACCTTGGAGTAGCACACAGGTGGAAACATCCATCCTCATCTAGGGAGGGTAGTGCATCTCAACCTAGTCTAGTGGTGTTGACGTCTGAGGACAGGATGACGTGGGTTGCAATAATGCTTCAAAAGAGGGATAGTCTGCTGGCTCAAGAGGAAAAACTCCCGATGTACATGTTGCACCTTGTATATAGTTCAAAAAAATAAGAAAAAGAAAGAAGAAACAAAATGCAAGAACTCCAAAAAAAATATTCAGGCCAAAAAAAATTGCATGTTGGAGTTTGTATATTAGTAAGAAGTCTGCAGCTGGATGACTTGGCTACACTGGTCAAGCATCCCGGGATAGGTAGCTACACTGGCTACCGTCCATTCTTTTCTCCACCCCCTCCTCTGGAGCTGGTCGCACTTGAACCTAGAAGGGAATACCCCGCTCCTCGAGGAAAGAGTTACTGGACCGGGAAATTAGATTTACCTTGTAAGAGGAGGCTTCTTCTGAGCCATTTTTGATGTGGAGAGCTATTTTACACTTACACAGTACAAGTAAGAATCATAGTCATCAGAAATTTGCGTTTGAGGATTTGTTCTGACCTAACTGTTGAGGCGTCTTGAATAGAAGACTTGTAGAACTTGAAGTCTGTCAGGTCTTCAATTCAGATCCCAATAAGGTTCCACCATACAATTAATCCAAAGGTTGAGTCAAGCTCCATTTTCAACTTTTGTTCATGACCTTGGTATGGAACCCAATCTCATTTCACTTTTGCATTTCATTTTAGTTGCTCATGGAGGAGCAAGGTTTATGTATAGGGGGTTGATGAATATGTGATTCATCACTCTAAAAGTTGAAAATATATTTGTTCCCGAGTTATTAGATGCATATTTCCACTTATATTGCATAATTAGCATTCACACATGTATTGATAACATCTGCATTTTAGCAATCATATTGCATAAAGAAGAAGCCCATTTCACTTGTAAATATTCACATGTATATTCACCATATTTCATCTATTTGTATATATATTATACTAACTCCAAATCCAATAAAATCAACTCTATAGTGTATATAATACCAACACTAATTAAAGAAAAATATCAAAAAAATACTAACTTGTGAAATTCACCAATAAAACCCCAATCCAGGTTTGAAACTTTCAAAACAAGACCGATTTCATTAAAATCGGAGCTCATATGAAAAACTTGGGTTTTGGGCCCATTTTGTATATTGTACATATTGACCAAAATGCCCTTCCATTTTCTTAATTATCAAAAATCCAAAAAAATAGATTAAGTTGTAAATATTCTTTTCACATTTTCTCTATTTTTATGGTAATTTTCTCTTATTGAAAAATGACAAAAAAATTGCAAAAGGAAAATGTAGTATTTTATACCTATAAGGTTCCACCCAAAAATACACATTATACAGATGATTTTATTTGATTATCGACCCTTCCAAAAAGTTGTAGATCTCTCGAGACGAGCAACTTTCATGTTGACAATTTTTTGATTTAATCCCTTTTGTTATTTCTTATTTATTTTTCTTTACATTTAATTATTGAATTTTTTAGGAGCGACATGTGGCAGCTCCTGGAGCATCCACATGTCTCCCCGATTTTTTTATTTTCAGATTTATTTTTTATTATTATTTTCGTATTTTATTATTTTATTATAATTATTTTAATTATTGTTATTTTTAGTAGCCTACTTATTTTACTTATATTATATTATTTTATTTTTCCCCTTTTACTCCTTCTTTTCTTAATCCCCACTCCAAGCCACGACTTCTTCCACCATCCCTCCATATTCTCTACTACTTTTCTAACTTCCCCATCCTCTTTATATTGTCATCCCTGCCTCCATTGTTCATCATCCATCGATCTTGAGATAGAGAGAGAGCCTCAGCCCTCGTATTGTTCCTGGTGACAGCACGGAAGAGACGATCTGAGCGACGACGAGCTTGGACATCTTTGGCCGTGGTGAGATCCAAGGAGACTCACAATTCCTTGTTGCAGCTTCCATACAAGCTGCTCAAGCTTCGGAGCACCCGCCATCTCCTCGAGGCGACGACGGAAGCCGCACATCGTGGCTCCACAATCCGGCGAACCACACAGGTAAGTATCTTCTATCTTATTTTTTCATTTCTTCTATCTAACATTTTTTCCTATTGTTCATCACCCAAACATTCACCACCAGAATCACCTCATTTATCGTCCATTATCATCATTCATCGTCAACATTTTACATCAACATCTCCACCACAACACCACCTCTTCATTTCTACATTATTTTTAATTATATTTACATAAAAAATCACAACAAAAAAATATATACAAAAACTATCAAAAGAAAAAGAAAAGGAACCGGTCCCCAGCTCTGTAGGCGCTCCATCCCCACGCCTCCACGTCGGCCACCGACCTCCAGCCGCATTGGGCACTTTCGCCAGGCCACCAGCGCCTCGCGTGCTCCGTCGCCCATGCTCCTCGGCCCACCACCAGCTTCCGGGCACCACCAGTGCTCCCTGCCGTACCTTTCTACAGCTGCTACTGATCCAGCCTGCCAGCAGCCGCACAACTCGCGACCCCAATCCTCTCCACCTAGGTGCATCTCCCGCCAGGCGCTCCGCCCTTCCAGGCCATCTGCCACGCACGCCACCGCGCGTCCGCTCCCCACCGCAGCTCCGTGGCCGCATGCGCCGCCCCGTGCGCAGCTCTCCGTACGGTGCCGCCCCACGCCGCACAATCCCCAGGCGGTCGCCCCTCGTCAGCCACGTCGCCCTCTCGCTCCCCCTCCACGTGACGCATGGCCACCAGATGCCAACCCCACATGCCTCCCCATAGCCGCGCGCCGCCTCAGCCACCTCGCCTCCGACGGCTACGCCAGTGCCTCGCCGCCCCTTCGCGCCACCGCCCGCCCTTGGCAGCTGCCCAAAGTGCCTCCTACGTCCTCCTCCAACCTTTGCCCTAGCTTGGAGGAAAAGAAGGTCATTTTTTATATATTTTGTGAATATTTCATAGTCACTCCAGCATGTTTATAAATTTTCAAAAGTGCCCTTAGGCATATTGCAGAGTCATTTCTGTATTGCAATGACATCCCTGCATTTGAGTGTTAATTTAGATCTCAAAATTGCATCATTTTTAATCAAAAAAATAGCATGTTGTAGAGCAACTAATTCTTTATCTATTGGTTATTTATGTGCATTTTTGTGAGCATTAGATTATTTATTAAAAATCAGAGATTGAAAATCAGTGATATTTTACCCATTTAAGCTCTGAAATTCGTACATATTTATTTATTTCTCTAAAAATTACGAAACAATTGTAGATGATGCCTTTAAGTGTGCTTTAATTACAGTACGAATTTCGTCCAATTAAGAGTTGTCTTGTGCATAAAATAAATTGTAGAGTGATTTCTGTAATAGAATTTTAATTAATTCCACGAATAAATTTTTGAGAAATTTCATCTCTCCTGAATTCCTTATTAAAATATCTATTTTAGATAAATAGATCTCTCGATAATTTGATTGATGGATTAATTAGGAATTAAATACTCACAGTCGCTCTGTTTTAAGTAAAATATTCATAAAAAATCATAAAGTGACAGGAATTTCTAAAAATGTTAGTGCAACTTAATTTCATCATTTTTATCTTCTTGTATAATTTTCATATTTTTTGCGTTTCATTTGCACGAAAAATTGCATAAAAACCCTAAAAACGTTTGCATTTTTCATTTGTGCATTTTAAATCCAAAAATTTCAAAAAAATACATTTTGCATTTATTATTGGATTAGGTTTACAGGAAAAATATAACTTGTCCAATTTGGACTAATTTCATATTAAAATTAAATTTGGCTAAGTTGGGTATTTTCCTGCTAACTTAATTCAATCGTATTGCGTATTCGACATTTTTATTACAAAAAATAAAAATACCACTTGGAAAACCACAATCTACATCATCTAGTCTGATCTCGAGTTGTTCATTTGACTCCTTGAGTTGACCCTGGGGCTTGCCCAGGCTAAACAAACATAAAACTGCATATTAATTCCATTTGACGATTCATCGAATTGTGCGGTAATGTTTTGATCGATCCGGATTTATCTGATTGTCATTAAATCATCAATTCAACACCATTACAAGGGTAGATTCTGCGGATCATCACTGATGCTGCTGGTATCAGCCTGTTACTTGAGACAAGGCTGAGAAGCCATATGTGCCTCCTGGAGACACATGATCTGGGTATTCAGGTCACTCAGCATCTGTGCCATCTGATCTATCTGAGACATGCCCTGGCACTACTTCTTCTCAATAATATCAATGCGGTCCAACTTATCTCCGATAATCCCCATATCAACGGCCGTCGACTCTACCTGTGCTGCGGTTGCTAATGATGTAGATGGACCAACATCGACCCGTGCTATCCACTGATAGGACACGACCTGTGGATGGGGCTTCCCCTGTGCATATAGTCGGCTATGGGACATCATCGTATAGTTCTCTGCCATCTGCTCGTAGATGGCCCAGACCTAATCTTCATCCTTAGCAAAATATGAGCCCCCATAGGATGCGTTCACTAGAACCTGCAACTCCGGTGTAAGCCCGCAGAAGAAAGTCTAAACAAGGTTGGGCTTGGATATATCGTGATGAGGGCACCGGTCTGTGAGCTCCTTGAATCTGTCCCATGCCTCATGAAATTACTCATTGGGGAGCATGGAAAAGTTGTTGATCAGGGCTTTGGCTGCATTCGTCCGGCCAAGTGGAGAGTACTTATTCAAGTACTCGTTCGGGAGCTGTTCCCATGAGGTGATGAATCTCCCTAGGCGCTTCAGCCAGTTGGCTGCTCTGTTTACGAGGGAGAATGGAAAAGCCATCATCTTGATGGTATCCTCATTCACGAGGCGATCGTGGACAGTACAACAGATCATCTCAAACTCCTGGAGATGGCGGTGTGGCTCCTCTGTGGTGAGTCCAAGGAATCGGGGTAGAAGCTAGATAGTCTGAGGTGGGAGCTTGAAATCTCCCAAAATAGCTGGCAGATGCATCCATCTATGGGTCAGAGGTGCACCACGGTTGTGCAGCTCTCTCATCAGTCACGCAGGTGCTGGTGGTTGTGCGGGCTCCTTAGGCTCTCCTTCCACGGGAATCTCTGGTCCTCCTCCTCCACCGGCACTACGCTGCTCTCTGTCGACTCTCATATGCTCCATCTCTTGGTGCATGTCTGATGAACACAGAACCGACCCTTTTATTGTTGTCTAATAGACGAGTACGTTGCAGTCGGATAGATTCGCGTCGATCAAAAATAACCGCACGGCTCGATTAAATCGTCAAATGAGTTAAGTTGCGGTTTTATGTTTATTTAGCCTGGGCAAGCCCCAGGGTCGACTCAAGGAGGCAAAGGAACAACTCGGGATCAAGTTAGATGGATTAGATTATGGTTTTCCAAGTAGGATTTTTTTGTGATTTTTTATGCAATAAAAAATGCCAAATGCAGAAGATGAATGAACTAGGTTATTAAGAAAATCAACAATTTAGCCAAATTTAATTTTAATATGAAATTAATCCAAAATGACCAAATTGTATTTTTTCTATAAACCTAATTCAATGATTAATGCAAAATGCATTTTTTGGAATTTTTGGGTTTAAAATGCGCAAATGGAAAATGCAAACTTTTTTTGGGTTTTTATGCAATTTTTCGTGCAAATGACATGCAAAAATTATGAAAAATTTACTGAAAGTTAAATATGATGGAATGAAGCTACCCTAATATTTTTGGATTTTTCTGACACTTTTTGATTTTTTATGAATATTTTATTGAAAACAGAGCAACTGTGAGTATTTAATTTCTAATAAATCCACGAAGTTAAATTATATAGAGGTTGATTTATCTCAAATAGATATTTCAATAAGTAATACAGGAGACTTGAAATTTCTCAAAAATGTTATTTATGGAATTAAATAAAAATCAATTACCGAAATCACTCAAGAATTTATTTTATCCAAACGACAACTCCTAATTGGACGAAATTTGGACTGTAATTAAAGCACACTTAGAGGCATCATTAACAATTTTTTCACAATTTTTTGAGTAATAAATGACTATGTGTGAATTTCAGAGCGAAAATAGGTAAAGAATCACTGATTTTCGCTCTCTGATTTTTAATAACTAACCTAATATTCACAAAAATGAAATAAATAGTCAAAATGTTCAGAATTAATTTGTGAACAACATACAATTTTTGTATTAAGGATTAATGCAAAATGATTGTCGAAAATAATGAGTAAATGCAGGGGTATCCGTGTAATATAGAACAGACAAATAATAAACTGAAATGTGCCTAGGGGCACTTTTGGAAATTGATAAACTTACTGGGATAACTATGAAAATTTCACAAGAATAATAAAATAGACCTCTTCTTATTCTTCTCCGGCAAGTAACGCGCATGGGGGCGGCTAGGGTTCGAGGTTGGGCGGCGCGCGACCTCGGCGGAAACCGGTTGTGAGCGGCGATCGCAGCGGCGCGCGGCGGGCAACGACGCTTGGCGCGAACAGGCGCGGAGGTCCACGCAGTGACTGGCGGAGGAGATGCGCGGGCGCGGGCGGAGAGGGGGCGACCGGGCGGTGCGTCACACGGTAGGAAGCGGCCTTGGAGGCTGACGGCGGGGCTGAAGGGCGTCGAGGACACGCACGGCGGTGCACGGCGTCTAGGGAGGCGTGCAAGGGCGGCGCAGTCGTGGTGCTGGGCGGCGCACCACCGGTGCCGCTGCTGGAGGGCTGGGGAATGCGGAGCGCGCCTGCGGCAGGGTGCGGGCGCGCAGTCACACGCGGCTTGATGAAGGAGGACGAGGCGGTACCTGGGGGCGGCTCACATGCCTGGAGATGGAGCGTGCGGCGGCGCCGCTTCTTCCTGGAAGGGGGCGGTGCTAGGTCGCGGGGCACGCTAGGGGTGGCACTGGCGATCAGGGGGATGCGCGGAAGGCATCGGAGAGGCGACGCACCACGCGATGGTGCGCGGAGGACTTGTCGGGGGAGCTGGTTGCAGGGCTGGGGAAAGTCGCTGTTGGCAGCGGGCGAGGGCTGCACGCGGGTGCGGAAGCGGAACCACTGGAGGCACGGCCTGGCACGCGTGTGGGCGCGGCTTGGAAGGAGTGCAAGCGCTGCAGGCGACCGGTTGCTGGACCGCGGTTGTCGGCGGCCGTGGGGTGACCTGTGTGGTTCCTGAGGTTTTTTTTGTATTTTCTTTTGCAATTTTTTTATATTATTTTCTTTGTAAACAGGAAATGGGAAATGTAATCGAGAAAGATGTGGTGTGTGATGATTGTGATGATGAAATAAAAGATAAATGATGGTGGTGAATGATAAATAAGGTGATTGTGGTGTGGTGTGGTGATGGGATAAAAAATGGAGTGGTTTTTGTTTGATAAACAAGATGAACAAACACTGTTAGATAAAAAAATTGACAAAGCAAAGATAGAGAATACTTACCTGTGCGGTTCGCCGAAAGTGGAGCCGCGTCGTGCGGCTTCCATCGTCATGGCCTCGATTCGATTCGACGAAAAATCGAAGAAGCTCGGTTGTGATCTGAAGTGATACACAACGACACGAGGATTCCTCGTGGATCTCGCCTTGAAAACCATCGTTGCTCGACCGAAAAATATTGACGCTGTCACCGACAACACTCGGGGGCTGGTGGTTTCTCCCTCTCAATTGAAGAAATGGCGGTTGGGTGCAACACCTGATGGTGGCGAGCTTGTGATGGCGAGGAGGATAGTCGTGGCTGGTGGAGGTCGGCGCTACTGGACTTAAAGGACGGAGGCGGTGCTCACCCATAGGAGAGGATGAAGAAGAGAAGGAGAGGGAGAACGTGGGGAGGATTTCACCACCTCCCCTGTTTCTCATGCATTTGTTTAAGGGGCTTAGATAAACTATTAATCGATTGATGAAAGTTTCACCCCACGCCGCCGCGACCATCACCAAGCGCCGCCCCGCGCCTTCTGGCTGTGTGCGGCCAGCCGCCACCACGCCTCGCGCGACCGTGTTTCCCCAGTTGCGTAGCCCTCCCCGCCCGCTCCAGCCTCCAGCGCGGCGCGCACCACCGCCACAAGCACCCTCCAGCCACAGCCCCGGTCTCCCCCACGCCACGCGTCACGAACCCAGGCGCCACCTCCTCCTCTGTGCGGCCCCACGCCGCCGCAACCATCACCAAGCGCCGCCTCGCGCCTTCTGGCTGTGCGCGACCAACCGCCGCCAAAGGTTGCCTCGACACCACTCTACCCCTCCTCCTCGCACCCACAGGCGACGCGCGCGAGCCCCACGGCCGCGCCCTTCCCTCCACCGCGCCGTAGCTGCAGGCCGGCGGCACCCTCCATCCGCTAACTCGCGCCGCCCAGTCGCCGAGGCCGCGCCCCTCCACGCGCACGCGCCCAGGCCGCCTCATCTCAGCCCACGTTGGCCGCCCTAGCCACCAACTTCTCTATGCGTGTGTGCCCTAGCGTGGGGAGAAAGAAAAGGTCTAATTTTTATTTTATTTATTTTGTGCAAATTACATCTTCATCCTTATAAGTTTATTTAATTGCAAAATTGTCCCTGTCCACATTTCAGTTCATTCATTTTGATACTGTAATTGCATAAACAACCCTATGTTGTCATATTAATTTGGACCTCAAAATAGCATCATTTTATTTAATGAAAAATATCACTTTGATGAGCAACTAATTCTTTATCTTGTGGCTATTTATTTACATTTTTATGAGCATTGGATTATTTATTAAAATTCAGACATTGAAAATCAGTGATATTTTACCCTTTAAAGCTCTGAAATTCGCACATAGTCATTTATTGCTTCAAAAATTATGAAAAAATTGTGAATGATGTCACTAAGTGTTCTTTAATTACTTTCCAAATTTTGTCTAATTCGGAGTTGTGTTGTGCATAAAATAAATTATAGAGTGATTTCTGTAAATGATTTTTAATTAATTCCACGAATAACATATTTGAGAAATTTCAACTCTCCTGGATTATTTATTGAAATATCTATTTGAGATAAATCAATCTATGGATAATTTGACTTCGTGGATTAATTAGGAATTAAAGACCCGCAGTCGCTCTGTTTTCAGTAAAATATTCATAAAAAATCAAAATATATCAGAAAATTCTAAAAATTTTAGTGTCGCTTCATATCATCATATTTAACTTCCAGTGAATTTTTCATAATTTTTGCATATCATTTGCATGAAAAATTGTACAAAAACCCCAAAAAAGTTTGTATTTTTCATGTGTGCATTGTAAATCCAAAAATTCCCAAAAAATATATTTGCATTCATCATTGGAGAAGGTTTACAGAAAAAATATAACTTGGTCAATTTGATCTAATTTCACATTCAAATTAATTTTGGCTAAGTCGGTTATTTTCGTGTTAACTTAATCCAATTCATATTTTGCATTCTGCATTTTTATTGCATAAAAAATTAAAAAAATCCCACTTGGAAAACCACAATCTAATCCATCTAACTTGGTCCCGAGTTGTTCCTTTGCCTCCTTGAGTTGACCCTGGGGCTTGCACAGGCTAAATAAACATAAAACCGCGCTTAATTTCATTAGACGATTAATCAATTTGTGCGGTTATTTTTTATCGACGCGGATCTATCCGACTGCAACGCACTCGTCTATTAGACAACATTAAAAGGGCAGGTCATCCGTGTTCATCAAATGACACTGTTGCCGGGGAGGCAAACAGCTTAGGATCACTTTCGAAAGTTAGAATTGTGTTTTCCCATTGACTCGGGTAGTCTGACCCCCGAGCCGCATTGTAAATATCCATTTTTTATTTAATTGTTTTTCTGGCCATTTCTGTATATATCTCTCTCTGACATAATTCCATCTTTTTGTGCGAGGGTCCGGTGGACTTGGAGCTGCTTTCTTGAAGTCGACGCATCTCGAAGTGAATCGGAGGCCGACGATTCTTGGATCAACTCGGTTGTTAATTTAAAAAAAATAAAAAAAGAGTGTTTGCATCATTTACAGTGGTTCCCGTTTGGGTTCTCGCGTGTGTAAACATAGTGAAACTGTGTCCCCGTCTGCTGTGTGATTTGAATTTTAGACTAGGCTTGCACTAGCGGCTCCTCGAGCCACTCTAGGATTTGCTTGTGCTCGTAATTTTCTAAGACCACACATCATTTAAAAGACGCACTTAGACCGCAGATCTAGTCAAACATAGTTTGTTCTTCACTCGCTAATAGAACTGCCTGTCTAGGAGCGGTTTTTTCATCGTCTGCATTCATTTACTATAAAATTTCAATTCAGTACTGCATCCCGCATTAAAGAGAGCTATAGGCACTGTAAGTCGTCTTACTCAAGCATTCATCATCTTTTTCTCGAATGCATCGGCTTTTTCCGATTCTCTCTCTCAGTTTTCTAACCTAAGATAAAGGAATTGGTACTGGACGGTAGACGTGATTGCTTGCGTAGATTAATATCAGTGACAACTAATCTTTAAAATCAGGACTGCTAATTGAATTTGACCAAAAAATTGACTAAAATTAACCCTTGTTTGCAGGAGATTAACCCCGACCTTGTTTTCAGGCTGAGTGAGGGTACTTGAGTGTGTGTGAACACCTTAAGGAAGAGCCCAAATCCCCGCCTTCCATATCACGGGCCACCTGATCCTAGCCAATATCACGAGTTGGATACTTTTAGCTCATTGACCAGTACCAAGTAGCCTCCGCCTGTTCACGGGTAGATAGGGGCGAACCAACGGTACTTCGCGACAAGGCCTAGCTTTGTCAGCCTCCGCTTGCTTGCAGGTAGATAGGGGAACGGTATTTGAGTCCCTAACTCCGAATAGGAGCGAAGAAAGGGAGGACCACCGGTATCTTAGGCGACAGGTTAAACAGGGAAGACGCATCCGGCTCTGAGCTGTCTTCCCTATAGGCCGCGTAACTCCTTGCTATCTTGCTTGAAAAATCACACTTCAAATTGACAAGATTAATTGGACTCGGTTTCGGGTCCTTCACCATGTTGAATGTGAATTCAGGGTTTGCTCTTGCATTTGTCTTTGTGTCTGTCCGTGTGTGTTATCCTGCTTAACTGCGTATTATCTACCTCATTCTACTTACATATCCTCTTCAAGATGTCGGGATATTGGTCCCCATACCATGTGACCTATGGTTATTCCTCCTTAACCATATACCGTTCATCTTCACCTTCTCCTTCTTCCATGTATCCTCTGCCATCCACGGGAGACCCTTACCCATGGTCGGCCCACCTCAACCCGATTATGAAGCCAGAACTTCGACTGACTTCTCCACTTCTTCGCATTTCTCACCTACTCCATATTCTAACACTCCGGATCCACTTCCACCTTGGGCTGACTGCCCTTATTCTCGAGAGCTTGCAGGAATCAAAGGATCGAATGAAGAGCAAGCCACTGCTAAGATAGATGATTGGCAAGATTATATGCTTCCATTCTCACCTCAAGTAGGGATCAGACAACAATTTACATATACAAATCCCGACTAGACCTTGGGGCACAACATGGTCGATCGAACATACCAAAAGGAGGGGCATGCGCATCCTGATTTCCCAGACTTGATTGACTTTAGTGATCAAGCCTCCATTAACCAGCCTTCATTTGGAGAGCCTATACATTCACAAGATTGGACTCATGACCTAGACTTATCAGTTCCTGTTTCATTGAATCCATCATATAAGGCTCCGACCAATATTTGCCATTTGGATAGTCCATACTCAACTAAGCATTACATGCCAGAGTCTAGGTATGTTGAGTATGAGATCCCAATATCTCAGTAATATCCTCCAACTGATTAGAACTCTCCCATGATTTGTCATGAGAATTTTGTGGAGGATGACATCTCTAGACTTATCAAGAAAAATGAATCATTTGGTAACGAGTTGAGAGATGTCATGGGAATATTACACTCAATTTCTGCCAGCCTGGGTATAAAAGTAAGAAAAGACATGAGTAGTTTTGAGGTTGAAAACAAAGCAAACATCAGGGAATCCACACCGTTTGTACAACTGGAGTCCATTCTATCTCCCTCTTCTACTAGGCACTTGCCCTCCAATACAGAGTCTGATCATTCATCCATCGAAAACACCAAAAAAATTGAAAAATCACATAAAATTGAAAATGAAAATGATCTAAAAAAATTGGATCCTGACCTAAGGGAAACACTCGATGAGGAACTGATCTTTAAACTTCCCTTAATAAAATCCATAGATCACTTCCCCGACCTCCAGAGATTTGTTAAGAGTAAATTAATATCCAAGAGGTCAGGGACTAAGAGAACCAGGAATAACAAACACATAGTGTCTATGGCCACTTCCTTGGTGATGGGACGAAAGACCAAGAGCCGCAGAGTGAAGCGGTTGCCCCGAGTTGAGTGTGAAATCAAATACACCATCTTCACCCATGCAAGAATCGATGATGACTCACCGATAAATATCCGCCTAACCTCTATGTTTGACAAGATCAAACTCAGGCCAATCAAAAAGTCAAGAGAGATCGTTCAGCTGGCTGATCGATCCATCAAACGGTCTAGAGGAAATATTTCAGTCATTGTTACTTTCCAAGGTGCTCTACTCCAGGTGGACTTCACGATCATTGACATCGAGCACCGAGGAGAGTTTACCCAGTCTCCGATTATTCTCGGGAAGCCGTTCTTAGCCTCAGCTAAAGCATCTATAGATTGCGAGACTCGGGAGATCGATTTCTCAGCATTGGGAGCACTCCGACCTCATTCATTCTTTGATACACTTTACTCTAAGGTAATCCACACATCCGCTGACAGTCATGACCATCAAGAGGTAGATGAGTCCCACCTCTCTGCTACACCTGAGAGACCGACTGCCCGGACGACTACTGGTTCTGAGACTTCCCACAACTTCACTTCATCAACTGCTTGCACCACCACCATGACAGCTTCTAAGGAGGACTCACGACCAGAATCTATCATTAAGTCGGACACGACCTTTGTTGATTGCCTTGACCATTTTGATGATCCGACCCAAGAGCCCAATAATGCCAAGCTGACTGAGACCACTAGCACCTTCTCGAGCCGTATGCTGACCCTTCAAGAATATTACAATCTATATGGTGACTCGTCTGATGAGGAACCCATGGTCAGCACCACACCATGTCCCGAACCTTCAAATGAGACAACCAAGACTAAATTGACTCCACATAAAAACACGGTTGCTCCCTCTTCTAGTCAGCTATTTAGTGAGAGGAAGTCGAGAATTGATTCCTCGAGGAGTTCCCCCGAACCTCTCAAGGCGCATCTCTCTCATCTCCCTCTCAATGATTCAGGATCTAGAAAACCGACTAAGAAAGTTTCCTTCAACACACCGGAGAAGGAATTTTCTGAGGAGTCCTCATCTGGCCCGGACAAGGTGATTTATATGATTGAGCTCAGTTCGACTGTTCTCAAGCCTTATCTAAGCAAGCAGTCGTGTGTCGACCCTCGTTGGACGATCCCTACACCTCACTATTACTCATCGGAGGACGATTCCGACAGCGACACATATGCATATTATCCACCTCCTCGCGTCCGCAAGAAGGTTCATCACAAACCTTCTTAATCCTTGTACATTCTCACTCTTTCTTGTATATACTTTTTCTCCCTCCCTCCTCGATGATTCGAATCACTTGCCCCGGCTCATTTCATTTCATTTTAAGACTATACTTAGGATAATCAGATCCTAAGTATAGGGGGGAGAGTGACCCGCATCCATTCATTGTACATCCTCCAGATCACATCGGTCCTCATACTCACTCTTGTCCTATACTTAGGCTGACCAGAGCCTAAGTATAGGGGGAACCGATGCCCGCCATGTATATACTCATCCATTTCCCCTCTTGTCCTCGTTCGCCCCATTTTTGATCTTCTTCTACACTTAGGCTGCCAATGCCTATGTATAGGGGGCGGAGCGACTTCTATACATTTTGTAATTTTAGCTCTCCTACGCTTAGCCTGAGCTATGTCTTTTTAGTCGCTTTTCGTGCTCCGAGGACATAGCACACGCTAAGTATAGGTGGGTGTGTATATATTACATATATACTTTACCCATAGCTCATATTTTCACGTATTTTCACGTATTTTTGTATATATTATGCAATAAGTACAGGGTTGATAAAAATTGAAAAAACAAATTTTGTATACTTGTATAATATGTATAAAACAAAATGTAAATAATACTCTTGTAATATTTGTTGTAAAAAGGATGTATACCAAAAAATTTTTTACTATGAATATTATTACAAACTAAAAATTGATGTAAAAATTGTTGTATAATAGAAAATAAAATGAAAATGTCAAAAAATAAAGGCTTCTTATTTACTCTTGCATATCATCCTTGCATTTCAAAAAAAAAAGAGTCTTGCATTTCATTCATAGCATGTCATCTGCACCTCATCTGCATATCTTGCATATGCAAGGTGAAAAGCTAGTGGGTTTTGAACCGAGTTATGAGTAGATATCGAGGATGGACTTGATTTGACCTTAATCCACCTAATTTCAGAGGAACCTTATAGGAACTGGAGTTAAGATTTCTCAGGTCAAGTGACTTAATTCTTTGAGTCCGCAAGTCTATGTTCACATGTCATCTTGATTAGTCTAAGTAGAATATCTCGTGCACACGCATGATTCATTTAGACAGTGACCTAACTTGGACAAGCACAATGCACGTAGCTCTTCATTGATGAGGTGGTGAGGAGGTAGAATCCTTTAGCGTGGAGTAGCAAACGGGTGGAAACATCCGTCCTCCTCTAGGGAGGGTAGTGCATCTCAACCTAGTCTGGTGGTGTTGAAGTCTAAGGACGGGACGTTGTGGGTTGCAATAATGCTTCAAAAGAGGGATAGTCTACGGTCTCAAGAGGAAAAATTCCTGATGTACATGCTGCACCTTGTATATAGTTCCAAAAAAAAGAGAAAAAAAAAGAAAAAATGCAAGAACTCCAAAAAAATAGACAGGCGAAAAAAATGGCTGTCGGAGTATGTATATTAGCAAGAAGTCTGCAGCTGGATGACTTGGCTACACTGGTCAGGCATCCCGGGATAGGTAGCTACACTGGCTACCGTCCATTCTTTTCTCCACCCCCTCCTCTTGAGCTGGTCGCACTTGAATTTAGAAGGGAATACCCCGCTCCTAGAGGAAAGAGTTGCTGGACCAGGTTATTGAGTTACCTTGTTAGAGGAGGCTGGTTCCGAGTTATTTCTTATGTGGAGAGCTATATCTCACTTACACAGTACAAGTAAGAATCACAGTCATCAGAAATTTGCGTTTGAGGATTTGTTCTGACCTGACTGTTGAGGCGTCTTGAATAGAAGACTTGTGGAACTTGAAGTCTGTTAGGTCTTAAATTCAGATCCCAATAAGGTTCTGCCATACAATTAATCCAAAGGCCGAGTCAAGCTCCATTTTCAACTTTTGTTCATGACCTTGGTATGGAACCCAATCTCATTTCACTCTTGCATTTCATTTTAGTTGCTCGGGGACGAGCAAGGTTTAAGTATAGGGGGTTGATGAATATGTGATTCATCACTATAAAAGTTGAAAATAGAGCTTTGTTCCCGAGTAAATAGTAGAATATTTCCCCTTATCTTGCATAATTAACATTCATGCATGCAAGCATAATATCTGCATTTTAGCACTCATATTTGCATTAAATAAGAAGCCAATTTCACTTGTAAATATTCACCTATATATTAGCTAAAATACCCTATTTGTATATATTTTATACTAACTCCAATTCCAATAAAACTAACTCTATTGTGTATATATTACTAACACTAATTAATGAAAAATATCCAAAAAATACTAACTTGCAAAATTGACCAATAAAACCCCAACTCAAGTCTGAAACCATGAACCTTAAAATGCGCATATCTCTCTCATACAGTGTCCGATTTAGGTCTACTCACTTTTAAAGTAATATACATTCAGAGACCTTCGAAACAAGACTAATTTAATTAAAATCGGAGCTCGTATGCAAAACTTGGGTTTTGGGCCCCTTTTGTATATTGTACATAATGACCATTTTACCCCTGTATTTTATCTTTTTATTTTCTTCATTATTAAAAATCCAAGAAAATTAGATTAAGTTGTAAATATTCTTTTCATATTTTATCTAATTTTATTTTAATTTTTCTCATTTAAAAATGACAAAAAAATGCAAAAGATTAAAATGTGGTATTTTATACATATAAGGTATCACCTAAAAATACATTTTGTACAGATGATCTCGTTTGATTTTCGGCCCTTCACGAAAGTTGTAGATCTTGTCGAGGCGAGCAACTTTCGTGTTGACAATTTTTGATTTAATCCCTTTTGTTATTTCTTTTTGATTTTCTTTACATTTAATTTTTGAATTTTCTAGGAGCAACATGTGGCAGCTCCTGAAGCCGCCACATGTCACCCCTTTTTTATTTATTTTCGGATTTATTCTATTATTTTCGGATTTATTATTATTATTTTATTATTATTATAATTATTTTTAATAGCCTATGATATTATTTTATTAATTTATTTCTTTTAATCCCCTTTTACCTCTTCTCCTTTCTTTTCCCCCACTCCAAGCCATATCTTCTCCACTTCCTCCACCATTTTCTCCACTCTCTCCATCTCTTCTCTAACTCCATCCATCCTCTTTATAATCTCCTCTACTCCTCCATTCACACTCATCCGCCATTTCCATTGTGAGAGAAGAGGAGAGCTCCTATAACCTTAGGTAACAGCTAGGGAGTGCAATAGTTGAGCGACGACTCATCTCTTCTTAGGCGAGATCCGGTGACCCTCCGTCCACCGCCGCAGCCGCGAACTGCTTCAAGCTGCCGAGCTCGACCCTCGCCGAGGTCTAGAGCGAAGATCCGAGGAGCTCTAAGCTCCTCTTTCACAGGCACCCCACTCCATCATCCGACTCCAGGTAACATCTTCTTCTTTTTCTTCATTACACATCACACTCTCTCTCCTCTATTCATCACCTTTCTGGGAGCGACATGTGGCAGCTCCTGGAGCCGCCACATGTCACCCCTTTTTATTTATTTCGGATTTATTTTATTATTTTCAGATTTATTATTATTATTATTATTATTTTATTATTATTATTTTAATTATTTTTAGTAGCCTATTATATTATTTTATTAATTTAATTCTTTTAATCCCCTTTTACCTCTTCTCCTTTCTTTTCCCCCACTCCAAGCCACATCTTCTCCACTTCCTCCACCATTTTCTCCACTCTCTCAATCTCTTCTCTAACTCCATCCATCCTCTTTATAATCTCCTCCACTCCTCCATTCACACTCATTCGCCGATTCGAGAGAAAAGAGGTTGAGCCCCTTCAACCTAAAGGTGACAACTGAAGGAGATAAGTTGAGCGACGACAACCTTTCAGGCGAGATCCGCGGCTTCACCATTGCCGCATCGCGAGATTCCAATCGGACTCGCTCAAGCTTCGGAGCAACCACCATCTCCTCGAGGCCACAATCGGAAGCCGCACGACGCGGCTCCACTTTCGGCGAATCACAGGTTAGTATCCCTCAACTTTTCCTTGTCATTTTGTTTTGATCTAACATATTTTTTTTCTTGTTGATTCATATCAAAATCACAAACATCATCGCATTTCCAGCACCACATTTTTTCATCATTATTATCATCACCAACACCACATCATTCTTTCACCTCACACCATTACCACCAAACATCACTTCAAACAAATTATTTTCATCACCATCACCACCGCAATCACTTCATTGCATTCTATATTTCCTGTTTACAAAGAAAATATAAAAAATTACAGAACAAAAAGGAAAAAAAAGATTGCAGGTCCCTGGCCAAGCCCTGTCCCCCCAACTCGTGGCCGCCGACACCGCAACCATGCCGCCTCTTCCCACCGACCCCCCGCGGCCGTGCTCCTCCTGGTGCAGCGAGCCTCAATCAAAAAGAAATAACAAAAGGGATTAAATCAAAAAGTGGTCAACAAAAAAGTTGCTCGTCTCGACGAGATCTACAACTTTCGTGAAGGGTCGAAAATCAAACGAGATCATCTGTACAAAAAGTATTTTTGGGTGATACCTTTTATGTATAAAATACCACATTTTTATCTTTTGCATTTTTTTGTCATTTTTAAATGAGAAAAATTAAAATAAAGTTAGATAAAATATGAAAAGAATATTTACAATTTAATATAATTTTTTGGATTTTTAATAATGAAGAAAATAAAAAGATAAATTACAGGGGTAAAATGGTCATTATGTACAATATACAAAAGGGGCCCAAAACCCAAGTTTTGCATACGAGCTCCAATTTTAATGAAATTAGTCTTGTTTCGAAGGTCTCTGAATGTATATTACTTTAAAAGTAAGTAGACCTAAATCAGACACTGTATGAGAGAGATATGTGCATTTTAAGGTTCATGGTTTCAGACTTGAGTTGGAGTTTTATTGGTCAATTTTGCAAGTTAGTATTTTTTGGATATTTTTCTTTAATTAGTGTTAGTAATATATAGACAATAGAGTTGGTTTTATTGGATTTGGAGTTAGTATAAAATATATACAAATAGGGTATTTTAGCTAATATATAGGTGAATATTTACAAGTGAAATTGGCATCTTATTTAATGCAAATATGAGTGCTAAAATGCAGATATTATGCTTGCACGCATGAATGTTAATTATGCAAGATAAGGGGAAATATGCTACTATTTACTCGGGAACAAAGCTCTATTTTCAACTTTTAGAGTGATGAATCACAGATTCATCAACGTCCACCATGAAAGCCCCCTGGTCTCTAATCTAATGTTGCATGGTTCGAGAGAGGCTAACAGGTTGTTGTTAATGGCACCCTGATCAAGTACGTAAGTCTGGGTCCCGTTGGGTCCATCGGTGCGCTCCTCATTGCTGGTCATGGTCTCTACAAAAGCAAAAGACCAAAATTGAGATGCCGATATATCATCAACTGTCTGTTGTTGGCTTTGGTCAGGCACCTCAAGACTGGTAGAAGGGTGGTCGAGGGGGAATAGGGCAGAGTCAAACTCGGGTTCAAAGAGCGGGTCTCGGCTCTCGGCTCTCGCGAACCAACCTAGATGAGAGGACGGGAGTGCTCAATAGTAGTGCAGTTAGAGGCTGCCTAAGGACCTCTGGCCCATCATCTTGATGTAACGAGTGAAGGCGGATGAGATCTGGAAAACACACAAGATAAGCGATCAAACTCCCAATTCACCTACTCACGCAGAGCTGATGACCATAAAGGCTCGGTCTTTTATCTTGTCAATTTTATTAGATTATAAAACAATCTTTCAAAGCGATTAAGCGAGCTGGTAGGAACCTAATGCTCCTAACAGATTGTCTCGTATAAAAGACCGGTAGTCTGACAAGTTTTCGGGTATGGCTATATCCTAGTGTGCGGGTTACTCTCTCACTCATCCAAATACAATGAGGGGATTATTCTCCCAAGATAGATTTTTAAGTCAGGTGTCTTTTAGGATCAAGTGAGTTTTAGCATTCCCAATTTTATAGTTTTTTCTTTTTAGGTATTTTTCAAAGTAAACAATGCCTAGTGATTTTTTTGGTTCTCCTCATTATTTTAAGTCCAAAATAGAGGGATAAGTCGAAAAAGCTGATGCGCGATCAAACACGATGATGCATGCAGAGTAAGAAATGCGTACCTGACTCTAGCTCTCTACAAGCATGGTTATCCGTGCATAAATTTAAAGATAGGATTAAAACTATCCATATGATGCCAGAAGAAATCAACCTTAAATGAAGCACTTTCTACATGAGAAGAACGGTAGCTATCCACTCAGACTACGTCTAGAGTCCGATCATGGGAACCCCTTGGTGCCCACCACAACGGGTCCTGCCAGCACTGTATGTGGTTCCTCACGGCACGTGGACTCAAGCCTAATTAAACTAACTTTTTCTTGTGATTTAATTAATAAGGTCTAATAATCGATCTATAGGTGCAGGTAGATAATTAGGGTTGGATCTTAATTAATTACATCACAATCAAAGAAAATACTAAGTCTAGGGGCCAAAATCTTCGAAAATCAGTCAGGAAGTAAATGCGGTAGAAAACAAAACCGGAAAAACCACAGTGAGGTCCCCCGATCACACTCGTGCTCAGCAAACCAGATCCCGATCAGTCAAGTGTCCAAAATTTACAGTCCAAGTCTCTGTATTATTACAACAATAATAATAGAAGAAGTCCTAAACTACTCAGATCTAACAATCTTCTACCCTCGCTCTCCTACGCTCTCCTACGGCTCGATGGAGAAATGAGCCGCCTCCTCTTCGCTTAGGTATGTCGGCACTCCTAAGAACGCCACCCTCGCTCGTCGGGCCCTTGCAAGAAAGATGGAAAAAAAAGATGGGTCAGATCACAGTTATTAAAAATCTATCAATTGTAACAGAAAATCATGCAAGGAAAACTGACTACTAAGTCGTGCATCCCCGGCAACAGTGCCATTCTGATGAGCTGCCCGAGCAACTAAGGTTAAGTGATATCAAAGGTCATTGCGACCTCTATCACTCGAACCGGTCTCAACAAAGAGAAAATCAATCAATCAAAATGTGGCAAGCAGTCTTGCTATTTGTTTTTACCTGGTATAGCTACCATGGTCGAATACAAGGAGCACATAATGCGAAAGCTACGAAGTAGTCAAGAATCTAAAAAGACAAAGGAATGGTGGTTTTTAAATTTTCAATTTTTTTTAATATGAGAAAAAGGATAAAGGGAAGCACAAATCACCACTCACACAATTATTTAATATCTCAAAAATACTCAAAAATTCAGAATAAAAAGTTTTTGTTTTTTAAAATATTCAAATTTTTTTTGTGAATTTTCTTATATTTTTTTATTTTTAATTAATTTTCTAAAAATCAACCAATGCCAAAAATGACAACCAGTGTACAGCCAGAGTCTAAAGACAAATTCAAATTACTTAAAATGCCTATAAAATTCGAACAACAATTTTACGTGAAACTAAAAGCAAAAACCTAACTCCAAAAGAAGAAAACATAGTTTCAAAATTTATATGAATTTTTACTGATTTTTCTAAGGTTTTTGGCATTTTTCAATTTCTTTAGGTTTTATAAATGGGAATAAGATGAAAATTGGATAGACACTCAAGCAAGACAAAAGAAGCAATCAAGATTTTTTTTAGAATTTTTCAAGGCTTTTTGATATTTTTAGTTGATTTTTTAAAATAGAGAGTGATAATTTTTAGGGTTTTTTAATTTTAAAAATAACAAATGCAATCAAAACAGAACAAAAAATTCTCCGAAATTCCTACACCATGGCAGAAGCCATATGTCAAAATTTCGTGAGTTTTGGACAATATTTGTTATTAACTAAAAATAAACCACACAACACATAGGGACCAATCTGCAAATACTTAAGTCCATGAACCAAATAATAACATGCAAGAAAAGTCCAGGGGTTTAAGCTACAATTTTTCCATAAATATAAGCACATGTCACAAAACTGCACGCACAAGGGTATACTTGCAAATATGAAAAATAAAACTTCAAACCATAACAGTAAAGAAATCCAAGGTATATATTGTAAATATCCCAAACGCACGTGGTTCCACACAAGCAGGACTGAAATTTAAATATCTAAAATTACAGGTGTTAACATGCAAAAAGGTCCATTGTATCACTTTATTTTACAGACTAAAAGACAAATGGAAATAAATGCAAGGTGGGATAAGCAAATTACCCACGCAACACATGAAGGGCGTGTGGGGTGGATAGGTGGCGTACGCTGAGTGGGCGTAGATGGATGGCCCTTGAATCATTTGGCGATAGATCTGATGGCTGTCATATGTCAGCTACTAGGGGGTATGGGACCGTTATATCTGACATCTAACGGTCCGACACCTCCAGGTGAACGGGCGATTGTGATGACATCTGGGCGAGGGGTGCGATCCGACGGTGGAGAGAGTCACTGGAAGAACTGCATCAAGGCGAAGATCACCGGAGCACCAAGGGAGATCGGCAACTCCGATGAATGATCAGATGGTGGAAGACGAATCATGGAGCCACTCCGCATCGGGTGAACAGGTCGGGTGGGCTAGCTGACGGTCAGATCTCCGTTTTGATGGTTGGGACCTGGGCGAGCTCCGGCGAGGATGGTCTAAGGTGAATCGAGGTGTCTCCATGCACACTAGGACCTGTAGGGCAAATCTCAGACTTGGAGCAAGGCCCCCATTGGGGTTATTTGGCCTAAGATAAAGAGAAGCGGTGATGAATAAGACGGGGGTCTCCGGCGAAGCGAGAGATGAGACCTGGGTCCTAATCATGGAAATTCGAGCCGATTAGGATGATCAAAAAGCGAGGGAAGAAGGAGGGTGAACGGATGTAACGATCGAAACAGATGGATGACGGCGAAGGGGCTCCAACATGTGGGTCGGAGCAGGCGTAGTAACGGAGGTGCGCAAATGAAGGATTCGAAAGATGAAGGAACTAGGATCGAAATAAGAGCTACTTGAGGGTACTAGCGTGATTCTGAGCTCCAGGAGGTTTGGTAGGCAGGGTCGTTGCCTCAACTTCGTTGCGGATGGCGGAGGAGGCTCTTCACGGCGGTGCTCCATCCACGATAGGCGAGCTATGGCTACACGGCTCTTCTCCTATGAACAAAGGGTACCTCCGGTTGCTGTCACCAAGGCGGAGCTATCTAGGGTATCAAAAAAGGGTGCGGTGCGAGCTGAGCTAGTGGGGAATCAAATGAAGACTTTATAGAAAATTCTAGACAGCCGGATGAATCGAGTCGGGGTACGCGAACAAGGGAAGATCCGCGACTCTGTAGGGATCCGCGAGAATCACATATCCACTGGAGATAATAAGGCTGAAAATCGGAGCACGAGGGTGCAAAATCCGATCGGGATAATTTGGAGAAATGGGCGCAAAAATGCGAACCCGCACAAGGGGAGGTCCGGGAGGGGTACTTGACCGGGGTCAACATTCCTCCTGGACCAATCAGAAAATAACAAGTCTAAAATACATTGTAAAATCAATTAAAAATATAGAATGATTATAAATTAAAAAGTGTTCAAAATGAAAAATATTTATTTTTTTTCAAACTATTTATTTGTGATTTTTATTTATTTTTATGAAAAATATTTATGGAATATACAGTATATTATATTATATACAGGTATAAAATACCTATGTATTTTGTACAATTATTTGTATTTTCTTATTTTTGCATAAATACCCCTACTTTATACTTTATTTATTTACAACATAATATTTGGATTATAAAATAATTTTTATATTATTTTTATTGGTTATTTACAAGTATAAATTACAGACGTAGTCATACATATACATATATATATATATATATGTACTATATAAAAGGTGAGAGAGAGAATTTTATTTTGTTTTTAGTTTATTTTTCTAATTTTTGTTTTGATTTTAGAAATATATATGTGGTTATAAAAACACCTTTTTATTTTTATTTTTGTAAAAATGAATTAAATACACATAGTTGGTAAATATGTACAAGTTAGAGTGGCCCTATCTGGCCCATGTTGGACCCTCTCTTGGGTTCGGGTCACTGATGAATCCTCATTCATCACTCTTTTTTCCTTTATTTAAGCTAAATATCTTGGCAAAGCATTATGTATATAGTTGTAACTACAATAAATTATCAATAAGCATGCATTTGTTAATATTTAATAATTAGAAAGTATTTGTGCAAAAATATAAGAGCAAAGAATAAAAGAAAAAGAAGGAAATATTTCGAATAAATATTGTGTGGCCTGAACCGAAGAGAGGGTCCAAAATGGACCTGATCACCAAATAAAATAAGTAAAGAGAGATAGGGACACTCTACCTTGTACATACACCTTCCTTGATGTATATAATTCATTTTTGCAAAAACAGAAATAAAAAGGGCATTCTTATCCCCTTGTATATATTTCCAAGGCGGACTGTTTATCCCGGTCAACTACCCCCCCCCCCCCCTTGGACCTTTCTTCGCCTGGACCCGGTTTCCACCCGACTGTCTCCTAATTTTCCTGAACTGAGCCGACCACCATCTTATTACTCAGCAGTTTTGATTAGTGAGGGACAATCCGTGACCCACGCCCGATGAATCCTCTAGGGATCCGTCCCTCGGTTTGTACGCTCAAGCTCCACATTTCTCGGATCCTGTAGAGTACAAATTCTCCTGGAGCCGCACCTTCTTCAGTATCTTTGGCCGCTACCTCGTCTCCAGTGATCTCCACCTCCACCCACGAGTGACAGCGTGCGATAGAGGCCATTGTAGAGAGGATTCTAGCCTTGTACCCTTAAGTCCGACTAACTCTTCGCCGTGCTCTGCCGTGAGGAGAGCCCAGCCTCTAGACCCGTCGAACCATCGAGGCAAAGATCCCCGGAGGTCCCTGTCCTTCAGCCTAGATGACTCCATTCACCAGGTACCTTAGATTACTTCTTGTTTACTATTGATTCTATATTTTAGCATTTGGGTCGACTTCCATTCATCAACCCCATTCACCATGATCGAATCATCCAATCACCATCCCAACGATCCTATCTCAATCGCCGACCTTCTTTACAACTTCTACGCCCAGCCATTCATCTCGTTCGCCCAAGAATGAGCACCCAGGACCTCCTCTGCCGTCGCTTTGCCGGAGGGCCACGCATCACCTCATCGACCACCCATTCCACGAACTAATGGGTCTAGGCACTTTTCCCTCGTAGTAGCTCATTTCTATAGGTCTAGATCCCAAAGGGTCAAATCTGGAGGTTCAAACATCAAAGCACAACAGCTCCAGGTCTGCAACATCATTGGGCCATTCCCGACGGTCCAAGACTCATTAGAGCATCGACATCGCTGCGGACATGCACCAGCATCATTTCCCCCATCTGAGCAACCCCGGAGGACATCTCAGCCGCACGTAGCCACCGGTCGTAGCTCACCGGAGGTGAGTTCTTCGTCATTCTTCCAGGAGGCGTCTCCGCCGTCGGAACTAGACTCCTGATGAATCCACATTTCATCATCTTTATTCTATCATTTTGGCATCAAAAACCCTAGCAAATGCGTGTAAATACCCTTAATTTTTGCATCTTAGCATTCATGCATGTACATGTAAATAGTGTATAAAATACCGTTTTAAAGCCAAAATGATAGAATAAATAAAAGAAAAGAAAAAGAATAAAATATTGTAAATATTTTATGACCCGAAACACCAAGACCTAGGCATCTTGATGACTAGGTCGACAAGGAATAAAGTAGGGGGAGATAAGGGCCAAAATACAATAAAAATACCTTTTATATAATTCATTCTTTATTCATTTTGGGACCTATTTTTGGTTCCACTTTTACCAGCTCAAATAAAGAAACTTTGTACATGAAAGTTGTAGATAATTAAATAAAGAAAAATACAAAATTGATTTAACTCAAAAAATAATGTACAAATAAAAAGTTATGATCTGAATAAAATTCCAGAATCCCAACTTCCCAGACCCGTATCTCACAAATAAAAACTCCAAATGCATCAAACTCACTTTAATTGTATATAATTTAAAATAAGCTATTTAATGGCGGTGGTTTCACATTTGGCGGAGCTATGATTAGAAAGTTGAGTTTTGGACCTCTGTTGTATATGTGTACAGATTAAAATATTCATTTATTTGTTCATTATTTTTATAATTTTATATATTTATAATTATGTAAATATTATTTATAATAAATATGTACATTACAATCATAATAAAAATATAAAAGAAACACATAATAAAATACTTGTATATAGTATACATAGGTATAATACATATACATATACATATATAAACCATACTTTTATTTTATTAAGTGTATAAAATATATCAGAAAAATAAAATAAAAATATACTTACGTATATAAAATTATTCTATAAATTTATAAAATAATAAACAAAAATAAATAAATTAAATACATAAAATAAAAATAAAATACTTAAATATATAGAAGAATATAACTATAAAAGGGTCTAAAAGGCAACTTGTAAATTAATACCTCTAAAAAATAAATAAAAATCACCATAAAATAATTCCTAAAATAACAAAAAAAATTATTTTATAATTAAAATTTAGTTAATTCATTTTCTATTTTTAAATGATTTTACAAGGATTTTTTCCATGGAATTTTCTGGTTGGTCCATGTGGACCAACCAAAAGGCTCGGTTGGTTGACATCGGTCAACTCACTAATCGAGGTCTGGGTCTTGTCAGATCTGAGTTTTTGACCATTTTCAACCTTTTCTCTAGGACTCGTCTTGCATCCTTTGATGTCGAAGTCTTCACAGCTTTTTTGTCCTCGATGAACAGTGATTCACGCCCAGGTGAAATATCGGGGATTGGACCCACGATTCAGCCTATCTTCATCGATCATTGACGCCACTTCGTCAACCCTACAAAAAGAACCCCCCAACTACCCTTTTCTCTTGATCCCTCTTCCTCCATTTTCACTCGCAGACCCCTAGCCCATTGCACTCCTGGTGACAGAAGGAAGCGATTCGAGCTTGGGTTTGCGCCATTTGGTGTCGAATCTAGGCCGATCCAGCCCCTCGCCGGAGCTCCGCCTGAAGTCACCATATTCGCCCCCCGGTGAGCCTTCCTCCTTTCTTCTTGCATTTTCTTGTAGTTTATTTGTAGGGTAGCTTAGCTTAGTAGCAGTTTTAGGTTTCATTAACCCCCTCGCCGTGAATCATCCTTTGATCTCACGGTGGAGCCGGAGCTCCACCTCCACCCTTCGCCTTCATCCGTCACCTACAGCCTCCACGATCATCTCCATTTCATTCCTCGTCGCTCCTCGCTCTGCTCTACCCCTCCATCCACCTCGATCTCGCTCAGATCGAGCCATCTGAGCTCCTTCTCCGCCCTTCGCCTGAGCTCCATGCACGAGCCACGAATCTCCTCCATTTCTTCATCCGATGACCCCTGTAGCCCCGCCTGGTTTTTGTGCATCTAACCCTGCAGGTCAGAGCCAAAGAGCAGGCTCTATCGAGCCTCGATACTCCACGGAGCGCCTCCCCAGCTCCCCATCCTCGTCGTGCCACGGCAAACTCCCTCAGCCGCTGTTGAGACCGCCATTCGACGCGGAATGGCCCCAGGATCCTTTTGCCCTAGATCCTAGGGCCGGAGAGGCCGTGTGTCGGCCGGAATCGATCGTCAAAGCTCGTCGGGGAGTGTGTTCTTCGTGATCCTCTCTCCGCCATTGGATCAGGGGCATCGTCCAGAACGTACAGGAGCCGTCAGATCATCAAGACCCTCCACCGTCGAATCTCTTCGTGGAGATCTAATCTTGGACGTCCGTGCGAAGCGCCATCAGGTCACCAGATCATGACATGTGGATAAGTGGATCGTCATCAGCCGTCCGATCGCGCGCTGCGAGGGGTATTTTGCATCCAACCCCCGAGTTTTTTGTATTTACGTATTAGTCCTAAAACTTTCAACTGTTGAGTAAAATACTTGTAAAAATTGCAACTAGGACCTGTGATTTTTTTTAATCGCACTTTAGTCCTCGTCCATGTCACCTCATGTTACTGGGACACATGGTTTTTGGGTATTTTGCACATTTGAACCCGAACTTTTATGTATTTGCATTTATAGCCCTGTGCGTAGTGATTTAAAGATATTTCTGGGTTATTTGCACTCCTGTCCTGTCGGTTTTTTATTTGCAATTATACCCCTCTGAACAACAGAACACGTGCTTCGCGCGTGAATGTTTTGGTGAAATTTGCATGTAGGCCCTTGGTTGTTCTGTTATTTAAATATAAACCCCTGTCAGGCCTTATATTTTTGTGTGCTTTCCTTATTTATTTCATGCATATCTAAAAATCGAAAAATCACTAAAAAAATAGTGTAAGCTCCTGTTTAGTTGGTCATTCATGCCATATTTTTGTATTGCATTTTCATATTTATTAAAAATAAAAAACATCCATTTTCGGCACTATTTGCATTAGAAAATCAATAAAAATTATAAAAATGTTTTGAAAAATTCTAAAAAAAATTATATTTTGCTTATTTCATCATCTTTTAGTATCAGTCCAAAAACCACTAAAAACTCAAAACAAAAACCTTAAAAATTAGAAAACCCTAAAAATCTTCATAAAAATCTAAAAACTCTTAGAAATTCGAAAAAAGGCAAACTCAGTTTCTTTAGTTTCTCTATTTTATTATCTTTATTTCCAATTTAATTTTGGAAAATTTTGCTACTATTTACTATTTTTCATTCCCATTTTAATTTCGGCCAGCACCTTTACTCACTGTTTTCTTTATTTTGATTTTTAAAAATACAAAAAATATTCTGAAAAATCCCTAAAAATCACAAAAACAGAAGAAAATTATAAAAAGATCAAAAATATTTTATGTCCTAATTCTTGAGCATTTTTCCTCATTTTTATAAATATCTTATCACCTCTTTTCTTATATTATTTATCTAGTTTTTATAAAAACAAAACAAATTATAAAACATAAAAAAAGAAAATATAAAATCACAAAATTAAAATCAAAACATAAAAATATAAAATTAAAAAGAAAATAGAGAAATTAAAAATTAAAAACCCGCAAAAAATCCATGTTGGCTAAGTAGTTCATTAGACATACGCCTTGACTTTTTGTCTACACTCTACACACTTGTTTCCTGTGTTCGACCCCTACTTGCTTGCCACCGTACATTTTTAGTAGGGAATAATAAATTTTGATCCTTGTTCTTGATTGTTTAATTAATTGTGTGGGTTAATTGTTGATCAACATGAAGGCTTGATTGGTCGCTTCAGTGACAGTGAGTCTGATTTGTCAGACCATTATTTAGCGGCTCTCCTCTTTTCGTTTATCAAATGGCGCCATTACCGGGAAGCATCGGCTTGTAGAGTAGACTTGTGTTTGTTTACTTGCTTAGCCATTTTTGACTTGTTTGATTTTATTGTATAATTAATTTTGAACTGTGTGACATCTCTTCTTGTTTTCTTGCGAGGGACCATGACCGAGGAGGATCGCCTAGGTGATCTTGAGCAGCCTTGGGAGGAGGATCTGGCTATTCTACCCTAACCAGCAGGAGAGAGCAGGAGAACTTAAGAGAGAGAGAAATAGTTAGATTTTTCTTATTTTTGTGAGAGAGAGACATTTGATAAATTTGTAATAATACCGGTACCCAGGACTTTGGACACTCAGGCCCAATTTCCAAGTGTCTGTTCACTTGGGGGCTCACCGCAGTTTTGACGCATTTTCACCGCTGTCATTTTCCAGTTTTGATTTATTTTTCCTTTCTTCTGTGGAATGAACCCTTAGTCTTTAGGCTTGCTTGATCTAGTAAATTGGGTCTAAACCCCCTACTAACCATTGCATGTACCTATAGTGCGATTTGGACTTAGTTTAATTTAAACAGTCGCCTCATCGTCCTCAAACCTACGTGCTGCGAGCCCACCCTGTCAAGCGTTACTCTTGAAGTCGATGTGTCGTGAAGAGGAGGGGTGAGCCTAGACCGGACTCTTGGACTGAGGATCGGTGACCGACTTGTGGTTCTTCATGCTAGCAATTGCCTGCTTAGGACGATTTTCGTGTGCATATCGGTATATAGATTAGGTTTAGAAATTCATGTTTTGCACCCCACATGGAGAGAGATGGGAGTCACTGTAAGTTTTCTATCTTAGCATTCCTCATTTAGGCACTAAGGTGAGATTTCCATCTTAGTGCCAACTTGCATTGGCTTTTCCGACTCTTCTCCCTCTGTTTTTGGAACAAATAGGAATCAAAGAAAATACAAAATTGTAGGCGCTTGTATTGAATTTACTCAAAACAAGTGATAACACAAAAAAAAATTAAAAAAGGGACTGCTAAAAATACTTGACCTTAATAAAATTGATTAATTGGACTCATTTCCTTGTGGTGGGAGAAGCCCTCATTTGTTTTCAGGTTGTATGGGAAGGTCTCCTTCCAAGTGAGGTGAGCGACGTCGTAAGGAATAGAGCCCAAAACCTAGTCTACGGTTGCCTTGTGTATCGCCTGGATTTCCGAAGTATTGACACTTATATCGTATGTAGACGAGTAGGGCTTGGTCGACAATAGTGACTCTCTATTGTGTAGAGCACTGACCTTGTCCGAAGTATTGAGCATAGGCCATGCCTTCACGGGGTTGTCTGTCTCATCGTCTTGCGTCCGTGTAGGTTCTTGCACGCTCACAGGTGATTCTGTTGCGAGGGAGTTCCGAAGTATCGGTTTCGCCTATTGTCTTCCTCTCTCTATTTCTTTGGCTGAGTAGGGATCCAGGAAGGGTTACAAGGATCTTAAAAAGTGCAGACTATAGGTTACACAGGAGGAGGACAAGTACAAGATACTTTTCCGGCAGTACTCTCGCTCCTATAGGCGTAGCGCTCTAGGGACTCGTGAAAAGATAATTGCCTGAAAATCAAATCTAAGACTCACAAAGATAATTGCCGAACCTCCACGGCTTCACGGGTCGAGTTAGTGAATCCATTGCTTTGGGTTTGATTGATTAGTCAAATGAAGGTCAAGATCAAAAACATCGCGCCTTTGCGCCATTTCTGTTCTCCTTCCATTTGACCCTCGCTCATTGTGAGCCTTCTACTATTTTACATTCCTTTTATTTCTTGTTTACCTTCGTGCTCTTCATCCATCATCTTTCCCTTCTGACCTTCTCAAGATGTCGTCAGACGGATGGTTTAGTCGGGACCTAGCCGACGCCCACATCGATTCCATGTTGTCAACGTCTTCCATAAAGAGGGGTGATCTCCAAGAAGCTAGTTCGGATCTTGCGAATTTATCCTTGGACTCCCCTATTCTCTCTTCTTTTAACACTTGCCTTTCACCAATAAATCCGTTGTTCGGGATGGACTCGCAACCCGAATTAGACCTTCCCCTTTAAATAAACCGGGATTACTCTTGTCCCTGAATTAACCCCTTGTGGATGGAGATCGATTTCAGTCAATATCCTATGCTCTGTTCACAATATTCTGGGATTGACCTTAATTCCAGATTCATCTCAACATCGGTTGCTCAAAAGATACTGATCAGGGTTTACTCCATCATGCAGATTCTCGACCCGATCACGAACCAGAAATTCAAGTTCATTCTAAGATGGCTGGTGGAAGAGGAAAGGGACCACAGCCCCAACCAGAAGTTGAAGCCGATCAGGGGGAAGGGCAGTACACTACACAGAATGAAGTTAGCAGTCAGTTGTTGGCTTCCATCCAAGACATCTAGCAGCAATTGACTAATCAAGCCCTGGCCCAGACCGCCTTCCAAGATATGCTAAATGATCTGAGGAGGAGGGCCGATGCACGAGATGGTCGCAGGGAGGATGATCCGAACCAAGAGCTTAATTACGAAGAGGTTAGAGATGAGTTCTCAGTGGGAAGATCAGAATTTGATGCAGCGGAAGCAGATCCACCACAGTTGAAGCCTATGCAGAAGGAGACATACAATCCAGGAGCGGGTCGCATCACTGAGTGGATCCAGATTCCACGTATTCATGCCCACTTCAAGATAAAGCCACAGTTTCTATATTTGCTTCCGACATTTCATGGGAATACTACTGAGGAGCCTTACATTCATCTCAAGAAGTTTGGCCGTATTTGTGCTACCGCTCACTACCTTGGGATCCCGTTGGAGGTAGTCAAGATGACTGCTTTTCCCTTCAGCCTAGAAGACAAGGCCCACTATTGGGTCGACCATCTAGGGAAGTTAGGCACAACCTGGGAGGCGCTGAAGTCTGCATTTCTTCATAAGTTCTACCCTCTCGGTTGACTAAATCAGATGCGCGTCCGTATTTCCAGTTTTTGCCAACATCCCCACGGAACCATCCATGAGGCATGTGAGAGATTCAAGGATCTCCAGGAGAAGTGTCTCCACCACGAAATTGCAAAGACCAGCCTTGTGCAGCACTTCTTTGGTGGGCTCACATTTGAGAGCCAAAGACTTGTCGACGCCGCTTGTGGCGGCTCCCATTTCAACAAGGACGAGGATGTGGTGTGGAATGTCTTCGAGGAAATGGCTGAAGGAGAAGCCGCTAAATCCTCGTCCTGAATCTACATGAATGTGTCAACTGCCGTCAGCAAGCCCGTAAATATGGCTTCTCACACCGAGGACAAGGATGAGAGCTCCAACTTAAGCATTATTGGGAGCCAGATGTCTAAGGTGGATATCATAGAAAAGAGGTCGCAGGACCTCGAGAAACTATCTCTCATTGAGAAAAGGACCCAGGGCTTGGAAAAGCTCGATCTGATTTCCAAGCAGTTGGAGCAGCTAGTTCGTGCATTGAACGCCAACATGTGCAACGCTATGTCGACTACTACCGAGCCAAATGCTGAGAAGAAGGAGCCTACAATGCAGCAACATCCTCAGCCGACTCCACCGCAGCACCAACCTATTCAGCACGTGTACTACGTGCAGGTTCCGGAGCAGCCCCCGCAGCCTCAGACACAGATGGTTGTATACCAACTTGAGTCCCAGCCAGCCTACTCCGAGCATTTCTCTCCATCCCCGCCGCTGATTCAGAAGATCAATGGTGTATGGAACAATGAAGTGCATCTGACCCGTCCTCAGGGACACTCTCAGGGTCAGAACATGGGCAACATGCTCTACCACCACCAGCAACAGGGTGAGAGACCCTTCTAGTCCTCATATCGGTACCAGCATCCGTCTCACAGTAACACCTGGAGGCAGAATTACCAGCACAGTCCTCAGCAGTCCGTATATCGCGTACAAGGATACCATCATCAACCGGCTGCTCCGTACAACCAACATAACTCACAGTATTCCTCCAACCCTCCTCCTCACCAATTCTCTCAGGGGTACCGATCGCAATCTCAGCCGCCATACCAGTACTCTAGGCCCCAGTAGGGGGATTCTTCTGAGATTGTGCCGGTTAATACGACCTTAGCCTGCCTTGAACAACTAATGAAGAACATGGCTGAGATGACTCAAAAGATCGACAACCTGATGGCTGCCAAGACCGTCATACCAGCCCAGGTCGAATCCAATCCGAACAACTTCCTACGCAAGGAGCAGGTAGCCGGCAGTGTCCAACCCGAATCAGGTGAATTAAATTATTTTTTATCTAATGCTGTTACTCTCAGGAGCGGTAGGACACTCCAGCCATCAGCGACGACGAAGGGAAAGCATCATGCATCTGACGGAGAATCGTCAGTCCAGCCAATACCAGGGCCAAGCAACATTTTGGAAGCAACACCATCATTCAGAAAATCACAAAAAATGAAGAAAATAGTAAAACACAAAAAGATAGCAGCAACCTCGATGGAGATAGGCTAGCATTGGAGACGTCTGCACCTGCCTCAGCGCCAGTTCCTGACAGGAGGAGCATCGCATCTGGAGCAAGTCCAACGCCAGCACCTGAAGCCGAGCCCGTCATTTTTGATCCACAAACTGTAAATGAACCCACTCCTTTTTGTCATCTACATGTAAACACCAATACAAACAATATTTTGAATGACATCAGTGAAGAGTTTGTAAATATTCCTTTTCCAGAAGCAATGAAAAAACACAAAAAAATGAAAATTTTGAAAAATGCTTTGTCCGATCCTACCATCATAGAAATCATCCAGAATTTGGTATTGAACATGCCATTGATGAATGCTCTCGAGTATATGCCAGCCATGAAGAAAAGATTGAAAGAGGCATGTACAACCAAGCGCCAGCCTCACCCTCACAACTCCAGAAGCAAGCGTGGCAAGTCCGAAAAGCATATCCTCACAATGGCCACCGTTAATGCAATCAACAACCTCCCGGATAAAAAGGCAGATATGGGAGCACCTCTTGTGCGATGTCAGGTTTTCAACCAGGAATTTGAATGAACACTTCTCGACAGCGGGTCTTCCGTCAACCTGATGCCAGCCTCACTGCTTACGGAATTCAGGCTAGGATCGCTCTGCAGTTTGCAGACAAATCAGTCAAGCAGCCTAGGGGCCTGTTGGAGGACATGATAGTTACGGTTCAGGGAAAGCAGTTCCTGGTCGATTTTGTGGTACTAGATATGGACGTCCCTGCTCCATTACTCCTTACCCCAATCATACTTGGAAGACCATTTCTGCGGACGTCGAACGCTATAGTGAACTATGGGACGGGAGAAATCACTTTTGGCGCTGACAATGAAACAATCAGAGTGAAGACCCTGCCTGAGGGAGCACCAGTCGAACGAACATCTGCATCATGTGCAAGGGTGATTGAGTATTCTAACGACTGCGTCTTTTTAGAAGAAATTCAAGACTCCAACTTATTCTTGGATGACAATGAGATCAATGAACTCCTCTGCCCGGAGGAGGGAGTGGAGACCACATTCGAATTTCACCTTATCGATCAGGATGAGGAACTCGCTGATGTGCTGAATGAGACTACTGTGTAGGTGATGTGCCTTCAAAATCAAGAGCTAGTAGTTGAAGAATCTTGCGATGAAGAGGAAATCATCGAGACATTCTGTCAAGATTTGAGAGAAGAGGCATTACAGATTATGGTGGACACCGAACATGTGAAAGAATCGCCACCTGCATTAATAGATGAGCTCACCTCGGAAGCAACTCAGACCCCTCCAGAGTTGAAACTCTTACCCTCCAACATGAAATATTCATTCCTTGTGGGAGAACCGAAAATGTACCCGGTTATTATCAATGCACATCTGATCGAAGACCAAGAATCTCGTCCGATGGAGGTTCTTGAACGCAACCGCAAGGCAATAGGTTCGCGAACGTCTGATCTCCATGAGAACAATCCATCACTGTTCTCGCATCGCATTTTTCTGGAAGAAGATTGCATGCCCTCTCGAGAACTGCAGACAAAATTAAATCCTAACCTGCGGGAGGTTGTTATGAAAGAAATCCAGAAATGGTGTGATGCGGGATTTATTTATCCCATCTCCGACAGCAAATGAGTGAGTCCTCTGCATGTGGTGCCAAAGAAATCAGGGATCACGAATGTGAAGAATGACAAAGGAGAGGAGATCGCAACTAGGGTACCCACTTCTTGGCGAGTGTGCGTGTACTACAGAAGACTTAACCTCGCCACCAAGAAGGACCACTTTCCTTTGCCCTTCATCGATCAGATCATGGAGAGACTGGCCGCGAAGGAATACTTCTGCTTCTTGGATGGATACTCTGGATACAATCTAGTTGCTATACTCTTGGACAGACCACGTTCACCAGTCCTTTTGGTACATATTCCTTCAGACGGATGCCGTTCGGGCTTTGCAACGCCCAAGCCACATTCCAGAGGTGTATGCTTGCTGTTTTTGCAGATATGGTGGGAAACTTTCTTGAAGTCTTTATGGATGATTTTTCGGTCTACGGGGACTCATTCGATCAATATCTGGATTATTTAGACCGAGACTTACGGAGGTGCTGTGAAGTAAACCTTGTGCTCTCATGGGAAAAGAGCAACTTCATGGTAGCCTAAGGAATCGTGCTGGGTCACGTTGTTTCTAAACGTGGAATGGAGGTTGACCCAGCCAAGGTGGAGTTAATTTCCAAATTTAAGCCACCTACAACAATTAAACAAGTCAGGTCATTCTTGGGCCATGCTGGTTTTTACCGACGATTCATCAAAGATTTCAGCAAACTGGCCAGACTGTTGACTGAATTGCTCGGCAAGGAAAATGAATTCATTGTAGATGATAGTGTGCTCCTTGCCTTTCATCAGTTGAAAGAACTCATCACGTAGGCCCCTGTCTTGCAGCCACCGATTTGGACTCAAGCTTTCGAGATAATGACCGACGTGTCAGACTACGCCGTTGGTGTTGTACTTGGACAGAGGAAAGATAATGTACCATTTGCAATTCACTACGCTAGTCGAACGCTTGATGAAGCTCAATGAAACTACACAGTCACTGAAAAGGAGCTGCTAGCGGTAGTTTTTACCTTGGAAAAGTTCAGATCATATCTCCTAGGATTCAAAGTGATCGTCTACACTGATCATTCAGATATTCGGTACTTACAGCAGAAGAAGGATGCCAAACCATGTCTCATTCGATGGATCCTTCTCCTACAGGAATTCGACTTGGAAATTAAAGTTAAACCTGGAGTAAAGAATGTGGTGGCCGATCATCTATCGAGGCTTCCTGAACCGGAATCTCCTAAGATGAACCTGCAACCGATCACAGAGACCTTTCCAGACGAGGCAATTCTGTTTGTCTCCTCACTCCCTTGGTATGCAGACATCGTGAATTATCTGGTGACCAAGAAAATCCCACAGGATTGGCCGAAGTTGAAAATAGACAGATTCTTGTCTAAAATCCATTTCTACCAGTGGTAGGATCCATATTTATTTCGTGAGGGAACATATTGTATCTGGAGAAGGTGAATTCCTCAGGAGGAAGTTCCAAGTGTCCTCGCCTTATGTCATGACCAAGATTCTGGAGGACATCATTCAGGCAAATGAACGGCAACAAAAGTTCTCCATAGTGGCCTCTGGTGGCCTTCACTATTCAAAGATGCAGATGATTATGTCAAATGCTGCACTGACTGTCAGAAGATGGGTGGAACCATAGGAATGTGAGACACGATGCCTCTGAAATACATTCAGATATCGGACGTCTTCGACGCATGGGGCATCGACTTTATGGGCCCATTTCCCAATAGCTAGGGCTATGAATATATTCTGCTTGTTGTCGACTATGTGTGTCGCTGGGTGGAGGCTATTCCCGCCCGAGCCGCCGACAGTAGGACTGTCTGTCGATTCTTGAGAGATCACATTATAGCACGGTTTGGGATTCTCAAGATTCTCATATTAGACGGGGTTAGTCATTTCATAAACAAAGAGGTTAAGAAGTTGACCTAGGAATTATGTATTGAACACCGTGTTGCTTCACCCTACCACCCGCAGTCCAATGGCTTAGCTGAATGTTCAAACATGGAGATCAAGACAATTCTACAAAAGCTTGTGCATCCGGATCGCAAGAACTAGTCTCAGCTGCTTGATTCTGTTCTTTGGGCTTATAGAACAGCGTACAAGTCACCCTTAGGAATGTCTCCCTACCGCCTGGTGTGTGGCAAGCCCTGTCATTTGCCCGTCGAATTAATTAACAAATCTTTATGGGCCATCAACATCTGTAATTTGGACTCTAAGCAAGCAGGGAAGAACAGAAAATTGGATCTGAACAGATTATTGGAATTCAGAGACTATGCATATGACAACAACCTAATGTACAAGGAGAAGGTCAAAACGTGGCATGACAAGCATATCCGCCGCAAGTCCTTCGAGCCGGGTCAGAAGGTGTGGTTGTTTGATGTGAAATTAAAAATCTTTCCAGGTAAATTGAAGAGTAAATGGACTGGGCCATTTATGGTTAGGCAGGTGTGTGACAACGGAAGTGTATTGATATCCAATCTGTCAGCTGACGCACAGCCATTTGTAGTCAATGGACAGCTTCTGAAGCCATACCTTGAACATGATACATCCATGGCTGTCGTTGACTCGATTCAAGTAATCTACAAGGATGAGCCAGATGTCTCCAAAGAGGCAGAGGAAGGCCAAGCAGAGCAAAACATTTTTGAATGATTTTTCTTCTTTTCTTCTCTTCTTCTTGTCAGGCTCGTATATCTTATTCTACCGACATGATGTCATCCTTTTCATCACTGCTACACTTATGATGCACTTTATCCTAAGTGTAGGGAGGGACACGCATCCCGAGTTGTTCATATCCACTTTCTTCTTCTTTTCTTCTTTTCCTTTTCTATCTTCTGTATCTATCAAAAAGGTGTCACCCCTTGTAGACAATTTTCTATTCTTAGGAAGGACTTTGTCCTAAGTATAGGGGTGTGTGCACTCCGAGTGTTCTATTCTTTTCGATCCTCTCCATTGTCTCCTCTTCTTGTCTACACTTAGGGATATCTTACCCTAAGTATTGGGGGAGACAATCTGAGTACGATCTGTTCATTCCCACCCTTGACCCTCCCTGCTTTGTGTACAGTCTGCTATACTTAGGATTATTTGATGCTAAGTATAGGGGGACGGTCAACTTCTCATTCATTCGTTTATTCATCTTTTATTCGTTCATTCGTTCCGGATTCTTTAGAATCTCCTATACTTAGTACGAATTATGTCTTCTCTTTTCTCTCTGATCTATGAGGACATAGCTCAAGCTAAGTATAGGGGGGTCGTATATACTGTGTATATACTTTAGCCATAACTCGTACTTTCGTATTTTCTGAATAATTATGGCTAATTATACTTGTAAAATTCATCAAAAACCTTAATAAAAAGATGTGATTATTCCTCAAATTCATTTCATACTTATTAATAAATCAGGTGAAAATATTTTTTGCAAAATGTTTGAAAAATAGTTTGAAAATCTTTCTGAAAAATCTTTTGAAGATTATTTGGAAAACCTTTTGTTACATGTTTTCAATCCTTGTAAAAATATTTTGATTGTAAAATTATTTTCTTTGTGTGAAATAAAATATTTGAAAAATGATTTGCAAATGGTTTGAAAAATGGTTGCAAAAATATTTGAAAAAATTATATATACTGTTTGGAAAACCTTTGCAAAAATGATTTTCAAATGTGTGTACTTGTTTGTAAAAATTATTTGTAAAAACTATTTTGGACTATAGTTTTCAAAACTGTTTGAAAAACCTATGTCAAATAAGTTTGAGGAATACATACATCACACCAAAAATCCACTGTATATATATTTGTAAAATTGACCACCTACCATATAATTCTTATAATCCACTTCTTGTATATATAAGAAGCACTCCTGTGTAAATATTTTTAACCTAGCTTTTAGCTAAAATATTTTCTTTTCAAAAATCCCAAAAACATTTACAAAATTAAAATCAAAAAACATTTGAAAAATCTTTTTGTAAAATCTAAAAAATGCATATGCATCATCTTTTCAAAAACCCATAAAAAGTTCAAAATATTAGAAAACTACATCACAAAAATATTCTCTGCATAGCATCTGCATAGCATTCGCATTTTTCGGATTGAGTTTGATAGTTGAACGAGTGTAAGTAAAATCTGAAGATTGGAGCTTGGTTGGATCTTAAATCTACCTAATTAACAGGAACTTTATAGGAACTGGGATTGAGGTACTTCAGGTATAGTTGACTTAATTCTTTGAGGATCACGAGACTTGGTTCAATGGATTCTTGACTGCGTAAGTAGAGTATTTCGAAGCACACGTACGACTCTTGTTGATAATGACCTAACTTGGACTTCACTTGGCTCAACTTAGTCGGAGTGGTGAGGGGGTTGGATTTGCCGGTATGATACGCACACAGGTGGAAACACTTGTCCTCCTCGAGCGAGGAAAGTGCACCCCAACCCGTCCAGTAATGATGAGTTTTGAGGATAGGAGATCGTAGGTTGCGATAAAGCTCCAAAAGAGGGATAGTCTACTGGCTCAAGAGGAAAACTCCCTATGTAAATGCTGCTGTATATAGTATTTCAAAAAAAATATATTATTACAAAAGCAAAAACTCCAAAAAAGTGGACAGGCCTGTACAAAAATAAAAATGCATGCCAGAGTGTACATAAGATGTAAAGTCAAATAAGCAAGCTTGTGCTTCAAGGTCAAATCATGTGAGCCTGCAGCTGGATGACTTGACTACACTGGTCTTGCATCCTGGGATAGGTAGCTACACTGGCTACCGTCCATTCTTCTCTTCACCCCCTCCTCTTGAGCTGGTTGCCACTTGAACTTATAAGGGAATACCCTGCTCCTTGAGGGATGAGTTGTTGGATTGGGGAATCATTGGGTTGTCATATTGGAGAAGTAAGTCTCTTTGTCATTCTAGTTGGGAAGAGCCACCACCACTTACACTGTACGAGTCAGATTTATAGTCGTAAGGGTTTGCGTATGAGTTGAAATATTTCTGACCTGGCTGTTGAGGAGACTTGAACAAAGTCTTTGGATTCTCAAGGACTGTTGGACTTTAAATTTGGTTCTCACTAAGGTTCCGCCCGCACTAAAATTCCAAAGGTCCGACTTAAGCTCCAAACTTTGATTTTGTAAGGACAAGTTTGATAATCAAATTTATTCACATTTCTTCTTTTTCTTTTCTTTCTTTTTTTTGCACTTATTGCATAAGTGTTTGCTAGGGACTAGCAAAGGTAAAGTATAGGGGGATGATGAATCCACATTTCATCATCTTTATTCTATCATTTTGGCATCAAAAACCCTAGCAAATGCGTGTAAATACCCTTAATTTCCGCATCTTAGCATTCATGCATGTACATGTAAATAGTGTATAAAATACTGTTTTTAAAACCAAAATTATAGAATAAATAAAAGAAAAGAAAAAGAATAAAATATTGTAAATATTTTATGACCCGAAACCCCAAGACCTAGGCATCTTGATGACTAGGTCGACAAGGAATAAAGTAGGGGGAGATAAGGGCCAAAATACAATAAAAATACCTTTTATTTAATTCATTCTTTATTCATTTTGGGACCTATTTTTGGTTCCACATTTTACACCTCAAATAAAGAAACTTTGTACGTGAAAGTTTTAGATAATTAAATAAAGAAAAATACAAAATTGATTTCACTGAAAAATAATGTACAAATAAAAAGTTATGATCTTAATAAAATTCCAGAATCCCAACTTCCCAGACCCGTATCTCACAAATAAAAACTCAAAATGCATCAAATCAACTTTAATTGCATATAATTTAAAATAATCTATTTAATGGTGGGGGTTTCGCATTTGGCGGAGCTACGGTTTGAAAGTTGAGTTTTGTACCATTGTATACGCGTACAAATAAATTTTTCATTTTATTATTTGTTCATTATTTTTATAGTTTTATATTTTTATAATTATGTAAATATTATTTATAATTAATATGTACATTACAATCAGAATAAAAATACAAAAGAAACACAATATAAAATACTTGTATATAGTATACATAGGTATAATACCTATACATATACCTATATGAACCATAATTTTATTTTATTAAGTGTATAAAATATATCAGAAAAATAAAATAAAAATATACTTAGGTATATAAAATATTCTATAAATTTATAAAATAATAAACAAAAATAAATAAACTAAAATATATATAAACAAAAATAAATAAAATACTTAAATATATAGAAGAATATACCTATAAAGGGTATAAAAGGCAACTTGTAAATTAATACCTCTAAAAAATAAATAAAAATCACCATAAAATAATTCATAAAATAAAATTATAATTAAAATTTATTTAATTCATTTTTTATTTTTAAACGATTTTACAAGGATTTCTTCCAAGGAATTTTCTGGCTGGTCCACGTGGACCAACCAGAAGGCTCCGTTGGTTGACCTCGGTCAACTCTCTAACCGAGGTCTGGGTCTTGTCAGATCTGAGTTTTTGGCCATTTTCAACCTTTTCTCGAGGATTCGTCTTGCATCCTTTGATGTCGAAGTCTTCACAGCTTTTTGTCCTCGATGAACGGTGATTCACGCCCAGGTGAAATATCGGGGACTGGACCCACGATTCGGCCAATCTTCATCGATCTTTGACGCCACTTCATCAACCCTACAAAAAGAACCCCCCAACTTCCCTTCTCTCTTGATCCCTCTTCCTCCATTTTCGCTCGTAGACCCCTAGCCCATTGCACTCCTGGTGACAGCGAGAAGCGATTCGAGCTTGGGTTTACGCCATTTGGTGTCGAATCGAGGCCGATCAAGCCCCTCGCCGGAGCTCCGCCCGAAGTCGCCATCTTAGCCCCCCGGTGAGCCTTCCTCCTTTCTTCTTGCATTTTCTTGTAGTTTATTTGTAGGGTAGCTTAGCTTAGTAGCAGTTTTAGGTTTTATTAACCCCCTCGTCGTGAATCGTCCTTTGATCCCATGGCGGAGCTGGAGCTCCGCTTCCACCTCCGCCTTCATCCGTCACCTACAGCGTCCACGATCATCTCCATTTCATTCCTCATCGCTCCGTCGCTCTGCTCCACCCCTCCATCCACCTCGATCTCGCTCATATCGAGCCACCTGAGCTCCTTCTCCGCCCTTCGCCGGAGCTCCACGCCCGAGCCACGAATCACCTCCATTTCTTCATCCGATGACCCCTGTAGTCCCGCCTGGTTTTTGTGCGTCTTACCCTGCAGGTCAGAGCCAAAGTGGAGGCTCTATCGAGCCACGATACTCCAGGGAGCGCCTCCCCAGCTCCCCATCCTCGTCGTGCCACACGAAACTCCCTCAGTCGCTGCTGAGACTATCGTTCGACGCGGAAGGGCGCCAGGATCCTTTTGCCCTCGATCCTAGGGCCGGAGAGGTCGTGTGTCAGACGGAATCAATCGTCAAAGCTCGTCGGGGAGTGTGTTCTTCATGAACCTCTCTCCGCCATTGGATCAAGGGCATCGTCTAGAACGCACAGGAGTCATCAGATCATCAAGACCCTCCACCGTCAGATCTCTTCGTGGAGATCTAATCATGGACGTCCATGCTAAGCACCATCGGGTCACCAGATCAGAACACGTGGATAAGTGGATCGTCATCAGTCGTCCGATCGGGTGCTGCGAGGGGTATTTTGCATCCAACCCCCGAGCTTTTTGTATTTACGCAATATTCCTAAAACTTTCAACTGCTGAGTAAAATATTTGTAAAAATTGCAACTAGGACATGTGATTTTTTTATTCGCATTTTAGTCCTCGTCCACGTCACCTCACGTGACTGGGACACGTTGTTTTTGTGTATTTTGCACTTTTGATCCTGAACTTTTATGTATTTGCATTTATAGCCATGTGCGTAGTGATTTAAAGATATTTTTGGGTTATTTGCACTCCTGTCCTGTCGATTTTTTAATTTGCAATTATATCCCTATGAACAACAGAACACGTGCTTCGCGCGTGAATTTTTTGGTGAAATTTGCACTTAGGCCCTTCGATGTTCGGTTATTTGCATATATAACCCTGCTAGGCCTTGTATTTTTGTTTGTTTTTCTTATTTATTTCATGCATTTCTAAAACTCAAAAAATCACCAAAAAAAGTGTAAAGCTCCTGTTTAGTTGCTCATTCACATCATATTTTTTGTATTGCATTTTTATTGCATTTTCATATTTATTAAAAATAAAAAACATGCATTTTCAGCACTGTTTGCATTAGAAAATCCATAAAAATTATAAAAACATTTTGAAAAATTCTAAAAAAAATATTTTTTGCTTACTTCATCATCTTTTAGTGTCAGTCCAAAAACCACTAAAAACTCAAAAGAAAAACCTTAAAAATTAGAAAACCCTAAAAATCTTCATAAATAACTAAAAAATCTTAGAAAATTCCTAAAAAGGCAAACTCATTTCCTGTAGTTTCTTTATTTTATTATCTTTATTTCAAAATTAATTTTGGAAAATTTTGCTACTGTTTGCTATTTTCCATTCCCATTTTAATTTCGACCAACACCTTTATTCACTGTTTTCTTTATTTTGATTTTTAAAAATATCAAAAAAATTCTGAAAAATCCATAAAGATCACCAAAACAGTAGAAAAATATAGAAAGATCAAAAATATTTTATCCTAATTCTTGAGCATTTCTCCTCATTTTTATAAAGATCTTATCACCTCTTTTCTTATATTATTTATCTATTTTATTTATAAAAACAAAAAAATTATAAAACATAAAAAAAGAAATTATAGTATTAGAAAACTAAAATCAAAACATAAAAATATAAAATTAAAAAGAAAAAAATTAAAAATTAAAAACTCACAAAAAATCCATATTGGCTAAGTAGTTCATTAGACATACGCCTTGACTTTTTGTCTACACTCTACACCCTTGTTTCCTGTGTTCGATCCCTACTTGCTTGCCACCGTACATTTTTAGTAGGGAATAATAAATCTTGATCCTTGCTCTTGATTGTTTAATTAATTGTAATTGTTGATCAATGTGAAGGCTTGAGTAGTCGCTTCAGCGACAGTCAGTCTGATTTGTCAGACCATTATTTAGTGGCTCTCGTCTTTTCGTTTTTCAGCTCCCTCCAGTTCTGATCGTGATCTTTCATCCTCGGGGAGCACTTGATTGTCCGATCCATCTGAGGATCAACTGTCAGTCGTCCATCGCCGAACCTGTATCATACACGCTCAACCGTCCGATCATAAGTGGATCTGTTCAGCCATTGGATCGATAATAAGAAGGGTGTTTGCACTTAGGCCCTGTTATCTTTTTGCATTTATTTCCTAGTCCTGTAAATATTTTTCGGAGTTGTTTTTAGTTTGGACCTTTTGCATCTAGGAACTTATTCTTCTGTTATTTGCATTTTGGTCCCTCTGTTTGTGTAGCACGTAATCAACCACGTGACCTCTGGGTTATTTGCATGTTTCATCCTGGATTTGATGGTTGTTAATGAATGAAATATGATTTACATTGATACCCCTGAGTGCATGGTTCAAGTGTCGCCCACGTGCGGATGTGGTTGTTTTGCAGATTAAGCCCTAAACTATTTCTACATGTTATTGTATGGCTGATAACTTTTCAATAATTGCATTTAGGTCCCTATATGCTGTGTGTTTGTTTTTTGATTAAATAAATAGCGAACATTGTCAAAAAATCATGAAATTTTGACACATGACTCCTGCCATGGTGTAGGAATTTTATGAATTTTTTATTTTGTTTTTGTTTATTATTTTTAAAAATTCAAAAACCTTAAAAAGGTACATTGTTTGTTTTGTAAAATCAACTAAAAATATTAAAAAAATCTTAAAAAAATCTAAGAAAATATTGTTTGTGTGTTTTTTTGTGTTTTCATTTCAATCCAAGTTTCATCTTATTCCCATTTATAAAACCAAAAAAATTGAAAAAGACTAAAAATCTTAGAAGATCATTAAAAATTCATAAAAATTCAAAAAAAATGTGTTTTCTTCTTTTGTAGTTAGAACCTTGCTTGTAATTCATGATAAATTTACTGTTGGGATTTTACAGGCATTTTAAATAAATTTAACTTGCGTTTAGATCTCAGCTGTACCCTTTTTGTTGTTTTTAGTTTTATTTCATTTTTATAAAATTAATTAAAAATCACAAAAATTCCATAAAATCCAGAAAAACATTTGAATATTCTAAAAACCCAAAAATATGTTTAGTTTGATTTTTTGAGTATTTTTCGAGTCTTCAAATAATTGGTTAAGTGTTAATTTTTGGCTCCTTTTATCCTTTTTCTTAATATTAAAAATTACAAAAAAATGGAAAATTTTAAAACCACCTTTTTTTTATCTTTTTGGGATTCTCGACTACTTCGTAGAGTTAGCATCACGTGCTCCTTATGTTCGACCCTAGTAGCTATACCAGGTAAAATAAATTAGCGAGACTGCTATCTTTGCTTGATTGATTGATTTTTATTTTGGTGGTCTTCTTTCTCTTGTTGAGCTCGATCCAAGTGGTTAAGGTCGCAACGACCTTTGATATCAATTTACCTTAGTCTCTCGGGATGCATATCAGAATGGCGTCGTTGCCGGGGAGCACGGCTTAGTAGTCAGTTTTCTTGTGTGATTTCTTGCTATATATGATGTATTTTTAAATAACTGTGGACTGACACAATTTTTGTTCTGTCTTTCTTGCGAGGGGCCTGACGAGCGAGGGGGCACTCTTCGGAGAGCTGAGGCACCCGCGTGACTTGGTGGCGGCTCGTTTCTTCATGGAGCCACAAGAGAGCGTAGGAGAGAAGGAGCAGAAGTTTGGGAGCTGTAGTGTAGTTTAGACTTAGATTTATTTTCTACTACTATTATTGTAATAATACAGGACAGACGCTGGACTTAGACTTGGTGATTATTTCAGGGTCTGTTTCATCAAGCACAGGTGTGCTCGGGGGACCTCACCGCGGATTTTCGTCGGTTTTGTTTTCCACCGCTTTTACGGACTATATGATTTTCGAAGGTTTTGGCCCTTAGAGAGGATTTTCTGTGACTGTGACGTAATTAATTAAGGCTCAACCCTAATTATCCGCTTTCACCTATAGATCGTTAATTGGACCTAATTAATTAAATCACAAATAAAAAGTTACTCTAATTAGGCTCGAGTCCACGTGCCGTGATGAGCCACATACAGCGCTGGTAGGACCCGTTGTGGTGGGCACCAAGTGGTTCCCAAGATCGGACTCCGGACTTAGTCTGATAAGCTAGCTATCGTTCTTCGCGTGTAGAAAGTGCTACATCTAAGGCCAATTTCTTCTTGCATCACATCGGTAATTTTAATTCTGTCTTTACATTTATACGCAGATCACCCTGCATGTAGAGAGCTGGAGTCAGGTACGCATTTCTTACTCTACATGCATCATCGTGTTTGATCATGCATCGACTTTTTCGATTTCTCGTCATGCTTTTGGACTTAAAATAATCAAGAGAACTGAAAAATTCGTTAGGCATTGTTTGCTTGAAAAAATCCTAAAAAAATAGAAAAACTATAAAATTGGGACTGCTAAACACACTTGATCCTAAAAGACACCTCACTGAAAATTTTGTCTTGGGAGAGTAATACCCTCATTGTATGATTTTGATGAGTGAGAGAGTGACCCGTACACTAGGATAGAGCCATACCCGAACTCTTGGCAGACTACCGGCCTTTTGTACGGGACAATCCGTTAGGAGCATTGGGTTCCTACGAGCTCGCTTAATCGCTCTGAAAGTCTTTTTTATCAACTAATAAAATTGACAAGATAAAAGATCGAGCCTTTATGGTCATCAGCTCTGCGTGAGTAGGTGAATTGGGGGTTTGCTTTCTGATCTTAAGTGTTTTCCAGATCTCATCTGTCTTCACTTGCTACATCACAATGATGGGAAGGAGATCCCTTAGGAAGCCTCTGGCTGCACTGTTTTCGAGCACTCCAGCCGTTCATCTAGGTTGGTTTGTGAGAGCCGAGACCCGCTCTCCTAACCCGAGTTTGATTCCACCTTGTTCCCCTAGACCACCCTTCTACCAGTCGTGAGGTGCCTGAGCAGAGACCGCAACATACAGTTGATGATTTATCAGCACATGAGTTTGGGTCTTTTGCCTTTGCAGAGACCATGACCAGCAGTGAGGAGCGCGTAGATGGACCCAGTGGGACTCAGACTTATGTACTAGACCAGAGTGCCATCAAGAACACCCTGTTAGCCTCTCTGGAGACCATGCAGCGTCAGAATAGAGACTAGGGGGCTTTCATGGTGGACATGCGCTGAGAGATTGAGCAGATGAGAGCCGATAGAGAGCAGTGTAGAGCCGGTGGAGGAGGAGGAGTAGAGATTCTAGAGGGAGGAGAGCCTGAGGAGCCAACACAGCTAGAAGCACCTACACGATCGATAAGGGAGTTGCACAACCCTGATGCAACTCTGACCCATAGATGGATAGTGTTGCCAACTATTTTAGGAGATTTCAAGCTCCCACTTTAGATGATCCAATTTCTACATCGATTCCACGGACTAGCCACAGAGGAGCCTCCCCTCCATCTCCAGGAGTTTGAGATGATCTGCAGTACTGTCCGCAACCGCCAGTGGACGAGGACACCATCAGGATGATGGCCTTTCCATTCTCCCTTGTCGACAAAGCAGAAAACTGGCTGATGCACCTAGGGAGATTTATCACTTCTTGGGAATATCTATGGAACGAGTACATGAACAAGTACTACCCTCTCGGCCGGACGAATGCAGCCAGAGCCCTGATTACCAACTTCTCCATGCTCCCCAACAAGAAATTTCACGAGGCATGGGACATATTCAGGGAGCTCACAAACAGGTGCCCTCACCATGATATATCCAAGCACAACCTTATCCAGAGGTTCTTCTACGGGCTTACACCGGAGCTGTAGGGGCTAGTGAATGCATCCTGTGGAGGATCATATTTTGCCAAGGATGATAATCAGATCTGGGCCATCTATTAGGAGATGGTAGAGAAATACACTGTGGTGTCCCATACCCGATTATACGCACAAGGGAAGACCCAATTACAGGCCGTGTCTTCTCAGAGGATAGCATAGGTTGATGCCGATCCTTCTACATCATCAGTAGCTGCAGCATAGGCAGAGTCGACAACCGTTGATATGGGGATTATCAGCGAGAAGTTGGATCGGATCAAGTTGATAGAGAAGAAACAGTGCCAGGGCAAGTATCAGGTAGATCAGATGGCACAAACACTGAGTGACCTGAAGACCCAGATCATGTGTCTCCAAGAGTCATAGACGGCTTCTCAGCCCCGTCTCAGGTCATGGCCAGATCCCGACAGCAGCAGCTTGACGCAGCACTCCATCCAGCCTAGACAGGTTCACCATGTTCAGGCGGAGTCGTTCTAGTAGCCACATCAGTACTACCAGCCACCACCATCTCAGGACACTCATATGGTGGTCTACGAGCCGGAGGTGCCAATTCCTAGCGGCAATCTCCGGTTTAGGGTTGTCAATTCAGCCAGGAGCAGCAACCCTAGTTCCCATAGCCACAACCACAACCACAGTCTTACCAGCAGCATGGTCCTCGTCCCTATCAGCAGGGACAGTCGTGGAGACAGCAGTAGCAGCCTCAGTAGCAGTATCATCCCAGTATCCTTCTCATCAGCAGCAGCAACAGCATCATCACCTTCAGAGAGGCCACCTGTCAGATTCTCATGAGCCCGCATATGAGAACTCAACTCTTGAGGATCTATCCCATCTTGTTTTCGAGCAGCAAACCAACTTAAAACGAGAGATGGATGCGTTTAGACATGAGACGGGGGATATAGTGAGAGCCAAGGCTGCCATACCCACTCAGATCGAGGTGAACCAGAACAACCTGAAGAGGAGGTCTGAGCAGGTAGAGTTTATAGAGGTTACCACTCCTAGTGATTCACTTGGTGATATTTCTGCATACCATTTTGATGCTGACTTTGTTACACTTACGAGCGGTAGTATGCCAGCCGGCGGTGCTTCATCTGAGCGACGACCACATGAGGACTCAAGAGCGTCAGATGAGAAGGAGAGCGGTGTTGATGCTGCTCATGATGATGATGGTGATGGTGGTGCTGACAACACCAAGGATGTTGATCCAGGTGATGGTAATAAGGTCATCACTTCACCGGATTCAGGAGGCGTTAGTGATGCCACCAAAGATGATGCTGAGCTAGAGTATGGTCATGATACCGCAAGTCCAGATGTCGAGGGTGGTGCTGAGGCCACCATTTCTATTCCTGTTACATTGCCTTCTGTTATTGCATCTCAAGATTATTTTGGTAATAAAGTAAAGGGTTCCTTATTTGTGAGTCCATTTGTATTGCTTGGAGATGTTTGTATGGATTCTACTTTACTACAGCAGCCGTGACCCGATCCTAGCCCTCCATCTGAGGAGGGCCCAGCCGTCCCCTTCTCTTAAGCACTCCACTTGGCTAATGTGACCAAAAAAGAAAATCCAAAAAAAATCCCAGTAGCTAGAGTTCAGCCAGCAGATGATAGACAGATTCCAGATACATCTGACGCTACAGGAGGCCTTGGAGCACAACCACCTCTTCCAGAGGAACCTTAGAGAGAGGGCCACCATTCGCATGAAGAGGAAGAACGGCCACTCAGAGATCCATGTGCTCACTCGTGCCACCTGCTTCACCATCCAAAACCGTCTGCCAGCCAAGAGGCTAGATACAGGAGCCCCATATGTCAGATGCCACATACATGAGCAGAAGTTCGATCGGACTCTACTAGATAATGTTTTTTCTATCAACCTACTTCCGGCAGCCTTACTCGACTGATTTGAGTTGGGTCCTCTTCGATGGAGCAGGACGGTCCTTCAGTTTACTTATTGATCTATTAAGAAGCAGAAGGGGTTGTTGAAGGATGTGGTCGTGACAATTCAGGACCCGAAATTCCCCGTGGACTTCGTTGTGTTGGACATGGAGATCCCTGAGTCTGTGATCGACAATCACTTAATATTTATTCTAAATATTTCCTTCTTTTTCTTTTATTCTTTATTTTTTTATTTTTTGTGCAAATACATGCTAATTATTAAATATTAACAAATGCATGCTTATTGATAATTTATTGTATTTACAACTATTTACATGATGGTTTGTCAAGATATTCAGCTAAAATAAAAGAATAAAGAGTGATGAATAGGGATTCATCAGGATCTTATGGGGGTTTGTGCGGATAGAGATGTTGGCATTTGGCTTATTAGAAGAGATCTAAATCTGACTCTATTCTCGGAGGACAGGCCGAGATTGGGAGGAGGGAGGGATGGGGGTTCGGAGGACTTCCGGAATCATATTCCTTCCCTTGGGCTAGCGGTGGTCGATGCTACTGGTTGTGCTTACACGTGGCGTAATTCGAGGTCCAGGTCATAGCTGGATAGATTCCTTGTCTCCCATGGGGGGTGGAGTTTTTTCCTTTATCCAGGGCTTGGGCGTTGTCGCGTGCTCACTCGAATCACATGTCGTTGATTTGGTCTTCTGAGGAGGGTGCTTGAACCAGGTCATTGTTCAGATTTGAACGGGCTTGGCTATTGGAGGCTTGATTCAGGGAAGAAGTGGAAACTCATTAGAGAGGTTGGCAGGTGGATGATTCGACAGTGACACGTCTGGCTGCTAAATTGGTTATGCTGAAGGGGTTCCTCATTGATTATGATCGTAGGTTGAGAGCTCAAAGGAGGGAGCATCGGCACATGGCCCAACAAGGGGTGGACACACTGGATGGCTTGGACGATGAGAGGAGTCTCGACCAGGAGGAGGTAGAGGAGCGATTGACGCTGCTTGATGTTATCCTGCAGGAGGACAGGAAGGAGGAAGTGGAGTGGAAGCAGAGGGTCCATGCAAAATTGGTTGCAGGAAGGGGATGCTAACACAATATTCTTCCACTCAATGGTGTCAGGTAGAAGGAGGAACTACATTGAGAGCCTCGAGGTGGGGGATGAGAGAGTGGCAGGGGATGCCTTATTAGGGCGCGCTCTCAGGGATCCTTTTGTGTGGATGTCGAGGAGGGAGAAAGTTTTGGGTGGGGTTGGTGGGGGTGGGGGTTGGGTCTCTTTCGATGGCATAGGCGCAGGAGCAGAGTCGGAGTTTGAGGAGGAGGAGATGCGAAAGGCAGTCTTGGCGCTGAACTCAGACGGGGCCCCTGGGTCAGACGGTTTTCTTGTTTGCTGCTACAAGGAGTTTTGGGTCCTATTGAAGGAAGATGAGTTGGGGGTGCTTAACAAATTTAAAGCTGGCAACAGGTGCTTCAAGAAGATTAATCAGGCGCTGCATTTTCTTTCTTCGGAAGAAGGATTCACCGTTAAGAGTAGAAGACTATAGGCCGAATGCAGTCTCCAATGTAATTTATCTTATTACTGTTAAAGTTCATGCAAACAGGATGAAACGGGTGATGGATACAGTTATTCTGCAGAATCAAACGGCTTTTATCCATGGTTGACAGATGGCGGATGGTTTAGTTATGGTTTTGGAGATCTGTCTGCAGTGGAGGTAGGAAGACAAAAAGGGCTTGCTATGGAATATCGATTTTGAGAAAGCTTATGAGTGCGCGGAGAGGAGGTTTTTATGGGAATATCTTCGATGTCTCGATTTTCCTGACCTTTGGATTGCTTGGATAAAGAGGTGTGTGATGAATCCCCATTCATCACTCTTTATTCCTTTAATTTTGCTAGAAACCTTGGCAAAATACCATGTAAATACTTGTAAATACAATAACTTGTCAAAATGCATGCATCATGTAAATAACCATAATTAGCATGTTTTTGCATAAAAATAAAGGAATAAAGAAATAAAGAAGAAGAGGGAAATATTTAGAATAAATATTGAGTGACCGAAACCCAAGGGAGGTCTCCACAAGGGCCTGACCGCAAAATAAAATAAGTAGAGAGAGATAGGGTGACTCAACATGGTGTAAATATCCCTCTATATGTAAATAGTCTATTTTCTAAAATAAAAAATATGTGTGTGTTTCTCATATTTTGTACATATTTATAAAAATAAAATAAAAATGGGAAAAATAAAATAAAAATAACAATAAATAAATTCTCTCTAGTGTATATATACCACGTACATAAAATACAAGACCTAATTAATTCACCCTTGTACATACCTAATAAAAATTCAATAAAAATATTTTTATATTCCTTATTTTATGTTGTAAATAAATAAAATATAAAATAAGGATAATTGTACAAAAATAAATAATTAAAAATAAAATTAAAAAATTCATATGTAAATATACCTGTATATAATAATAATATAATGTAAATACCTAATTTATTTTTCAAAAAAAAATAAATAAAAATCACCAATAAAAATTGGAAATAAGTAAACATTTTTCAAGTTGAAAATATTTTCAAATAAAATCATTTTCTATTTAAAAATGATTTTACAAATAATTTCCCAATGAAAATTTCCCATTGGTCCACGGGGGATGTTGACCCCCAGTCAACGCCCCCCCCCCCGGACCACTTTGCACGGATCTGCTCCAAGGACCCGATTTCTCCCATTTTTCATGATTGGATCCGCCACCTATGTCCCGAAACCCCGAGCTCCGATTACTCTTGATTCATCACTGATCCACGCTCGGGGATCGTCCTAGGGATCCGTGCATCAGCATGCCCTGCCCGTCTCCATCTCTGTTGGACACCTGCACTATATAGTCTCAGCTCTGCCGTACATTTCATGGATCTTTGGCGATTCCCTTCGGTTCCCAAGACCTCCCTTCACTCTCCTTGAGTGACAGCAAGCGAGAGGGATCGATTGCAACGAGGACCAAGGTTAGAAGCCTCAGATCTGGTGGTCTTCACCGCCGCGCTCTACAACCGGTAAGCTCTAGCCTCTGGAGGCGTCGCTCCATTGAGGCAAGGACCCAAGGAGACGCAACATATCCCCCATAGACACTCTCGATCATTAGGTAGCCTCGCCATACCTTAGATTAGCTCCCATTCCCGAATTCGTGTTTTGCGTCGCCGACCGATTCCGGCAAACCCACTCCGCTCCGACCATCCTTTCGATCATCCGACTATCGCATCACCTTCACGAGACTCCTCTACACCTTATACGCCCCTCCGATCATCCTGACTTGCCTCGGAGCAGGACCACCGCTCTCCTCTGTCATCGCCTTGCCGAAGAGCATCGCCTCACCTCCTACACGCGCTCGTAACCGGGTCGAGGCACTTTGCCCTCGACCCAGATCTCTTCCTGTGCAGGTAGAATCGAGGAAGGACCCCATCTAGGGGTCCAACAGTTGAAGCACAGCTGCTCGAGGAGATTCTCATCGCAGGAGTTCTTTAGACACTCCCGGCTCTGTTGGAGCCTACTGATCGATGCGGATGACTATGGCCTTCATTTCCCCTCTCAGAGCAGCACCGGAGGAGGACCACTGCGTACGTATTTTGCCGGCGAACTTCGTGGGCGACCAGTTCTTCGAAGATCCTTCACCGTCGTCGGATCGAGTGCCCACTCCAGTTCTAATCCTATCCTTCCATTCATGAGAGGTCTCCACCATCCGATCCATCTGGGAGTCGATCTAGGACGTCCTTTAGCAAAGAGGCGTCCCATGTTCTCCATCGTCCGATCGTACACATGGCGTCGTCTTCTGTCGTTGATCATTATTAAGAGGGTAATTTTCACTTAGGCCCTCCTCAGTCTTTATATTTCGGTATAGTCCTGTAAATATTTTATCCAGTTGTTTTTACTTAGTGTAAATTGCATGTAGGACCTTGTGCTTATTTTATTTGCATTTTGATCTCTGTTTGTGTGGAACATGTGCATCGACACGTGATTTGTGGGATTTTTACATTGTCTATCCTAGAGTTTTGAGCTGTTACTGTTTACATTTTTTAAAAAAGGAATTATAATTTAGTCCCTGTGAATGTGAATCACGTGTATGTCGCGTGCTTTTCTAGGCTTTTTGCAAAAGGGGCCCTGAGCTCTTTATAGGTGTTAGCTATTTGGCCCTGGCACTATGTTTGCTTGCACTTAGGTCCTTGTATGCTATGTGTCTTGTTTGTATTGAATAAAATATCAAATCAGACCCAAATCAAGTGAAATTTTGATACGTGGCTCATGAGCTGAAAATAACCAACTACTCAATCCGGGCTAGGTAGAAATAATCTCACTCGGGTCGTTGCGATCCGAATCGAGCAGAATCGACCAATCAAGAAAATAAGGGAAACCACCAAATCAAAGGATAAAATCAATGAAATCTAAAGAAGCGGCCCTCGCTACTTTTATTAACCTGGTATAGCAACCAGGGTCGGACTCAGGGAGCACGAATTGGCCTTGTGGCCTACGAAGTAGTCAAAATCAAAATAAAGAGGAATAAAATGTTTTTGGTGGGTTTTTATAATTTTTTAATGTTTTTGTATTTTTTGTTTTTTTAAAGAAATGTAAAAACAAGCACACACAATCAATTATTTAATCAACCAAAAATGCTCCAAAAATTCAAACAAAAATGTTTTTTTTGTTTTTTAGGTTTTTTAATGTTTTTGGTGATTTTTTCAGAATTTTCTAATTTTTATATAATTCTCTAAAAATCAAGAAAGGTAAAACAGGAGCAATCTGTACATTCATATTTGAAAGGCCAATTAAAAATCTACAATTGGCCTACAAAAATGTGATGATAATTTCTGTGCAAAGTATATGCAATGGTAAAAAATCAGAAAAAGAGTTTGTATTTTTTTATTTTTCTAAACCCTAAACCTAAATTTTATGAGTTTTTTTTAGTTTTGCAATTCTTAAGGTTTTTATAAATCCAACAGGCATAAAAATTGGACAGAAATTAAAACACACTAAAACTAGCTTACACTAATTTTTTTGTAATTTTTAAAAGAGATTTTATATTTTTCTTTGATTTCTAATTCAGACAGTCACAAAAACCATCGATTTTGAATTATTAAAAATACCAAAAATCCTCAAAAATTTACCAAAAAATTAGGGAAATTTTTACACAGTGGCAAGGGCCACGTATCTGATTTTCACCTAATTTGGATTTAATTTGCTATTTTATTCAATAAAAACAAAGGCTCGTAGTGCACAGGGACCTAAATGCAACAAAAAATAGTTCCAGGGGCTAAACAATAACTCACAATTAAAACACAGGGCCCCTTATGCAAAAATCCCACGAAAGCACGCGCGGCGCACGTGTATCAGACACGGAGGGGCATATATGCAATTCCTATTTAAAAAGTATCAAACAATAACATCCAGGAACCACAAGGTAAAAAGTTCAAAACACCCAAGTCTCACATGTCGAAGCACGTGGCTTACATATATAAGGACTGAAATGCAAATAACAAAAACATCGATGTCTAGAGTGCAAATATCCAAAATTAAAAACAACTAAACTAGATATTTACAAGACGAAACATTAATGCAATAAAAGTAGGGGCCTAAGTACTATTACCCCTTATTAAAGCGGACGGCCGAAGAGATGCCACGTGGATGATCGGACGTTTGAGATGTGTGCATTCCTCTTCACGGCTGGACGGTCAGGATCGAGTCTGGAGCTGAAAGGTTGATCTGACGGTGAAGGAGGATCCTCTAAGAACTTGACGCTGACGAGGTTTACCGGCCCAATGCACATGCCGAGGTCCTCCTCTAGAGCTGCTGAGAAGGTGGAAATGATGCTCTAAGGCTTCCGCAGCCGATGGACTCCTCCGATGAGGTCGGGGACCACCGAAGCGGCACGGCGACGGCGGAGGGAGGTAAGCTCCTGTGCAAGAACTCTCGGACCCTCACATGGCTCTCCTTCGGCCTGCAAAACAGCACAGGAGAGCTCCTGGGTAGAGGGAAAAGTGCCTCGACCGGGTTAGGGGTGAAATGGATGGCTAGATGGGTCGTAATGGCGACCTCCGGTGAAGCGACAGAGGTGGAGGTCGAACCTTGGTTCTGGGGAAAACCAAGAGGAATGGCTGGGTGAAGAACGTGGAGAGAAGGATCGTGGAGGTGATGGCGTGGTCCGATGATCGAATAGATGGGCGAGATGACGTGAATTAGCCAGGCGACTGCCGGCAGCGCTAATTGGGCGTAATGGAAAATTAGAGGAAACTAAGGTGATTCGAGGTTACCTGATGAAGCCACTTGACTGAGGATAACTCGAGGAGCTCTGGGGGTCTTTTCCTCAAGGAAGCGTCGGATTTCGAGGCTCAGCGCACCTCGCGGCGGCGCACAGCGACAGAGGTCGCCGGATCGATGGCTGGAAGCACCTCCTCTCTTTGACACCCTCCTCGCACAGCTGTCACTCTGGGGAAGAAGATGGAGGTCCTGGGACGAAGGAGCAGATCCAAGGATGACCGGAAATGTGCGGTGGAGGTGGGGCTTTATACTGAGATGGGTCCGAGAAGATGGAGTCAGGCGAAGCTCGGTGAAGCTCGGATCCCTAGGAGAGTGATCGGGTGAGGGTCTCGGATGTATGAAGTGCGATTAGGACCCAGGTTTTAGGCAAATGGTGATCGGATCGTCTCCCGAAAATTCAGAGAAGGCGGGTCGGTGCAGACGGATCCGGGTTGAATGGTCCAGGGGGAGAGTTGACCGGGGGTCAACATCCCCCGTGGACTAATCAGAAGCGGCCATTCAATAAATATTTGAAAATTCAATAAAAATTAGTAAATGACCTTATTTCGAAAAAGTCAAAACATGAAATGTTTATTTATTTTCAAATTATTTTTTTATGATTTTTATTTATTTTTTGAAAAATAATTAAGGTATTTACATTATAATATTATTATATGTAGATATATTCATAAAAGGAATTTTGATTTTTATTTTTAAATCATTTATTTTTATACAATTATTCCAATTTTTTATTTTATTTATTTTCAAAATAAAATTTGGATTAATCAGGTATATTTATTATATCTTTATGATGTATTTACATGGTTTAAAGAAATATGGTTATATGCACATGTACATGGCATATACACAGAGTGGGAAATTGATTTTTTTTATTCTTTTTATTTTATTTTTATTTTTTCTGATTTTAATTTATTTATTTACATCATAAGATTTAGAATATAGACATATTTTTATTGGATTTTTATTAACTATTTACAAGAAGAAAATAAATAGATATGTTATTCTATGTACATGGTATATATACACTGATGAGAGGGGTTTTGTTTATTTTTATATTTATTTGTTTTTCCCATTTTTATTTTGGTTTTATTTTTATAAATATGTACAAAATATCAAAAACACATTTTTATTTTTATCAAGAGGAAAAAAATATTATTTATTTACATGGAAGAATGTACATGTATGAGTGACCTTATCTCTCTCTACTTGGGTTCTTTTGCGGTCAGGCCCATGCTGAGCCCTCCATTAGGATTTGGTCCCTCAATATTTATTCTAAATATTTCCCTCTTTTTCTTGTGTTTCTTTATTCCTTTATTTTGGCACAAAAACATGCTAATTATGCATATTTACAAGATGCATGTGTTTTGGTAATTTATGATATTTACACATACTTACATGGTATTTTACTCAACTTTGTAGCTAAAATAAAGGAATAAAGAGTGATGAATTGGGATTCATCAGTGGCTCCTGCCACTGTGTAAAAATTTCCGTAAATTTTTGGGACATTTTTGTTGCTTTTTACTGTTTTTAAAAATTCAAAAACACGCATTATTGCTACTTTTTGGAAGAGAAAATAAACTGAAAATATAAAAACCTTTCCAAAAATTATAAAAAAATAAGGATTGCTTGTTTTGCTATGTTCAAATTTCAGTA